>JAQPZY010001641.1:2372500-2972500 GCA_029931535.1 Margaritifera margaritifera
CCTCATTTCTACGTTGTTGATATGAAGGGAAGATTTTTCCCCCTGTACAACAAGCCCTACAGAACTACCCCCTCAGGCTCCAGCTGAGCATCCCAACCAGAATCTGAGGCATTGGTGTACAGAAAGGAGTGAGGTTCAGGGGCATGTATTGGGACTCCATAAGAAACCAGTCCAGATTTTGCCACCAACTCAGATGGTGATGAAATCTGGATTACAAGGGGATCCATGCAGACAGATTGTCCCTGTGCAGTAACCAGTTTGCTAGCAGCAGGAACAGGAGAGGCTACAAATGAAGTCTTCCTAGGGGAACTATGTCTGCTGCTGCATCCACAGTCACCTGAATAGAGCAGCAGAGGCCAGCTGATAATGAAGTCTTCTCCAACGGACTTGCTATGAGAGACGGGATGTGTGAGATCCTGTTTATGGGAACCCGAACTGCCCCTTGGCAGGTGAGAAAATTTATTCCTGCATTACAAAATTATGAGAAGGATCAGATCCAGCTTATGTAGGTTGGGGATTATTCCCAGATAAGCCACTGTGTTCCAACAGAGTGACAGGTCCCTCATACGGGCACATCTGAGGATGGTGTGCTGTGTGCATCAACCAGTCATCAAAATACTGGAGAATAGGAACCCCTAAAGATCTCAAGTAAGGCGCTATCACACACATCACCCTGGTAAAGGCTCTGGGGGCAGAATCAAGACTGAATGATCTCTTGCCGCAGACAAAACTGGATGTGAAGGTAGGAATCTTGGAGATCTATGGAGACTGTGGTGGATGTCACTATCTTGAAACACTCTTCTATAAGAAACTTGTTTAACAGGGAACGATCAATACTGAGTCAAAACTTCCCACCTTTTTTGAAACCAGGTAGATCTGGATCTTTTTATATTTATTCTTTACTAAAGAAAAAAAACTGTTTGTCCACCATGTTACATTTGATTTGTTTTATCTTCCTTATAAATTCTATTTGTTTGATTACAATCTGAGAAGAAAATAGTATACGTAAATTTTAATTGTTAAATTATAAATATCATTATGATACTGAAACTCTCTACAAAGGCCCCTTCTCATAAAATAAATGCCCTTACCCCCCCCTCCTCAGCCCAGTAAGAAATTTCTGGCTGGAACACTGCATATATATCTGCATGCTGTATACTGTATACATATATTGTCATTTGTCTTTAGTTGCTGTTGTTTCATTTATTGTTTTTCTGTAAATATTTACTACATGGACTGAAAATTGCAGCAGTCCGAGGTCTGGGAGCAGATAACTTCTGACGCAGACCTGCTGATGTTTCAGTCCATCGAACCAGCCAATTTGTGACAATTTCTAGCATAAAATCATAAATTGTGGCTCTATTCCAAAAATGTTGTAGCTTAAACTTTCAGAGTTCCGATAAATTGATCACTATTCGACAGCACCTACACTATCACATGAATGAATGCATGGTAGACTAGTTTCTATACTGAACACCTGAACAGGTTTTATAGCGTTGTAATATTTGAGCAATCAGTCCACTTTCATTGTCTAGCGTCAGCCAATATGTAGCATGAGGCTATGGGAATTGGTAAAAATCACCATGTGAATGATTCATCACAAGTCTATTCAAATTTTTTTTGTTCACATCTCAAATAAACCAACTGCTGACAGTGTTGCACCTAAGATCCCAAGGAGAGGGGACAGTTTTCCCTTGTCCTCCAAATTTGGAGGGCACCACATTTCAAAGGGACCAAGAAAAATACTAAATAGTACTTAATGCACTAGTAAATGAAAAATAAAAAACTAGATAATCTTGTTTGCTTTGACAGTTCTGTCACCTTAACTCTGCTGTAAGGCTGTCACATTTACATGTGTAAATGTCATCATTTCATGTTTGCCATATAAATGTTTACAAAATCATTATTCCATTTCAATGAAAACATGTAACCTATGACCTGAAAAAAGTTTGGAATTCTGGTCAAATAAAAAAGGAAGACAAAAACAAAACAAGTGATCTCAAGTTTGGAAATATTCAGATAGGTGGTAGAAATAGTAGAATAAAGAAGGTGAAATGCTACCTTGCTTAGGGACACATGGGCTCATTTCATTGCTCACAATTTACCTATCAAAATCATACATGTACTATATAAAACTAGTATTATATAATACTAGTATGATTTATAGGTAAATTGTAAGCAATGATACGAGACCCTCTGCTTAGACACAATGTTGAATCTTCTTAAACACAAACATAAACCCCTTTTGACAGAGCATGTCTGCTGAAACTGGTTAAATAAGGATCCTCAATCAACAACAGATTATATCTTTCAAACTCCCATAATTTCTTCAACGTCAAAAGTAAAATGGCATAAGTGCACTAAAAAACAAGCCATGATTAGCGTGCAGGACTGGAGACCACTCAGCATTGTGGAGGGGGAATGTTTCAAAAGTGTATATGCTGAGCTAAAACCCTCATTCTTATTTTGAATACTCATAGTGATGCACAGTAAATTACAATAAACTTTATATAGGTAAATGTAAGCTTTGTCATTCTTATATACACCTAATGCTATATCATATAATTCTGGTGCTTTTTTTACAACTTTTTCACCAATGTGTTTTGAGATGACCCGCTGCGGCTACTGAGTCACTCTCCGATGTAACACTGTTTAACCTATATCTAGTGTACTTCGTCATGTTGTGTACATGTCAACTGAGAAATCGGTTTATAACATTTTAAATCTAGAGGAGCAATTAGTTCAGGATAAATGAGAAATTTAGTCTTGTTTTCAGCCCCTTTACCATCTGTGTAACTGCCCGTTTTTTTATATGAAGTAGTTGTTTTATGTTGCGTCGGTAAAAAATACTCATCTATAGCTAGTGCCAGTTGGTTCTTTAAAATACTGTACCCAGACTAACAACATTAGATTAAAATAAAATTTCTTAAGTTGCAGGAGCGTTTCAGCATCGCTTCAGTCGGATTTAGTGGTCAGCAAAGCACTAACGTCAGCAGACTGATAAGCGTTAAGTACAACCCACAGAAAAACTGAGACAAAAGCGTACAACTTATTCACATTATCAAGAACTTTAAAATCCAGAGGCAAACGCAAAAGTTCGCTGCATCTTTATCAAATTCGCTCTTCTAAATATTGCCCTGGTTTACACCCCGGAAACGTCACTCTGTATCCCCAATCTTCCATCCAGGCTCGAAATATTTATGGAAAAATACAAAACCAGTCGAACATTTCGGTTCAACTAGATCTGTGTAGTTAAGACGATCGCATTTTCATAATCGTGTCTTCATCATTCTGGGAAACCATCACCCCATGTAAGTTAGATACGCGAGACACTATTAACTCCGTTATGATGGGGGGGGGGGGGGGGGGGGGGGGGGGGGGGGGGGGGCCCTGTTAAAAAAGATGTCAACAATGTTTGACTAAGGGCATTTTACCGGTTCTATCATCGTCCGCAAGTGCTTTTATGGAAAGCAAATATCTTTATATATTTAGCAATAAAATGTATATGTTGCTTCAAATATAAAGGTATACAATTATTATTAGCTCCGAACTTAAAATATAAGATCAGTGGCGGCGTGAGGGTTCGAGGCGCCCGGGGGCAATGTTCATTAGTGGCGCCCCTACCGAGGCGCCCGGGGGTAGTGTTCTTTAGTGGCGCTCCTACTTTGCCACAGACAACAGTTTTTGATGTCAGTTGCCAACTTCAACCACCCCCTCCCCATCTAAGCCCCGGTTTCAGCTGCAAAAAAGGAGCTCCCGACGGCACCCTCCTTTGTCCCGCGCCCGGGGGCATTTGCCCCCCCCCCTCGCGCCGCCACTGTATAAGATAGTATATGCAAGAATGAGATTAAGAATGAGATTGCATCAAGCAAAGATGTGTGATAATTGACTAAGACAATTCGGGGAAGCATTTTTAAAAACTGCATTTAATATTTACATTTAATTACATAAATTTCGGTCCACCTTAAAATGAATTAAATAATTTGACCACACAGATACATTAATTAATACAATATGATCCAAATCTAGCCGCATTATAAGGAAATGACAATACATGCTCCAAATGAAAAGTCAAATAGTATCGCCTTCATTTCATCGCAAGATCAATAATCAGTAGAAACTCATATAAAATCATGAAAGGTGAATCAAACTTGTATTAAACCTCACTGTACAAACAAGTATACATTTATGATTAAAATGTAGGTTAATACAGCTAATTATGCATACCTATTACAATAAATATATACATTTAATATAAAGCCAGAACAGTATAAAAAAGGGTGGGATGGTGGGATAAATTATCTTTCCTTTCTTTAAAATTTGACTCTAATTGACGCAAAAATTCTCAAACAGCCTCGACTGAGCAAAGCCGAACAATGGAATAACGAGAAGGCGAGAACGCACGGACTGACAAATTAATGAATCAATTAAAGAATTTGATTGCGTGGTCAGAAACGAATCCCAATCAGTTTTACATAGTAGAAGAATATTATTTCCTGTTTACATAGTTAGCAGTTCTCTTTGTAATAATTACCTGTTTTGAATGTCAAAACTTAAAATATAAGATAGTATATGCAAGGGTGAGATTAAGAATGATCTAGATTGTAACCAGTCAGAATATGTGATAACTGACAACTCAGGAAAGCATTTTTATTTTTTAAAAGCATGTGTTACGACTAGGGGTAATGTAACAAAAGAAAAGACTCAAACAAGCTTTCAAGTTTTAAACACAAATATTTAATTTCCTAAAATATAAAAATATTTCAATAAACAATCAAAGTGAAAGAATTAAAAATAACTTACAGTATAGAATATCCTTAAAAGTCCTAAATTGTTCTAATGTTCACTGATCTGGAAGTTAATCCAAATTATTCCGAATGAAGAGTGTTCCGAATGAAACCACCAAAGTGCTGGCGTGCCAACAAATATCAGTTATATTCAAGTGTTATTAATTCCAAGTAATCCTTGTGAATATAGAATATTACACAAGTTCTAGAGACGTTTCCGATAATTCCAACGGAGCTGTATAATTCTTAAATGTCAATAGTTAATCCCAAAAATGTAATGTCTGGAAATATTTTGAGTAGCAGTACTAAATCCAAAATTTACTGTATAATAATATATCTGAAGCATAATATCACATACAAAGAACCAATTTCGTTAAAGACCTCTCAAGCTGACGAAACTATGTAGAATGACGAACGCTGCGATTAAATCTTATTTTATAGTTTCTGTACTGCGTCATTGAAACAAACAAAATTCTTATTCCGTCTCAAATCAAAACCATAATATTACGATCTTACTATCTAACTTCTGGTCAACAAAATGAATCATTCCTGAATTGCGAACTCCAGGTCAGGTCAAAGGTGCAAAGCCCACGCGCTAAATCACGTGATATGACTAATGCTTCAAACGATAATATTAATTTTCCCAGGACCAATGTGCTGGGTCACATTGAAATTACCATATATGTGTACTCTGCAAAACTACACATATTAGACTATAATGCAGAGGTTATAAACTAATAAAACTACACCATTATTTAAAAGAAATGATACATAATTCCGTAATAGCATGTATTATGCATTCGTTGGAAGAATTTAATATTTACACTTAATTACATAAATAAGGTATCAGAGTTCGTTCCACCTTGTAATGAATTAAATAATTTGACCACACAGATGAATTAATTAATACAATATGATCCAAATCTAACCGCCAAGCCCCAGGTTCGCCAAAAAGGCAAACACACAAACCTAAAATTGACTAATCTATTGGTCTTGGAAGGATAGCATATACGATTATTTTTGTAGATGAATGAGATTCGATGAGCGTAATGAGATTGTTGTAGGAACTTCAGATCTCTTAAACGGAAAGGCTATTTGCATCATTTGTGCCAACATGAATAATAGTATATTTGGAGCTGATACAGGCCTGATTTGTTTGAATCTTATTCTGTAATTCTGATATGGTGGTTCCTGGACATGCTTGAACCCGAGTGTACCAAATTCATGTCACATATTTGCAGGCCAGCCGAGAAGTGGGGGTGAGGGTGGGAGTGGGCAGGGGCAATTGCCTAAGGGCCCGGCGATTTATAGGGGCCTGACGTCAACTCAGTTATAAAAAATAAATTAATCTTTGCAGTAAATATTAAAATTTGCTCCTTGCAATAGTCTAAGTTATGGTAGAATACTACAGGTGTTGTGTGCAAAACTGTACACAGGTTTTTGAATACAAAAGATTGAACTAGTTTTTGGCCCCCTGACTTCTTTGCCCAGGGACCCGGAATTTCTGTCGGTGGGCCTGCATATTTGATTATGGAATCACTCAAAATATTAACGAATTTCATTTCTGGAAGAAAAATAAATAAATAAAGTTTGATTTAAGATCAAAGAGCTAAATTTTTAAGAAACTAGTATTTCTCTTAAAGGTCAAAACAAATGTTCTCCTTGTAAGCATCACTAATCCAATCCCCATGTAACTGAATTAGTTGTGAAGGAACCTGAGCCTTAAAAGCCCAAACAGAGCCACCTCTTCTTAAATTGTGGGACGAACAGAGAGACTCGTCTTTGGCAATTCTTCGAAAATGGTAGCGTAAAAATCCTTGTAACTTCGGGTAAGTAACGGGTTCATACACTCCTTTTTAGAGCGAAGGCAGATAGCCGGATAATTGGAAATGAGATTCATTCTCAGAATCATATGTTTATAAACGCCAACTGGACACAGAGGAGAATCAGAAATTGCCACGATAGCTATCCCCAAAACTCTCCGTCCTAACTGATTTGTTTTCGACTATTTCATCTGAACAACTAGAAAAGCGCAAAGGATATCCTGCCTCAAGAGTTGTTTGTTTGTATCAAACTCCCTTACTGAATTAGGAACTAGATTAGATTTTCTCTCCATTAAGAACAAATAATATAAAAACAAACACCAGAACACAAAATCATGGTCCTCGTCGAATTTCATGACTTTGAACATCGCCAATAATATATCAAGTGTAATGGGTAGGGTTTTCTTTGGGCAATGAAGGTTGCATCTAGCAATGCCTTTTAGTAAAAGTTTTAATTTGAAATTCAGTTTGGCGAATTCTATGTCTAGCATTAAATGTAATAGTTTTACACCTAAAATGTAATTTCTAATCAGATGACTGAAAGTTTCTAGCAAGAAACTGAGCGTAAATGCAAATAATATTTAATTCACCGGAAAAAAGGCTTAAAATGAAGAAAGAAAAAAATCACAAAAAAGGAAATACGATTTCCACTGAACTTTTACATTCCTAGAAGTTCCTTGATTGATCTTTTTACCTCTTGTTTAGGATGCAAGAGATCGATTTCTGAAAAACATTAAATTAAGAAAAATGTAATGGACATAGTATGAGAAATATATGTACAAATGAAAATACACATTTCTAAATGTTCGAGCGAAAAATGTAATAAAGACTTCAAGTCTTGTAACATAAGGTAACCCGGACACAATACAGTAGATGAGAATAAATTAAATTGTAGATTTACCATTCAGCTGAAAACAGAAAATACAACTCTGGAACTCAGACTTGCTGAATGTTAGAGTTCTTCGTTATTTTGAAAAACTCCTTTCCAAAAAATGTTTCAAGACATCATCTTGAAAGAAGATCGGGTGGTCTATTGTTATGACTCACTACATGACGAGCCTTAATTTGAAACTCACATAAGGCAGCTTGGAAGCAGATTTCTCTCAAGCAGACTTGATGAAATTCATTTCTGGAACAACCATTATTAATAACATTCACAGTTGTTAAATTATCACACAGCACTACTATTTTTTGCCTTCTCAAATATTGGCCCCACAATTTGATAGTTACTACTACGGTAAACAGTTCCAAGAAGTTGATATAAAGCTCTTTTTCTTGAATCAAAGAAAGAAATCTGGAGTGAAAATACTGTCCTTTGAACCGTCCACAATAGCCTTGAATACAAGCATCATATGACACCACTCAATCTGGTGCTGTCCAATCGTCCAGTTTCATCATTGATACCCCACTGTACAAGGGTGAAAAAGTATGTCACCATTTTAAGTCTTTATTCACTTCTATTAGAATGACTTCATTTTGTATATTTTGCAATAGATATGTCTGTACCAGTTCAACAGTATACTTATAAAATTTCTTCCCGGGTTGACACAAGATGACACAAATTTAATTTCCCAATTAGCGGCTGGATTTCTTTTACATAAGCGACTTCCTTACTAAATCACAAGTTTACTTAACAATGAATTTCATGTAATCTTTCAGAAGTCGTTTCTAACGTCAAAGAAGATACCTGCAAAAAACATTCGTGTAGAAGGCACGTAGGCCTTTTCCATATCTTCTTCTATACAACAACTTTGTAAACGAATACATAGTTTCTGAAACGATTTATTAGCTACTAAAGGAACACCAGCCCATCCAGAATCATTTAAATAATTGACAACTGAAATACCTAACAAGGTACATATGTGCCTTATAGAATTAGTAAGTCTCTGACAAATGTAAGCTGCTGATCTTAGACCCATAGATAATACTTTGTCAAAATATATATTTTTTTTCCACTGGAACACAACCAGAGGCACATCACCAGGATCAATCGCAATTTGTCTGTAAGCTGATTTTAGATTCCGTTTAAAAAGCAAGCAATTTCTACCCTTTACTTGGATGATGTTCACCAAATCATCGACGGAAGGATACTTTAATTTCATTTCATTGCTCAGATAGTGATATTTGTCAACATCATTATTGATAGACAAAATTCGAAGGAAAGCTGAGATCTAAATTAAGTCTCATTTTGAATCCTTCTTGGGAACTGAGTTGAATGGCGAAATTTGAATTGGGTAGCAAAACGGATTTTCCTTAAAGGGACCCAAGATTACGTTATAACCAGATTACTTTTTGAGATATATGTCAATATCATTCGGATATTCCCTTGCTTCTTTATGGTTCTGAACAAATCTTACGCGTTTATGACTTTTTCACAAGCACCATTGTAACCTATGGGAAACCCGCATCTGAGAAATTGACAAAGTTCGTTATCGAAATAATCTGAGAACATTTACTCGAAAAAAAAGTCTACATTGGTCTTAACTGGCATTTTGCAACATTAAAAGTTGTATAAACCTGATTTGGCAATCAAGTCATGCAGAAGAAAGAAATCAATATCTTACGAATTAGAACAGTAATTATCAACAGCGATCAAAATATCATTAGTTCACTGCTTGTGCTGAGATTTGTCATAATCTCAAATTTAATATATTTTGCAAATTAGATTGCATTTCCCGAATGGGATACTTTTAATTTGATTACTGTCTTGAACGTTTAATAACCGGTCATTAGACTGATATGTTTCTGGGATGTGAGGATTAATTTGGTGAGAATTTTGAGTATTTTTGATTTGTTCAAAATTAATATAATTAGGCAGAAAAATGTCTGCCTCAGCTTTGGGTTGCACTTGTCAGAAGCGATTTTAATGTGAAGAAGATTCTGGGTGATCTAATTTGAGTTTGTCCCTTCTGCAACAACTGGCACAAAAGTGCTTGACCATTTTCATTTGACGTTTGACTGTTTTTTGACGATCGGATGTTTTAAAACTACATCATTTGTTTCTTTGAAAATCTCAACACAACCATACTTGTTCATTTTCGAATGACTCTCTGTAAATCTCTGACGAGAAGGACCATCTGGTTTGACTCTTCCATCTTCTTGTTCTTCACAGTCTGAAAGCTGATTGAATATATACTCTTAGGGTGAGAAGCTAGCGAGTGTGTGTAAAACTTAGAAAATTATATTTTGGAATCAAGATGAAACGATCACACTTTAATAAGAAACTAGAAGAAACCAAGATGCGACGTCGACGACATTCGGTGTCGTCTCATACGCTAACTGAAGTGTTAGTCCAACTGCATGCTAGTGATTTCAAAGATAAAATGAGTGAATCTGAACCAATACCCTCTACATCCTCTGCCACAAAACCAAAGAGGGTCTAGAGCCACCAAGAAAGAAAGTCGTTTAGTAGCTCCCGAAAAGTATTTTCACATTCGAGAGACGCAAAAACTGACTTCCAGAAAATTTTAAACAACGGCTTACACCTGCGCGATGAAATTTAAAGAGTTCAAGTCTGAAGTGCCACCCGAGAAAGCAGCAGGTTTCATTACAGATTTGTGTGATTCCTTGGTAAAGACATTGCAATTACAATGCGAAGGTAAAGATGACGATCGTGTCAGACTCTCCATCCATCACAACGGTTTGAAGTCTCCTATTTGGATTAAGTTTAGCACACCGGCAGAATTAACACCGTCTAAAGTCATCGACAAAATTCAACACGTTCAACAATCCAACGACGAGTTAAACATGACTGATGGAAAAGCCACTCTTCATGTGACCCACATTTCACCTCCTAGAGGTAGCGGACCACGCCGAAAAGTGTCATTGGTGGACGAAATTCGCAGTACCAAACTCAGTATCGTCCAAATTGACAACTGACAAGACCAGGTCTGCTTAGCTCGTGCCATCGTCGTTGGTCGAACGTATGCCGAGAAGAACGAGACCGCAGAATTTAAAACAGCATAGATGAACATTAAACGATCGGCCAGACCTCAGCAACGAAAAAAAGCAGAACTCCTTTTGAAGTAGACAGACATTTCCAAAGAGACGGTGTGGGGCATTCCTGAAATGCAGAAACTTCAAGACGTGTTGACCATTCACGCTATACGTTGAAAGTATACCCTCAAGTCATTCGTGAAGCTCTCCTGTTTCGAAGACCCAATTTCCCAGATGGAAAATACATTCATGTGTATCATCATCAAGAACATTTCAATGATATTACCAGTATCACATGATTTCTTTGATACTCTTACTATTGCAAGAAATGTGATCACGGATTTTGCAGTCGGGACCAACACATTTATTACGAAGAGATATGCCGGGGTTGTTTAGCTTCCAAACCATGCATTGCTGAAGGAAAACAACGAATTAATTGCTCTTCTTGCAAGCTAATCTTTGTCAGTCCATCTTATTACGAACAATATCGTATGAAACAAGTTAATCAGTCGAAAAGTGCTTGCGAATTATTGAGATTGTGCTCCACTTGTGGACATCTTATTCGAACCAAAAACTCAAAGGCACACGTTTGTCCAGGAAAGAAAAGATACCGTTTTATGACCAAATTGTGGACTTTGAACATCAATACTACATGCAGAAATATGATAATGAGCTGGAGGAAGATTTCAAGGAAGACCAGCACAAGAACAAAAAGAAACAAGTGGATTATATATTTTTTTACTTTGAATGTACACTAGAGACTGGCATTAAAATCCCCAAGTTTTGCGTAGCTCATCGTGCTTGTGAGAAGTGAATACAAGAACCTATATTTTTTCACATTCCCAATTGTAGAAAGATTCCGGGAGGACGTGAAAAAATCTTTCGGGGCTCTCGTACTCTTGCTGATTTTGCCAAATGGATCTTAGACCCTACCGATGACACCTGGAGCGAAGAGGACATTCAGTGCTACGGGGACTGCCATCGATATGCTACATTCATAGCTCAGAATTTCTCAGGATATGACGGACAATTTATTTTGAAATATTGTTCAGAAAAAAGGTACCGAATGTCCCTCAGTCACCATGAATGGAGCCAAAGTCATCTACATGAAAGTAGGATAAATATAGTTTACAGATTCCATGAGTTATTTATCCATGCCTTTGAGTAGAATGCCTAAAACAGTTGGAATGACAGGAATGTCCAAAGGTTATTTTTCACACTTTTTCAATACTGAAGCTAATCAACACGTTGTGCTCCCGCATTTGCCCGACGTTCACTATTACAACCCCGATGGTATGCGCACAGAACAACGATAAGCATTATAAACTTGGTACCAAACTCACTCTTTAAACCCGTTTGACTTTCAAGAAGAAATGTTGAAATATTGCCGATCTCATGTGCACATTTTAAGCCGTTGCTGTGGAAAATTTCGGCAATTATTTCTGGATCACGGAGGTGCGATCCTTTGAAGGAAGCTTCTACAATCGCTAAAGAGTGTGGATTAGCGTACCGAAAGAAATTCATGCCTGAGAACAAACTGGCCATCATACTCCCTCAATCTTACCTCTCGGTCAGCCGTCGATATTCCGTCAAAGCTTTGCGTTGGCCCCCTACTTGTGTGAAAATGAAGACAAATGGATTCAACATGCTAGAAAAGGAGAAAAGAAAATTGGAAGTCCTTCTGTGGATGGCTGGGATTTGGAAAAACCCCAGATTGTCTACGAATTCCAGGGATGGTTATTTCACGGATGCCCTAATTGTTTTCCTCAACGAAACCTGAAAAGTCCTTTCTCAGAGTTCACCATGGAAGAGTTGTACGAGCAAACATACCAACGGCGACTGAGGTTAGAAAGTCAAGGATACCGAGTGATAGAAATGTGGGAGCACGATTACCATCGACGTTTCAAAACCGATTCTGAATTTAGAAAGTTACGACGTAGTAGAGATCGAACCTTTGAATCCACGTGACAGTTTGTTTTGAAGACGAACCAATGCAACACGCTTGCTGTACGACGTTGTCGAATCTCAAGGAGAAGAAATCAAATACATCGATGTGTGTTCGTTGTATCCTTGGGTGTGCAAATATGCTCTAGTTCCCACCGGACACCCTGAAATGTTAGCAGAACACATCGACGTGGAACACATTCGTCAATACGAAGGATTGATCAAATACAAAGTCTTACCTCCAACCCACTTGTACCATCCTGTCTTACCACATCATTGTCACGGAAAACTGATGTTTCCTTTATGCCGTATGTGTGCTGAAACATGTAATCAAGACCAACCTTGTTGCCACAAGGATGAAGAACGTGCTTTGACAAGAACGTGGGTGAGGATTGAATTGTTTCATGCTCTCGATCGTGGATACTGCTTGTTAAAAGTATACGATATTTGGCACTTTCCTACCACAGAACAATATCGTAAGGACGACAACTCGAGTCCAGGAATTGTCTCAGGCTACGTCGACGAATTTCTTAAACTGAAACAAGAAGCCAGTGGCTATCCCTCTTCATGTCAGATTCCAGAGGACAAAGAGACATTTAAAGAAAGGTACCAATCCTTAGAAGGCATTACTTTGGAACATGTGGAAAAGAACGAAGGTAGAAGATCGTTTGCCAAAGTCATGTTAAATTGTTTGTGGGGAAAATTGGCAGATATAGCCCAAGACGGAATACTTGGCAGATCCAAGCCGCTACTTTCAACTGGTGGACGGCAAAGGAAATCTCATGAGACACGTGAAAATCCTCCGTGACGATTTAATCTTGGTCAATTACGAATAAGCGTAACCCATTACGAATTGCGAACAAGCACCCTCCCCCCCCCCCCCCCCCGACGCGTTTGGCAATGTCATCATTGCAGCATACGTGACAGCCAATGCCCGTTTAACATTGTATAATGCCTTAGAACTTTTAGGAGATTGAGTCCTTTACTTTGACACGGACAGTTTATTCACATCCATCGTCCTCATAGTCATCACCCTTAAATCGAAGGGGGTCGTTTAAGTGCATGGATGGACGAGCATCCAACAGACACTATTGTCAGTTTTGCTTGCGGTGGCCCCAAAAATTACGGATACCAATACAGAGACCGACAGGGAGAAATTCATTCCAAATGCAGAGACATCGATCGATCGAGTCAAATGGTGGACTTTGATGTCTTGAAAGAAGCTTTACAGTCCGGACAAGTTGAAGACTTTCGCGTGAAAACATTAGAGCCACACAAAATTGTACGTTTACAAAACCACTAAATCGTCAGTCTACCATAATAAAAAGTTTATCAAATTGTCTACTAGAAACGAGTGCCACTTCCAGACCACAACACTTTACGGTATGGACACTCTGAGCTCCAGTATTAAAAAGAGGAAAGTTCCAAGACCAACACTTCATTGCGAATGCAAAACACAGACCTATAAAGATGATAACTAATTCAACACAACAACCGAGTGAGGGACCCACTATGAATTCCAAGTTCAATATTGAGGTCAGCATATTTACACCGATACTGACGAATTCGATACAGCAACAGAGTGAGGGGCCTACCGTTGACTCCAAGTTCGGTAATGAACTCGTGTGCGATGCTGTGCCTTGCGATGAGAGTGATGGCGTACTATGCGACATCAGCAATGAAGCACGACCTTGCCGCTTCTCTACTATTTAATGCGATGCCGTTCGTATGTCGTACCGCTCCACTAGCGAAAGCGATGCAGCACGATCTTTCTGCTTTACTGGTAAAAGTGATGCCGTGCGTGTACCTACCTTCGGATCTCATCCATGCACTTGCAAACCACTCTGGATACCACTAGCTCATCGAAATGTACAAATCAAAGAAGAATACACGTTTCCTGTGGCTGCCTGGCTGTTGTGACTTTGAAAGTCGACTCAAGTTGTTCAAACAATGGCCTAAAGCTCAGGACGAAATGCCCAGTAACAAAATGTTAGCTAGAGCCGGATTTGTCTACTCGGGACGAGAAGACCAAGTACAGTGTTTCAGTTGCGGTGTGAAGATCCACGAATGGAAGTATAGAGACTCAGCTATCTTGAATATGCCAGATGGTCTCCGTGCTGTCACTACCTTCCTTTAGTGGGGCATGATTATTATCTCTATGGATACTTTAGAACAGAACATTCGTAGTTTGCCTCCTGAGCTAAGAGAACGCATTTACAAAGAGCTTGTACAGATTCAAGTGTAGCGCAAAGAACAATTACATCCTTTACGACATAGACTTTCAAATCAGTGGTACCTGAATCCTATAAGAGGGTTGATTACTTTGAAGTGTTCAAATGGTCAGACATTGATCAACTACCCATGACTCAGAAGAATTTCGATGCCCGACTTCTACCTACAAGGTTGGAATACTACAACGAATTCTTCTTCCAGAAGAGAATGAAGACTTACAGGATTACCAAAATCGTGTACAAGAAGCATTACCTGAAAACGAGACTTCTTCAACTTCAAGACGTGCGGTGTGTGTGTTAATGACTAAAAAGTTCTGTTCCACTCTGTATCAGTACACACCCTGTGTAGAAAGTATAACTATTTCCTCTAAAAGAAAGACGTTGCTGTGAAGGACAAATATAAAAGCTTACCATGCCACGACTTTTGTCCTCAGTGTTGCAACAAATTCCGTGGAAGGAAGTCCGTTACAGTGTTCAGGACTTAGAGGATTACCAAACCCTTTTACAAGAACTGTTTTCACCTACGATTCCATTGAATTTTGGACGACGTGGTGTTTGTGTGTGTGTGTGTGTGTGTGTGTTAGTGACTACTTTTCTCGGATTTCTTTTCCCCGGAAATTCATGTAGACCATATTTATGAACAGTACCCGCAGTAAAGACATGACCACCAAAACTATATCTGTGCACGAAGACAACTTGTGTTAAAAGTCTTCAGAATAGTGATGAAAACAAGTTTTGCACCTCCGTGTGAAGAAGACATTTGTCGAACTTTATCCACGCTTGATATATGCCGAGAAGTGTGTATAACTAGTTGGTTACACCAACAAATATACGACCGGAAAGATGTACGTGACTTTTTAGGTCTTGGCTTCGATGCTTGGATACAAGAAGTGGCTGACTATGCCAAAGACACTGTGTCATTAATCCAAGAAAGAATTAGACTTAGAGTCAGTGCAAGAGGTGAAAGCGGAATTAAAGACAAGTTTAGAAACAGTGGTAGAAGAACCCAACAAAGAGGAAGAAATATAACAAGTCATCGACAGTAGTAGCATTGTACAAATATAAATGTATGAAGAAGAAATTACATTCCCGGTGAAATTAGAGACCATGAATTTCACATAGACTATTAGAACACCAGAGCGTGTACGTAGATTTCATGGGACACACATAGATGTGGAATGTTGTACACTGACTAGTTTATATGCAGCTTTGGTCATTTTATTTTGTACCTCATTGATGTACGGAGTCATTTATGCCTTATGTGTTTTCGTGCTTTAATTCTTGAAATGAATTTTTTTTTTCTTTTTGTGGTTACACTTCTTGAAAAACATTAAACATGTATCAAATGTATAAAATGACTTGTGTCTTTAATGGTAATCTCAGAATTCTCAACACCACGGTTATGACTGCATCCTCCCCCTCCTCTGTACTCAAAGGGATTGACGAAAAGTTAGAAAGTTGGGAGGCCTTGTATCTTCACAATCCCTTTAGCATGTTGATCGCTGGACCCAATGGTTCAGGCAAAACCAAACTTGTCAAACGTTTGATCGAACATAATTACATTTGTTTGATCGTCTGCCCCAATGTATCGTGTGGTGTTATAAAGAATAACAATCGGCTTACACATTACTCCAAGAAAATCAAGGAGAATCTATTTCGTTTGTAGAAAGAATTCCTCGCGAAAACGATGGGATCGTGTCTGGCTTTAGTTAAACACATCTTGTAATCTTTGATGACATGCTAGGAGAAGATGAAGAAGAAATTAAACTTTGGTTTACACGAGAAGGACATCATCGTAATCCTAGCATTATTTACATTACCTAAAACTTATTTCAACAAAGTAAAGCGCATAGAACCATCAGTCTCAATACCCATTATGTGGTATTGTTTAAAAGTCCAAGAGATAAATCTCAAGTGCAAGTGTTAGCCAAGCAGTTCTTGGCTGAATTATGCGTACGACGATGCCACTCAAACACCACATGCATATTTACTCATCGATTTATAACCAAGCACTCTAGATTATTTGTGATTTCCTACCAATTTGTTTCACCACTGGTGCCAAGAAGGAGATCCAGTCATTTACACGTCACCTTTAGTGTCTGAAGACAAAAACTATAAAACATCCTTCACTTTTTTTCTTTCAAACTGTATTCAACATGACCTCCTTTCAATCTCATCCTCCTGGCAAATTGATTCGTGCACTGAATGGCACTAGTCGCGGAAAAAATGCACAAGTCCGTGTTCATTTGTTAGAAGCCAGTGTCAAAGACGTGTTACGATGGTTTACGTTGACAGCACGTCAGTTACCTCAAGGGATCATTCACATACTACATCACACCAAACGCTTTTTTGAAAAACATAAAGTAGAGTTGTCACAACTGGCAGATCCAAGAATCGATACACAAACCATAAATCCAAATCATTTTGAAACCTGGTGGAAGTGGCTCTCTATGAGGTGTTATTATTCGTTCCCTTTTGAAATGGAATCCTAATGCCGAAGCCACAACAAAGAAAAAAGTCAAATTCCCCAAAAGACAGCAGCAGATCCAAAAGAAGAGCAGCGATGCAGCAAATTCACACAAGAAAAAGAAATGCCCCAAGAAGAAAAGCCCCAAGAGATAAACATCTCCTGCCAGAAAGAGAGTTATTGCTGCTAGGACGCACACGTACTCCAGAGAAACCACGCCACTCGATGACGTGCAAACTTCTACTTCTTTTTCTTCTTCGCCGTTCATGATAATGCCTGCCAAACTTGAATTAACTTGAATTAACATTCGTGTTTCCTCATTTGATGAAAAACTGGAAACCAATTTCTAAAGGAACCTCTACTTCTCCGGCGACGTCTTCTACTGCTCTTGCAACTGCTGCTGCAGCTAAAAAGTGGCCTCACCTAAGACAAAAGTACAAGACAGAACAGGCGTGTTACAAAGTTTATTGGATCTATCCAAACAAGAACTGACACGATTTAGTCCGTTGAAAACACATTATCGTCGAGTGGTGCACATAATGAAGCTGATGCGACGTGCCGATCATCAGTGGAGACGAATTCCAGTATAAATAAAAGTGTGAGATAAGATTCACTTGAGTGTTTTTGCTCCTGAAACAAAAGGGGTCACCAAGAAGTGCACACCATCCTCCTCGTCCCAAGAGACAAGTCTTCCAAGAAAGGCAGAAGAAAGGGACTCCCTCCTCGTTTAGCTAAACATTGGGATGTTTTGTCAGTCCTGACTAAATCCAATCCTCCGATGGGAAAACAACTCATTTAAACAGCACCCAATGAAATCATTGATACCGTGTGTGAATGTTGTTTGAATGTTTTGAAAGAAACTGTACCTTTGTCCAACATACAGAAACAACGATTAGGAAGACATCGGAACGTTCTTCGCCAAATGGTGAAAAAGAAAATACCCATCATTCAAAAGAAAGCAATGCTTATTCAACGAGGAGGATTTCTACTCATGCTGATAGGTCCGCTGTTAAAAGTGGCTGCTCCTTTGTTCGGATCGATTGCTGGACCATTTTTAGGAGGAATCATGCGATAAGGAGGGAAAAAAAGAAGATAAAAAGACACCCTTTTCTGGAAAGACATCACACTTGTACCCTTGGATCTCATGGAAGGACGAAAACTCGCTTTAGTTCCATACAAACGATGGATGGACAACGGATACCTCATTTATCTCCTAATTCTAATCTCACCGAGATGTCACATTTACAACAAGAATTACAATCGTTGATGGATCGAACCGATTTGTTAGAAACAGAAAAATTGCAACGGTACGGCAAAGTATTGCAACATCTTCCACTCTTTCACCAGAACGCTTTAGACGAAACAGCTAAACATACTCTGAGAGATTTCAAGATGATCATAAAAAGCGAACCAAAAACCACTTAAACAGACACGGCTACGGGGATGACAGAGACAGGAGAAGAAGAAGAGTTTGAACTCCACCAACTACAAAAATACGCAAGTTAACAACACCGGGTTGGATCAATAAAATGATTTCCACACCCTTACCATCAGAAGAGAAAACGAAATAAGTGAAGACAGAAGTCAAACCAAAACCGATTACCCCTGTTCAGACATCTTCCTTTACACTTGTTCTTTGTCGGACACGTAAAGCATTGCAATCCCCCAAAAATACAACAAGAAGAAAGAGTTGGTGACTTATTGAGGAGCAGCAACAACAAAACAGCTAACCCCATTATGGAGACACTTTTAGCTAGCATTTACTACAACCATGCTCATGCTGCTGGTTACGGAGGAGTTCAAAAATTGTATCGTGCTGCTAAAACCAAACTTAAAAGTGTACGTTTGCCATTTGTGCTACAATGGTTACAATAACAATCGACGTACACGTTACACAAACTCATTCGACGAACATTTTCCAGGAGTCAAACCAAAGTCGCTGGCATCGATCATCAATTGCAAGTAGATTTAGCTAATGTCTCTCATTTGGCAGCGTACAATCATGGTTACAAATATTTGTTTTGTGTCACTGACGTGTTTTCAAAATCAGCTTGGGTAGTTCCATTGACTTCTAAAACAAATTCGGAGTAGTGCGAGCTTTAAAACTGGTTTTGAAACAAAGTGGTCGTCACCCTCTACGATGGCAAACAGACAAAGGCACCGAATTTCTGAACCAAGCCTTTCAAAAAGAATTGAAACAACGACGCATTCATTTTATCACCATTGAAAATCCTGAAACGAAAGCCAGTGTCGTGGAACTTTTTCAAAGAACTTTGAAAGAACGCATGTGGAAATATTTTACACATCAACTCACTCTCAAGTACATCTTGTCAAAACTTACAATCAATCGTACCATCGTAGCATTGGATGTGCACCCAAAGAAGTGACCCCTGAAAACAAAGTGATCGTGTTTGATCGATAGTTTTGAATGTCGTTTCCCACCAAAAAGAAAGAAGTGGTGTTAAAGACTGGAGATTGGGTTCACATTGGAAAAACCAAACGCACATTTGGCAAAAGTTATTTACCTAACTGGACCACCGAATTGTTTCGTGTCACTGGACAAGTACGTGGACGTGATCATCCTGTCTATGAATTGGAAGACATGTACGGAGAAGTGTTAAAAGGAACATTTTACTTGCCTGAGTTACAACCAAAAAATAAGACAACGTGTACGATATCGAAAGCATTTTCGATCGAAGAACACGTAAATTGGGTAAACGTCCACTTCAAAAAGTGAAAGTGCGTTGAAAAGGATATCCACCTAGTTTTGATCCTTGGAT
The DNA here is from genome assembly GCA_029931535.1 of Margaritifera margaritifera. Lineage (NCBI taxonomy): Eukaryota > Metazoa > Mollusca > Bivalvia > Unionida > Margaritiferidae > Margaritifera > Margaritifera margaritifera. The sequence goes on from JAQPZY010001641.1 coordinate 2,392,469, forward strand.
TGGCGCTTCAGAAGTCATTGGCTATAAAAAGAAGAAGTAATCATCATGCCGTTAAACACAGCAGCTACCTCTCCCTCACAGAGTTCTTCTCTTTAAGAATTTCAAAAACAAAACCTCTGTGGGTGTGGTGTGGAGAACGTGTTCCTAAAACTCAAATCGTCTTCTTCTGCCAATTCTTTGTGGTCTATTGTGTCATTGGAAGAGCGATTACCGATTAAAGTTAGCAACAAGGAGACAAACAATTGTGGACAATTTTACTCAGCAGTTGTATTGGTCATCTTCTTCCAGTCCTTCTTGAACTATACTATGGACAGTAACAACAACAACAGTAGTCTTGCGGCCAACGCCAGTCACCACCACAACAATTCTTCCAGTCGCAACAGCAGCCCTCTTTTGGAACATTTGGAAAATCATTCTCCTTTGACATCGAGTGACTCATCGGAAACCAGAACCAACGAACTATGAATAATCAATTTTATTTAACCTTACGGAGTGACAGTTCTGTGGATGTGTTTCCCAATAATACCTTATGCTGTTTCACAGCCAAATTACCTCAAGTAATACAGTTGGATCACGAAGCTCATTGGGAAGTCGCTTTGATAGAAATAATTCATCGAACGCAAGCCCTCAATATCAACGAAGGTCAGAACACTTTCATCATCGATATCCTGAACGAACAAGTTCAAGAACAGTTGGACAAAAATGACCCTCTCATTTACGAATCCAAAAAACCATCACTCACCAATCCTCCATTGACAAGCTATGCCATGAGAATTCCTGTTGGGTATTATTTTAATGCTCAACATCTGGTCGAAACGATTGCGGCTATTTTTAGCGATCAGTTTCGCAAAGCCCTGGAGAAAGCTCGCAAAAGTGTCCTGATTGAGTACCATAAAGTTGCTCTTCGTCTTAAAATGCATATTTCGGACGGCAGAATAATGTCCATTACTTTTTGTCCCGGTTTCTTTTCTATTCTGGGTGGATATTCACTTCTCGCTCCTATGAAAGACGTTTACAATAACGATCGATTCTACAAGTATTTTCGCTTCCCTGTCGAACTAAACAAAGGACTACATTTTTTGTCTGTGTATTCCGATGTGGTTGAGTACAAAGTGGTGGGAAACACAGCCGCTCTATTGCTCAGAGTCATTCCTTTTAAAGCGGATTCTACCATCGCTGCTTACGAGGTGAAATCACGTATCACGTTCACCGAGAATGTGTACATCATCATTATCTTCCTGTGAGTAAATCGTATTTTGAAAGTGTCAAGATAAGTATAAAAGGAGATCTTGGACAAAATATTCTATTTTCGAAAGGAAAAGTCACGGTGAAACTGCATTTTCGAAAACGATTCTCCAGTGAATTGTAACAGATATACCAAGGAATCACTCGAAACTACCCAAAACTAACCCAAAACCACCCAAAACTATCCCCAAGCTACCCAAAACAAGCCCCAAACTACCCAAAACTAGTAAAATATAGCTACTACTGTGATGTTACCTAAATCTAGATGTCGAAACCAAAAAGTATGCTGTATGTAAATCCTGTGATTAATAGCTAGATCATATGAAACAAGAACACTATTTCGGTGCAGTGAAACTTGTATAATCGTAATGCATGTCGACTGTATTTTATTAATTTTGAGCATTTTTTAATTTCTGGCACTGAGGGGTACTTGGGAAGAACCGCCGACCCTCTGTATGCTATAGGCAAGGTTTCTCTATTACATGTCAATTACGACTACTTTCCCGCAGGCAGAATTTCAACCGTGTACTGGTCATTTCATGACAATGCAATAATAGCGAACGTGCCAATTACACCTTTGCCTTGTTAATTATGACTATTAAAACCATATGTCAACCAAGGATTTAAGAACCAGGTAATAATAGATCAATCAACAGCTTTGTTAATTGACTGCTTTGTTGTAGGCCGACGTAGATGATTAAAGGCAATTTCATAGCACATTTTTCGGATGGGAACAACAATGCCACATTCTTGTTCAGTATACAAGCTATCTTGAACGTTACAGATCTTGGCTATTTTTTTTATAGTACTTACTGTGTTTGATATAACATGATGGCAAGTATCGATAAGAAGAGTAGCTCCAGATATCCATGTGGTGCATGCAGATTCAGTTGTGCCACTGACTGTGTTCAATGTACACTTTGCAAGAACTGGTTTCAGAGCAAATGTCAGTTTGTGTCCGACAGTGAACTTAAGAAATGGGGAGATTTAGAGTTGGATTATGTATGTGTGTCGTGTCGCACATCAGACGGAGCAGAATTTGATTACACGATGGGTATGCAGCGACTGAAGAAAGCAAGTTACAATTACAGATATATATTTACAACGCCGCCTAAAGGAAGCAAGTTCAGAACTTATTTTCTTATGGTTACTATTATCATAATATCTTTTATGTTATTTATAATTTTTATTTCCAAGCACCGCCATATTAATGCGCAATTTCCGAATTTATTTAGAAATGTTAATCGATAATTTTTTGTACAACTTCAAAATCTATTGTATCCGAAAACAAAATTATATTTATAGCTTGATAAAGTTATTTACTACGGTTAATGAATCGTGTTGTCAAGAAGGCGGAACGGGTTGAAAATACATAAGCTAAGCGCTATTAATGAATAGTTGAAAAATGTGTATAATAATAATAATAATAATAATAATAATAATAATCTTTATTCGTCACATGCTTGGAAAATTCTTATGTCGTACATTAAAAAGAGAACACGAGTACATAGTAAGAAGTAAACCTCTAGATATTTTGACAATCCATCGGTACTATACTAAATTGAAAAATGACACAAATTACACAAAAAAAGAGTCTCAACAGTTACAGAGGCGCCCGATCGATTGTCATTCCTAAAAACTCGGGTTGTTGTAGAATACGTAGGCACCATACAATCTGTCCAAAATCACCCGCATGGAAATTCCAAATCGGGTGAAGCGCACAGAAGAACCGACCTCAATGTGCTGCAGGCTGCGTTTGAAAAAGTTGGGATGAAAAAGCCCACTGAAGTAGTGAATGATATGGTGAAAGAACACAGCTTTCTGGCCCCAAAATCAGCTTGTCAACTTCAGGACAAACTATACTATGAGCATAAAAGGAAAAAAAAACTGGTCATGTGCCACGCATCAACGTTGCCGATAACATATTATCTATTATTGGACAACTGAACGAAAATCCATTTGTGCAAGAAGTAATTCTTACTAAATGAAAACAACCTGTAATTATTTTATATAGTGAGGAGCAGCTCTTAGATTTAAAGAAAAACTGTTTCGGTACCAACAGTAGCATTATTGGTGTAGGCAGAACTTTTAATTTGGGTAAAGTGTTTGTCACCACAATGACGTACACAAATAGGAGTATAATTAGCAGGAAAAACAATCAGTACCCTGTCTTCCTAGGACCTCTTTGCCTTCATTGGGATGGTGAACAGAGCACCTACCATACTTTTTTTCACACATAAGAAGGAAACTAGATTCAGATAATTTTTACATTCGACACAGACAACGAAAAGGCTATGAGCAATTGAAATTATTAAGTGTACTCCTTTGTGTGATGTGTTACATATGTTCATACATAAAAAATTCTGCATTTGCATGTTGTCTACTATTGTGTTGTAGTTTAATCTGCTGTTGTACTGTCTTTTATCTACTGTTTTATTGTCTTTTAATCTGCTGTTATATTGTCTTTTATCTAATGTTGCATTGTCTTTTAATCTGCTGTTGTACTGTCTTTTATCTAATGTTGCATTGTCTTTTAATCTGCTGTTGTACTGTCTTTTATCTAATGTTGCATTGTCTTTTAATCTGCTGTTATATTGTCTTTTATCTAATGTTGCATTGTCTTTTAATCTGTTGTTGTACTGTCTTTTTATCTAATGTTGCATTGTCTTTTAATCTGCTGTTGTACTGTCTTTTATCTAATGTTGCATTGTCTTTTATCTAATGTTGCATTGTCTTTTAATCTGCTTTTACCATTGACACTGTAATATCTATATGTGTACTGTTACACAGTGAAAATGTACTATCTGTCTGTTCAATTATGAAATACTATTGCTATGTTGGTAAAATAGCTCGTACAGAGCTAGTGTTATATGTATTTTAATCAGACCACCGACGTTAAATAAAATTTCTTGTATCTTGTATTTAGATAAATAATATTTGAACTTTCTCGGGCTTTTCCATTTTTATATACAGGTACTATAATATATCTCGAGGGCGAAACGCCCAGGACGGCAGGATTTTTGTAATGTCTAAATTTGAGTAATATCACTGTAGTTTGGGTTATATTGTAATAGTTTTGGGCTTGTTTAGAATTGTTTTGGGTAGTTTGGGTATTTCGTGCTGCCGCTCGACAACGAGGATATGGTTTATGAGATATGTTAAAATCAGCCTTTCGCACGGTAGCACCCATCTTAAAACCAATGGTGACTCGAGGATTGCATGCTTTAAAAGATGCCGCTTTGACACAAGGAAATGAAACGACCAAGTCCAAAAGAAGCTTTCATGAGAGCAAGAAAAAAATAATAGTTCCTTTTCTTACTATTAGAAATTGCAGATAACATGCTTTTGTGGAAAAAAAAAAAAAAAAAAAGTAGAGAAAGCCTTTAGCTGTAGAAATGAGTATCAAGCCGTTGTTAAGCTAATACCGCGTACATAGCTTACAAAGTGTGACTATTTTGGAGCGTGTTCGTTTACAGCGGACTAAGCTCGTGAACATGTTGTAGACAGAAAATCTTGTTGATGTTTCCAATTAGCTAAAAAAAAAAAAAAAAAAAGAAACCACAAGGATATGAAATCGAATGGAAGAGATGGTAAATACGTTGTTACATTAAATGTGGTAATGACAATGAAGTCTTCGGTGATGTTAGACCAACAAGTTGCTCACTGTCTCCTTTTCCAAAAAATAGTTATCTGACATGACTGGTAGTCACGTCAGATAAATAGTAAAAAGAAGCGGAGAACAACTTGTTGGTCTGCTCTGATGTGTGACAGGGCATATGGTACATATACAATAACGTGCCGCATATAACGCAACTCGCAATTGAGGGCGTCCGCATATAACGCAACTCGCAATTGAGGACGTCGACAGAATAACTCCAAAACTTGGAATAACACTTCCCTGAGGTTCTCGGTATTTTGTAATATGGCCACTGGACTTTATAACTTCATTGCGTCTCCAGGAAATGGTACTGTATAAAGCTTTGATACAGTTTGTAGTGATCGATGACCATATAACCAGCGCCTCCTTCACCAGATTGTGGTGAGATTTAATTGTATACATAAATCTTCCAAGTCTGATTTGAGAATATGGAACACATTTTCTAATATAGTGAAGTCAGGTGACTGTGATGGCCATTCGAGATTGTCAGTATTGTTTTCCTGTTTCCAGGAACAAGACTGCAGAAATGTGGCAAGTTGTATTGTCATCTTGAAATATGAATTGTGAATTTGGAAAATGTTTTGCAATGACAGGCCATAACTGAAAGTTAAGAGTATTAATGTACTTTTCGCTATTGATATTTCCCACAATTTTAACCAAAGTACCCACTCCATTGAACATAATGCAACCCGAAACATCGCATCTACCCTGATATTAATTTCCATGTAGTCCTAAGCACTTGGGTCGTGTCAGCTTCTTCGCTGATTCTCCACACTTGGAGATGGTTTTTACCAGTGATGATAACCTGGGTTTCATTGGAAAATAGAACTTCATTCCAATATATTTAAACCGTGAAATGTCTCTTTTCCTTACACCACTTGAAATTTGTTCTGGTATTCCGAACTCTATCTTTCTTTAAACCATAATCGTGCAGTAACTCCATCCTCTTTTTTGCCTCACTACTCTCGTCAGCTGACAATCTTCCCTAGTATCAGTCAGTTTTCTCCGTCCACAGCGTCCACCGTTTTCCACATTTCCTTGTTAAAATTTACTCGTGAGCTGTGAAATGGTAGACTTATGAACACTGAATACATTTGAGTTTTCTGTGATTGTCACCTGTCATAAAATTCTTTAGACAGCTGTCATTGCTTAGTTGACATTTTGTCATCTGCCATCCATTGTTACAATGTGACATTTCAGATCTTTCAAAAGCAGACCACTCCCTTTTTACCCATGCATTGGTAATAGAAGATCTCAAACATTTGTGCAGACAAAACTTTTTCATTTTGGACAATGATAAATAAAAAAAAAATGATTTCTTATTGATTATTTGGTGAATTACATTCATGACTTATGCAAAAGTTGTGTCAGTTCTGGCACATCACTTTAGAAGTGATTTACACAAATATAATCCAAATATACTAACATATATGTACACAAGGATGCACTTTTACCTGTTTACTGTTTTACTATGGCATGAAATATTTACACATATTAAGATAGAGCAGGAATAATTATGGCATGGAGTTTTATGTTTTTCCATGAACATAAGCAGTGAGTTGTTAGATTTAACAATGTAATGAAATCAAATTTTGAATTATTGGCGTAGCTACAAGTTTGTCCAGATATGTAATATGTTTTGATCTTTCTCAGAATAATCCAAAAGAAAGTCATAAGCTCAAAAATAATCCCTAAAAGGCCTTTGATAGCTTTGCTGCTAAAACACTTCGAAATTTTGCAACTTTGTGCAAAAGAACCCACACTATTTTTAGAAACCATGTCCAAGACAATTTTAATTTTTACCATATAAGTTATACATGATTTAGTAAAGCAGAGACTAGTACTTTATGTATGAACCGATCTTCACAGTCAGTAATAATAATAATATCCTTTATTTATCCGAGGTGACATAATTATCTAATAGCTATTTTACATTATGACCCTGCTGTTAAAAAAAGCTAAAGCAAATATACATATAATTAATAAAAGTCTACAAGGTTAACATTTACTACACAAAAGAAAACAAGTATAACAGAATACAAATTATACAAGGTTAACATACTGTTATCACAAAAATTTATCACAGCTACCATTTAGAAGGGGCCCCAGGTGGCAAAGTGGTCTAAGGCTCTAGTCTTTATGGATCACTCACAACTCACTTCTGTCTGCAAGGGTTTGAGCCTCGGCTTGACCAGTGGGTATATGAAAAAGCTAGCTAGTGGCTTCCTGTGGGTCGGTGGTTCTTCTTGGTCTTCCTGAATTCTTCCTCCACCAAATATATTGGTTGCCATGTATAGCCTATCATGTGCTGAAAAATGGTGTTAAACCCCACAAAACCCAACCAAACCATTTACAAATGTTATGCAGTCATAAAATCAGGATTGCTCATTAAAATATCCACAGCGGTATAGTTTCTTAAAAGCTGAAACAGTGTGAATGTTAAATGAAGTAAAAGTAAATGAAAAAGGCACAGAAAAGGTATTAAGAAAATGGTTTCAGATTACTACAGTTGGAAGATACAATAAGATTTAATTGTCTGCTTTCTCCATATTTCATTAAAGCAATATAGATTTTGAAAGAGTATTGACTATTTAGGACAGTTTTTATATCCAGGTATTTTTAAGTGATCCCTCATTTGGTTGAGGTGAAAAGTCGGTCTTTTTTTTCATGCAGTCATCATTTTAGGACTTTATGTAGTGCTCACTGTGTAATAAATTTAAATAATATACTAAAGGTATTATTTAAAGTCTTCAACAAATTTCAACATGCTTATGCAGGGCTAGACAAATTTTGAAAAACCATAGTAGATGTTATTCAAACCTTAAGAGAATATCCACTAGAGAGTAATCACAAAGCAAAAAATAAATGACAGACAAGCTTTAAAATCTTTATTAGAAGACAAATCAATTATTATCAAAGAAGCTGACAAAGGCAGAGCTGTTATTATTATGGACTGATTTTTACAGAGACAAAATATATGAAATTCTAAGGGATAAGGAATTCTACGAGGATATGAGCAGGCAAGCCAATAAGGATGCGCGAAGACTAATAAACCACATAGCTGAAAAATTTGGAAATGACCTATTTAAAGAATAAAAGGATTATTTAATGAATTTTGAACATTTTACAAGTTGCTTTTATGGCCTCCCAAAAATCCACTAAAGTAATATTGTCACAGAAGAAATTAAGCAGCAAAATTCGGAATATGTAACAATAAACAGGTCTGAAGGTTTAAAATTTCAACCTATTGTAGGAGGACCTAATAATAAAGACTAAGTCATTGGCTTGATATTATATTAAAACCACTTTGCAAAGAAGTTGCTAGTTTCATAAGCGGTGGTATTAATTTTCTCAACCAATTACCAGACATCGTGAACAAGGGATCAACACTCGCTACTTTTGATATAATAAAATTATACACTAATATTCTGCATGACCTTGGAATTGAAGCAGTGAAATTTTGGCCTAACAAAAACAGTGAAAACCTATATTCATGATTCAAGGATGAATTTATAATTGAGTGCCTTAAACTAGTACTTGAACACAATGTATTTTACTTTAATGAAAATTACTACATACGGAAAGAAGGTACGACTAAGGGCACCAAAGTGGCACCAACTTATGTTACACTAGTCTTGGGGTACTTGGAAAAGACATTATTTGACAGAATGAGGGGTAAACATGTAAAAGAATTTGGGGATTATTTGAGAAAGAACTGGAAGAGATTTTTAGACGACTGCTTCATAATATGGAACATACATATATCTATGGAAGTATTCTTACAGAAACTTAATAACTTATATCTAGCTATAAACTTAATAACTTATATCTAGCTATAAACTTAATAACATATCTTGCTATAAACCTAATAATTTATATCTAGCTATAAACTTAATAACTTATATCTAACTATAAACTTAATAACTTATATCGAGCTATAAAATTAACACAAAACAGAGTGAAACATGTACATGTATTCCTTTCCTGGACATACTTGTCAAAATATTTGGAACCCATATTTCTACTGATATTTATAGTAAACCAACTGATGCACATAACTATCACAACTTTAAATCTTGTCATGCAAAACATATAAAAGTAAACATTCCTTTTAATCTTGTATCAAGAGGTATAATAATTGTAAAGGACAAACATACATGAGAACAGAGACTTGTGGAATTACAGCAATATATTTGCAGCCAAAACTACCCAGAGGAAACTAACAGTCGGGAAATACTGAGAGCGAAAAGAAATGGAGAGATCAAGGGAGATAACATTGAAAAGATTAACCCATCATCAAATGGAATTCCTTTTAATACAACTTATAACCCACAGAACACTAATATCTTCCTGATAGTATGAACATGTGAACAGTTACTTTGACCTAGTGCTAAAATGAGAAGTGTTTTGGAAAGAATGACAATTATTAATAGTTGGAGACAACCCACAAATTTTAAACAAATTCTTTACCAGGTCTGAATTTAACTTTAATGAAAGAGAGGTCCGGATAACCAAATGTTGTACAAATAGATGCAAAACATGTTCTAATATAATAGAAGGAAACATGATTAAATTTAAAAATGGGCAAGTTATTTAAAGTTAAAGAGGACATGGATTGCAATTTAAAAAAATCTGATTTATGCATTGATATGTGCAAAATGTGAAGCCTTTTAAATCAGTCAAACGAAAAATGAACTAAGAAAGAGAATGACAGTACATAGCAAACAAGAACAGAAGACCTCAGATTATTAAAAGTTAATAAACGTCTGCATAATTGTTTAGGTGAAAACTTCAAAGTCCTTCCCTTATATAAATTATTTACTGATAATGAATATTTAAGAGAAGAAAATGGACTTTATTTCATATGCATTCTACAAACAGATCGTAAGAGTTCTAACTAATTATTCAAGATTCATGAAAAATTAAAATAAGATTCATTGTACATTGTATCAATACATTGACACATTTTTATAACATGACTATAGGAAAGCAGTATTGGTTGTTTTAATTTGTATGTACTGCGTTACAAAATGTATCAATACATAATTTTTTTTTAAGAATAACAAAATTACTTCTGAAGTATAATGTATCTACATGAAAGTATAATGTATCTACATGAAAGTATAATGTATCTACATGAAGAGCATCCATGATGATGATGCAAAAGCATTTGAAAGAATAAAGGACGAACATAACCGATATCATTTTGAATTTACAAAATTATTTCTATATAATAACCAACACTTGGACGTATTCACTTTTTTATATATATATAAAGAAGGTAAGGTATTATTTTGAATGGAAGTTTTAAGAATACATCTGTCTTTTGGAATGGAACAATGAATGATCTGTCTTACCTATATGCAAATGTGTGTGTATGTGTACATATATGAATCTGTGTGTGTGTGTACATGTGTATGATTGTACAAATCTTTGTTAGAAGAGAAAACCTCGATTGTAATCTCTACTTGAACAACCAATACATGTATTTATTTATTTATTGCATTGTGATTAGTATTGAAATTTCATCAGTTCATTTGAATTAAAGAAGTAATACATGTATAAACTGGTCACTGGTCCAGACAGTGATAAATCTGATATAAACCTTCATGTTAATTAATTTAGACTTGAAATTGTGGAGAAAAAAAATTGATAGGAATAACACAAGTTCCAATTATACATATCAGTATTACTTATAAAATTATCATCAGTCCTGTTAAATTGAAATGTGTTACAAGTCTACAGAATAATTCATTTGATATCTTCATTGTAATTTTATTTAGTAGGAATACAACATGTTAATCCTAATTGAACACGGTACTTGTAACTTGTCATCAGTCATGCTAATGGAAAGTGTGACACAAGTCTAAACACTGAAATCAGCAAATAAAAGCTAATAAAATGATTTCCTTTTTTAAAAGGTGTCTTGTTGTCCATCAGCTTTCTAGTAGTTGGGTCACTCCTGACAAGAAACTCATCCATATTTTATGCTTATCTGAGTTTATGCATTACAGTTCATGTTATCATTAATCCGCCGAGTGGTCTAAGGCGCTCGCCTTTACAGATCACTGACATCACACCTCTGTCCTTGTGGGTTCGAGTCTCGGGCTCGGCCAACGTCGGTATGTGAGAAAGCTTGCCAGAAGCTTCCCGTGGTTCGGTGGTTCTTCCTGTGGTTTTCTCTGGTTCTGGTTCCACCAAATATACTGGCCACATTCATAGCCTATTGTGCTGAAAAATGGCATTAAACCCATAACAGCCAACTACTCATTAATCCAGTGTCAAAACTGTTGGGTTATTATTGACTTTCCACATGGGATTTTTTGTTTGTTAATACAGTAGCCATTGCCCCATGAACAGTATGTGGGACACATTTTGGTTACAGTTTTCATTCCATCTCTTATGTTTTAATAAATCTTTTATCCATTTCACTTAAAAATTTTGTGGGAATACCAATACTGTATGATCCCAACTCTTGTTATCCACTGAGTTATTTTCCTAGATGGGGTAAGATGGATCCCATTTGGTTTAAATATTTCTAATATTCAAATAACCCTCACTCAATATACTTAATACAGGGACATTCTGGACTATTAAGTTTTGGGCTAAGTGACTTCTCTCACCCACCAGAATAGGGCAAAATGGTGTGAAAATCAGAGGCAGTGAGTGTAGAGTGGTCAGAATTCAGAACATTTACAACAAACACTTAAGACAGCAATTTTACTAAACCTCTGAATCATTACATAAAACGATAAATACTCATTAAACTGTACGAAAATATTACAAGTGTTTTTAGTTTTATTAAGCAAAATTGTTGTACAACTTTGTTTTGCAGAAGATGGTAACCTTGAAAAGGGGTTACTATCAATTATCGGTAATGGATATTGAGGAACAAGTCCTTTCCTCCTTCTTTACAGGATGAAATACAAAATAAAACTTTTTAACTTTTGGTCAAGCTGACATTAGATGGTTAGCAAGACATAGAGTCACTTTTCTACCATCAGCAGTTAAGATTTGTGTAAATTTTTAATTTGGATACATTTCCTAAATCCCTTGATAGATTCTCATAGAACTTGGCATAGATACATTTCCTAAATCCCTTGATAGATTCTCATAGAACTTGGCATAGATACATTTCCTAAATCCCTTGATAGATTCTCATAGAACTTGGCATAGATACATTTCCTAAATCCCTTGATAGATTCTCATAGAACTTGGCATAGATACATTTCCTAAATGCCTTGATAGATTCTCATAGAACTTGGCATAGATACATTTCCTAAATGCCTTGATAGATTTTCATAGAACTCAGCATGAATACATTTCCTAAATCCCTTGATAGATTCTCATAGAACTTGGCATGGATACATTTCCTAAATCCCTTGATAGATTCTCATAGAACTTGGCATGGATACATTTCCTAAATCCCTTGATAGATTCTCATAGAACTTGGCATGGATACATTTCCTAAATCCCTTGATAGATTCTCATAGAATTTGGCATGGATACATTTCCTAAATCCCTTGATAGATTCTCATAGAACTTGGCATGGATACATTTATTAAATCCCTTGATAGATTCTCACAGAACTTGGCATGGATACATTTCCTAAATCCCTTGATAGATTCTCATAGAACTTGGCATAGATACATTTCCTAAATCCCTTGATAGATTCTCATAGAACTTGGCATGGATACATTTCCTAAATCCCTTGATAGATTCTCATAGAACTTGGCATGGATACATTTCCTAAATCCCTTGATAGATTCTAATAAAACTTGGCATTGATACATTTCCAAAATCCGTTGATAAATTCTCATAGAACTTGGCATGGATACATTTCCAAAAAATCCCTTGATAGATTCATATAGAACTCTGCATGAATCTGTATGAAACTTAAATAATTCATTCTACAACATGATGTTGGGAGGATTTTTTAAAAAATTTTTTAATGGACTTTTTGTATATGGAGGTGTTCTCTGTCAATTGTTCAAATGAAATTTTGAGGTAATTGTTATGGGTCTATTCTAGGATACATGATTGTGTGAATTAGGCTAATTTCAAAATCATTGTGTCAAGAAATCAAAAGATTGCGTGAAAATTGTGCATTGTTTTTGCAAACCCTGCCATGTTCACTTTGCTAAATCCCCCACATTTTTAGAAACTTCCCCGTTTTTCAAATAGATATGGGAAATTATCCCCAAATTTTCAGTTGCATAATAGATCCTGATTGTTTTCACACTGTATCAAGAAAATGTTTTCAGTTGCATAATAGATCCTGATTGTTTTCACACACTATCAAGAAAATGTTTTCAGTTGCATAATTGATCCTGATTGTTTTCACACTGTATCAAGAAAATGTTTCCAGTTGCATAATTGATCCTGATTGTTTTCACGCTGTATCAAGAAAATGTTTTCAGAAGTTCAAGGTTATTGTACCTTTTCTTTTATTATAAAAAAGTTAATGTTAAATAATTTGATCAAGTGCTTAGTTTATTCTTCACAATAAAATTAAGTTCCTTTGTAAAATTTGCACAAAGACCAAAGAAAGCATTGGTTTTATTTACAAACTGCTGTAATGTGAATATGTCTGCCTTTGCTTTAACATCTCCCAAATAATGTTTCTGGACAGCCTTTATCCAAGTAATTAAAGCCGTACAATTTTTTCCATAACATTTCAATTAATATCTGATATTTTTTCCAGATTTTTGAAAGATGGCATCTGCTGAAATAGACTTTACATTTGATCTGGTCGAGATTGGTTGCAGTGGGCGGACAGAAGTTGTACCTGCAAGGGACAGAGTCTCAGAGGAAGTTCGCCTGCCGCTCAAAACTGTAAATATTTTCATGTTTTATATTTTACACATATTGTAAGAAATTATCAAGTACATTCTGATACCCATCATCCATCTCTCTGTTTATCATAAGGATTGTCCTATCATCCATCTCTCTGTTTATCATAAGGATTTTCTTCTATAATATTGGTGGAGTGATATTAACTGGGTAAAATACTTGCTCAAATAGTTAAAAGATGCAGAAATGGTACTATTTTTGTTATCCACACATAAAAAGATAGATTATATTGTGATGTCATGTCCATCCATCCATCTGTCTGTCTGTTTTGATTGTAACCTGGACTCCTCATGGATTGAGATATTGTGAGCATATTTGGTATGATGTTTCACAAATATAAGTAGATGACAATGAAGGTTTCACATTCTGGATGCACTCCTTGGGGCTCGGGAATAAGGAGTATGCATGTGTGAGGTGGCAACCAGAATTCCATCAACACCTGGGGTATGAGTGTGTGAGTGAGGTGGCAACCTAAATTCCATCTGTACCAATTGTTAGAGAGTGACCCTATTGGGTATGATATCTCACAAAGATGAGCAAATGAATACATGACCAGGCTTGCAAATAGGAACCAGTGAGCTAGGGACAATGCTTACTCCTGTCCCGCAAAATCTGGGGGACACACAAAATGTAAAAGGAACAATTCATATTTTTTGCATCAGATGTAAAAAGCTCACCCAAGCGGTGTACATGGTTCAAAATTTGGGGTGCATCAGGTCACAAATTGTGTGTAAACCACAGTACCATGCTCAGGGTGCATCACTGGTGTCAGTAAAAGTTTCCAATCTTGGATGCAGCCCCAGGGGATGGGGTGGGGTCAGGGTGGGGGTAAAAAGTCACATTTTTATAGGTAAATAAAAAGTGGATATTTTTTATGGCTTTTGTGTCTGTTTGGTTTTGATTTCAGTTGTCTTCAAGGGCATTTCAGTTGTCTTATTGGGCATTTCAGATGATCAAATATATTTAAGTGAATGAACATATTTCCTACTATGTTTTAAAGAGGAATAATATTGATTGTTTATATGACATATCACATATGGGTCATGGCTTTGAGTAGGGTGGGATATTGCCAGAATTTTGTTATTGCAATATATTGCAATACAGGACAGTGTATTGCAATATGAATTGCATTTTATTGTGAAAACCTGAAGAAAGTGTGAAATAATATTAAAGAGTGGATTTATTGATTTGGATTGATCTTGTGATGTCTTGGTTCAGTGTATGTTTTGATATTTTTGTCTTGCCTGTGAAGCATGGGCACTCAAATTATTTTTGACAGTTGTTGTTGTAGTTGTTGTTGTCATTGTTTGCTAAGGCAAACTTATTGTACATTTTGCTGTTTCTCTTAAACAGCTGTAATGGACACTTACAAAACTTGATGGATGCATTCATCTTTAGGGTTACTAATCACTTCTATAAATTAGATTGCAATGGCTTACTTTTCACATTTCAGTGATTACAGTTACTATTAGATATCTAACTCCATTTCTTTGACACTGATAACTCTGCAGTCGTGACTTTGGATATATGAATTTATTTCATCTATTCAAGACTATTCACATTCAATAAAAGTAGGTCACATGGACCTATGCACAGTGATTATTGCTCTAATGACTCTTTTAGGCTTTTATATCATGTAATGATGGATTAACCTAAACATATCATTTAAAGATGTCATAATGTGGGGATATGTATCAAGATTATCATTATTTTCATTATGATACAATATACTGTCTCATAATGCCTGTATCATGTTATGCATGATACAACATAATAATGCACACATAATTATGTACCCCAAAAACAGAGTACACATCAGTATAAGATTTAGTAGAGTTATTTACAATTACAGATATTTAGAAATTAAAGAATTCAGAGTTTTACAAAAAGAAATTATCACAGTATATGCCTCATTATACATGGACATCTGTATCATAATTCATATTGTATGACAATAACAATGACGATACATATAACTAGTAGCATTACATGAAAATAATGGTTTTGTTTTTTTAAAATGTAGCTACCCTTTGGAGCACCACCAGTTCTACCTTCTATAGAGAAAGAAATAGAGAAATACCTCACTTCACTTGAGGATTTACCTGTTCATAACTTTACATGGGCTCAGAGGTAAGAAATTTTGTGATGGTATTCTCATTTGATTAAGCTGGGTTAAAATTTTTACTTGGTGAATGAATGCATTTCCAATGTCATCTTCTGTTCAGCTAAGAGGGCTGTATAAAAATGAGATAGACCAATGCCTAGAACTAATTGCATAGCCTGGTCCGACAGGTGCCTGATGGCAAGAGTTTAGTCTGGGGCAGGTCCATTTGTATGCCCCACCACAACAGTGGTAGGGGCACATAGTGTTACAGAGATGCTGCTATGGCACGTGAGTGCACAATTCACACAAAATTTTAATTTTTGCAATTGCAGAAGAGTGATTCATGAGAACTCCTGCAGATTAGTTTAAAGTCATGCATATAAAAATGCATTCTTCGCAGTCTGTAGAATTTGTATTTGAATGTTAAGATAAACTGAATAAATAACAATCTAAAAAAAAGTAAGGATACTTATTTGATGAAAATACCTTTGTCCATTTTAAAGTATGCAGATGTAGGTTAATACAAAAGGGTGATTGGAAATTTCACTTAATGTTTATAACAGAAACATGTTTGTCCTAAAGGGAATCTGCAGTTGATATCCTTTCCACTCTTTTGTGCATGCATGAACTGTGGTCAGTTTCCTGAAGGTGAGATAGTATATTGTAGTCATCCATGGCTGGGCAGAAAATTAGTGATTATTTTCAACTTCAAGTCTGGTGGCAGGAATGTGCAAGGTGAATGGTGCAAGGTGAATGTCAAAATGAAGAAAGTGAAAGATGTAGTGGAGTTTCTTGCATAATGGAGGGCGTTAATTCTACAATTCTGGACCTGGCTTATATGCAAGTATCGATGGTATACAAAATTGTCAATTGGCTGTGTTTGAAGTAGCGGGAGACACGATTCTAAAAAAATCTCTTTAGACTCTTTCATTTAGGTTTCAAATTCATTTCATCTGTGAGTGTTGGTATCTCAAAAACTTTTCTATTATATAAGCAATTTTTGAGTTTTCTAATTCGAAGTCCAAAGGAGGGATGTAAACTGGTGCTTATTGATGATTATGATGATGATGATGATATCATGCATAAACGATGATGATGATATCATGCATAACTGAATTTACGGGGGCCCCATGTGGAAGAGTGGTCTAAGGCGGTCACCTTTACAGATCACTCACATCTCACCTCTGTCCATGTGGGTTTTAGGCTTAGCTTGGCCACTATTGGTATGTGAGAAAGCTTGCCAGTAGCTTCCCATGGGTTGGTGGATCTTACCGGGTTCTTCCTTCACCAAATATACTGGCCGCCATGTAAGCTAGTATTAATAGTATATTAGCAGCAACCAGTGTAACAAATGTTTTACTCTTTAAGTAAAATTTTGAGAAGTAAGTTGAAAGATACTATCATATTGATTCTAAAGAGAATAAAAACTTGTTGCCAGACAGGTACTGTCTCCTGTGTATTGATGTAAAATTAAGTGCCCATTTGCAAAAAGTGAATGCATTCTTAAGTGCCCTTTTGCAAAAAGTTATTTCACTCTTGATCTTTTTTTGAGGAAGACATCAGCCCTGTCTTCTCAGATTCTACCTTGAACATGGGAAATTTAACAAAATTACTAAGATGAAAAATTGGGCAATTGTGAAATTGGTCAGGACATTGGTCACTTTGCCCCCAAAGTCACTTGTTCTGGACAAGTGGCTGAAAAAACCCATTTGTGCAGCTTCTTTCTTTGTTTCTTTAGTCTTCTTGGTTGAATCAACTCCTGACACAAAAGTTAGGTCTGAAGACCTTGCCTGGTCCCAAAATCAGGGTTCAATCTAGTATTCATGGATATAGGACCAATGGTCCCTTGATATTTTCTAAAGGGGCCAAGTCAGATTTTGATGGGCCAATATTTCACATGGTTTCTGTTGATTTTTTTCTAACAAGAAAAAGATAATTTAAAAAAAAAAAATTTTGTTGTAATTTTACACTATGCAGTTTATAGTACTGAATGTAAATAAAAAATAAATTAACATTATTATTTCTTCATTTGAGTCAGTTCTTTGTTTGATATAATATGTATTCTTGACACATTTAATTAAAGGGACTATCCACTATTTACCTCACAGCAATATTAGATTTTTATTATGGCATGCTTGTGAAAGATAGTCTGGCTTAATGTAGATAAGTGACAAGTTTCTCCAACCTTTAAGTTAGACTGCTTTACTCTTGTGCCAGTGAACATGCTGCAGTCATTTACTCACAGCTAATGTGTTCTCTTGGATAAAATGTTATGAATAGCAATCTGAATTGTTTTTCAAAGCAAATATATAATTACATGTAAATAAGAATCACTTTATGTTTATTTATTTATAGTGTGATAATTTTAAAATCACTACTAGAGGGTCTACACCAGTTGCTGCATATAGAACCAGTTACTACATGATCATTACTTATTCTGATATAAAATGTTTTCTTACCTTTAGTGTTACTTTCTGTTGTATTTGATTAAAAAGTGATGCACAGATTCAAGAATAAGTAATGATTGTGTGGTACTGGTTCTGTGTGGTAAGTCAGGTGCAGTCCCTCTACTTTGTTGCACTGTGTTTATTCTGCAAATAACATGCAGATTTTGACTTTGAGGAAGCTCTCACCATGGTTGTAGCAAGCAGTTACCTATGCTGCTGACTTTATCATCACTCTAATTTTTTTCCAAAAGTTCAATTTATTTGGTTCCATTGGTATTCTGGATGAAGAGAGGGAAGCATCTTAAGACAATTTTCACTGGATAGTATCACTTTGATTTATTCTGCTTTGGACAAATTTCCACTGAACAATATGTCAACATTTTTCCAGATGGTTGCACATAGTGAGACTGATTATCATTTGTTGCTGTATTGAATATTAAGTCTGTAGCATGGATCAGTAGAGCCACTCTGGCTAAACCTCATCAGTCTTTGTCAGTCAAATGCTTATCTACATAATTCACATCACAGGTATAGATCTGAATTAACAACCAGCAACATGATGGGCACAGAGATTTGCGAAATTTGTGCGAATTATTTTGACACCACACCGTGTGAATGTGAATTTTCGTTTCTGAGTGGGCCATCAGACCCAACTCAAAGCCTAACATCTGATTGACTAATTTCAAGCCACTGACCAATCAGACATCGATTAATTTCAAACAACTGACCAATCAGACATCAGAAGTTTGAGGAGTGTACAAGCCTAAGTGTGAGAATTTATCACAGTCATTTGGCTGTGTCTTTTCAGTTGGCAACAACTATTTAGCAGTGCACAAAAAGTTGACTATTAGATTAAATTCATGCTTTGTAAAGTGTATGCAGTTGAGATTTAAACTCAGTACTGTAATCGTCGCCAATTTTAACTTTGCATGAATCTTTAGTGCTCCCCCCCCCATTTGTTTTAATATAGACTAACCTGTAACCTGTGATGGGTGTTGGTCATTTGGCTCTCATATCAATCTTTTCTGAGAGCAGTTATCATTTTCTCCCAAATAGTTTCGAGTATACATTAAATCTTGTGGTATTTTACTTTTATGGTGGAACCAATTTATAACAAACTTGTTATGGCACTCCCTCACTATAAGGCCCTTCATTATAACACAATTCCAGTTATAGAGTGAGTATGGTCATGTATCCCATTTCATTAAGTGATAGGAAAATTATATGTATCATGTTCTTCATTATAAGGCAGTCTCATTGTAAGACAGTATACTCTATGGCTCTTATACATAGTGTTATAATGAGGGAGTACTGTATCATGTACTTCATTATAAGGCAGTCTCACTAAAGACAGTATACTCCATGGATCCCTTGCACAACATTATGAGGGACTACTGTATCATGTACAGTACAGCTCACGTGATTTTTCGGAACTCCGTGCATCGCGGTGGGGTACTTAATCCCCTCTACTTTAGCTCTGCGATAGCACTCCACGGTGGAGGCATAAATTGACATAAATACCTACAAATCACCACAGCTTTTCGGCAGGCATGCCGATGTAAACTCCACCGTGGAGGGGCTAGTCGACATTACTGATTGACATCTGAACAGCCAATGAATGAAGACCACCTATGGAAAGACTGAGACGTCAAGAGTGATTTACAACCGGATACCATCTGAAGAATCAGTCGTTTTTATTTCAATCATATATTTGGACAATAAAAAATAATTTCAAAAAGCTTGTATATTCAGTACACATTACTGTTTATAAAAGGTTGATCGACTTCTTTTGCAATAAGTTTATGATTTTAATTTATTTCAAAGAAATATGAACAAACTTATGTGCTGACTTGACGAGAAGCACACATTGCTGAGCCTCTCAAGCAGAATAAATTTATCATTTTGTTGCAAAGGAAAGTAATTCTCTGAGATATGGACAATTAAAATCCAAATTGACATCTGCTTCTGCTTACCCCCCCCCCCCACAACAAACCTAAAACACTGAATTTACACTGAAATGCAAACCGCGTGCTTAGTCTTTAAGCAGTAATAGCAGAGTCACGAGGCTGAATATTATGACTGCATGTATACTGTAAGGGACTGACCACTTAATATACGGGGTTTATATGTTCTTGTTTTTTTTTCGACCGGGATATTTTTTGTAATTATTTATTTTAAGTGAAATATGGAACGGATTAACGTCTGCTACAAAAATCAGAGAAAGACAATTGTTTTCATGCATTTACCCCCCCCCCCACACACACACACACATGGAAAATTCAATTGTCTGTCCCTAATAAAGACTTGACTTCCCCGGATGTTCTACAGAAATCAAGGCAGTGACCATTGTGAACACTGTTGTAAAATATTAACAAGGGTTTGCATCAAAGGATGATGTAAGTTTCAGCTTGGGAACAGTGTGTTTTTATCACACGAAGCCATCTGACTTGGCACGTTGTACTTTACAGCCGCAAGTATGGTCCTGCCATTAACAATGGAAGTTTGATAATTGTTAGTAATTAATCTGAACTCGGCTTATTACCGAAATGAAAAATAATATGGAAAATTCTAAAATCTGAGATGTTCAGAGATTTTAATTTCCAACAAGTTTAGAGCATTTTGCATGGATGTATTGTCTCCACGTGTATCCTATTATTTGTTCATTTTCCTACGGCGAAAATATAAAAATAAAATATACTTTTTTAATTATTTTTATGCAGGTATTAAAGAATGCAGTTTCCTGTTTGTGACTGTTAGAGCCTTTGATTATTGAACGTGTTTCTGTTTCTTACCACTTGCAAACTTTTCCAGATTTCAGTTTACGATAACTTGTGCAGTAGTGATTTGGATTCCATATTTTATGAGAGAGAGGGGGGGGGGACTTTACTGAGAAGAGTTAATGATCTATAATTATTCATCTTATTTTTCTGTATTATGCAATAGGAAAACGAACAGAAAAGAAAAAGTTAAACATTAATTTTATCTGATGCGCAAGTTTGTCAAATCAATGGCAAAGAAAACAAACCCACAGAAGCATTGCTGTTGTACTTTTAGGTTAACAGTTAGCACATGAAATTAACACGTCAATATCAAAGAAAACACGCAGTGCTGATGGCTTCTATTGTGCTAGGTTACTTGCACGTGTCAACTACATGTATCTAGGATGACCTTTTGTGACCATTTGTGATTTTAAAAAAACCCCGCTACTTTGGTAATTAATGCAAAATAGTACATTTTAAAATAAAATAACGATGTGAAATCTTAATAATGCTTTATTTAAGCGATTGGATGTCAGAAAAAAAACGTACAATATGTGAATGAGTACTCATGCATGGAGTAACCATCGGAACTTGTGCGATTTTGTTTCACTTCAGTCAGGTATGACTGCAGCTTTGTTATTAATTTGTTCGATGTTTATTGTTCTTTTCCTTGCAGGTAGTACAATATCACTGACTTTCATATGATCATTACATCGTCTCTCTCTCAACCTCTGCTTGCATGGGTGATAAACAGTAAACCACGCCCATATTATCGAGACCACGTCCACTCCGCAGTGGTGATCGGATGCGACTCCGTGAGAAAGCGTGGTGTGCAGGGCTATTCTCCACGAGACGCCGCGACAACTCCGTCAGGATGTGTGGAGTGATGGTGGAGGGATTTTTCTTAATCCTCTCCACTCACTCTCCACCCCCACCATGATGCGCGGAGTTCCGAAAAATCACGTGAGCTGTACTGTACTTCATTATAAGACCATCTCAATATGAGACAGTATACTCTATGGTTCTCATAGACAACATTATGAAGGAGTACTGTATAATGTACTTCATTATAAGGCAATTTCACTATAAGGTGGTACACTCTGTGGCTTCCATGGACAGCATTATAATGAGGAAGTACTGTATTTAGAAAATTTTGGGATGTTCAAAACAAGCACTTCTTCAAATAAGAAGTAAATGACCTGTACCTATTACTCTTTTAATGAAATTCAGTTTATAATGGTCATTTTGACTAGCTTGTAAAGGTTTTTTACAAGGTATTTACAAGGTGTGCCATTAGAAATTACTGTATATCAATTTTACAGTATATTAATGTTACATCTTGCAGATGTGTAATATTTTTATGATACATGTATTTTAAAGATTTCTTCCACGTGATAAAGACCCCAGATCCCTGTTCCACACAGATGTGAATCCAGTACAAACCTCTATACAAGTTGAGAGAAATCCCACTACAGGAAAACTTCTTGGATACAAAGAGGTATGCAACACCAGGGCATGTTGTGTTTTATATTGTATGTGTATGTGTGTATTTGTTCTGTTAATGAGAATTTTGAATAGAAGTTTACTGGTTGATTTTGAAATGGAAACTTACTCTTGGTCAGGTATTGTGTCTCACTTAACACCAGTCATTCACATGTAAAACTAAAAAGATTTCTTTTTAAAAATGAACAAAGAAAAAGTTGTTGTGATAAAATGATTTTTAGTGATGCATTTTTGTACAAATGTATTAATGTGGAACATTGCAACATACACATCTGTATCCATCTCTAATCAACCTCTTGTACTGATTTTGTATAATGAACTCGCAGATCAGGGTCTATCTTGTTTGTTCTACTGATTATTCCTAACAAACTGTAGTGACCCAGATCTGCAGGTGCATATTGTGACAGCAGATCTGGGTCTGTGCAGTTTGCAATTGAACTTGACTTGTAAGCAAGTATATACGGTAAAAGTACGTGGAGATTTTTTTACAGCTTTACCTCGTTATAACATAGTAGTCAGGGTCCATAACCACTGACTGTATTATGCATTGAAGTGCATTATAATGAGAACTGTGATATATATAAAACCGTGATATATTGAGAACTATGACATGTATGGAAACATGATATATTGAGAATAGCGTAATAAATTGAATTGTGGTATAGCGGATCTGACAAAATTTTTTAAATAATGATGTTTTGAAAAGGAATAAATATATAATTTGTGTGTTGTCCATCACCTTGTTTTCTTTCAACCCATGTTGTTACACATTGGTATGGTTTTGGTCATGGGTCAAATAGTGGTACCACATCATATCTGGAATCAGGTTATAATGAAGCATGTTATAACAAGGGAGAGCTATTGTTGGTAGTTTTTCATATCTGTTTGTAGATATTTACCGTATTTTGGTGTGTATAACGCGCACCCCGATTTTCGACCCAAAATGAGTGGAAAAAACGTAGTTCTGCCATATAACGCACATGTGATATAATACATTTTAAAATCGTGACTACCGGTATTTCACTCCGTTTTCATAGTGCAACAACAGTCGGTCATTTTGGATAGTGAATGAAAAAGTGGCCATATTGAAATTGTATCTTTCCGAATCTATGGTTGGCCCTTAAAAGGGCCCTTTAAAGGTTCGTCTAGTTGATGGAGTTCAATCTATTGCATCAAATCCCTCAAATTCCTCTTCGTCGTCATCACTCTCGAAAAGTCGCTGTATGTCCTCGTCTGTCATCATTCCTGGTGTTGCTGCATAATAGCTTTCATCTTCGTCTTCGTCCTTGCTCTCTGAGTGGTCTTCACGCTTAGCATTGTCCTCCCACAAGATGTCATCCTCTGTGCCATCCATTTTATTTGAGATGCA
This sequence comes from Margaritifera margaritifera, assembly GCA_029931535.1. Taxonomy (NCBI): domain Eukaryota; kingdom Metazoa; phylum Mollusca; class Bivalvia; order Unionida; family Margaritiferidae; genus Margaritifera; species Margaritifera margaritifera. The sequence continues at coordinate 2,416,407 of JAQPZY010001641.1, forward strand.
GCACTTTTTGAAGGCATGGATGATGATGAATGGCAAGTCGTACCGTCGTAAAAATGCATAGGCCCAGCTCACAGACCCCTTGTAGTCGTCTATTTTCTTCTGTTTTGCAATTAATATTGCCTGAAAGCGAATCTCTGTCGTGGATACTGAGATTCCCTATCTTCTTCTATCCATGACACATTCAAGGACTCCCCTCTCTATGTCCGGATACTTTGCACTTGTCCCTCTGTCTGCCTGTTTTGTTCTCGGTATTTTCTTCAGTCTTTCTTTCATTCTTCTCTACTCCCTAACAGAAGACTCTCCTACATTAAACTCCCTCCCAGCGGCTCTGTTACCATGTGTTTCTGCATAGGCAATGTCTTTCGCATTGTACGAATTTCTTATATGACCCATGTTGATACTTTGACTATATTCGTTCAGATTCAAGATCAAACACAATATGCTATGTGAAAGTTTAGGTCCGATATTTATACTTATTTGGATTATCATTACACCTCTAAAATATATCTCCATGTCCAAGCTAGAATTTACCAAGACAATGCATTGTACTTATGTTTGGCTGATCAAAGCTTTAGCCGGCGCTGATTACCTTTAAAAACACCACGCTGAGTCAAATAAAACACTGCTCACTGTATTGTAACAAAGAAGTACCATATCAAATACTGTTGTTTAAAATGAGAAATAGAACAAAGAAACAAGTTTATTTTCTGAAGAAAAGTAAATACATTGCAAATTTACCTAGACAAAGCAACGTGACTATGTTTAGCACATCGAAGCTTTAGCCGGTGCCGATTACCTTGAAAAGACCACACTGAGTCAATGAAGCACTGATCACCATTAAAAACACCACGCTGAATCAATTAAATATTGCTCACCGAGACAAAGCATTGTAACTATGTTGAGCGCATCAAAGCTTACCTGGCACCGATTACCGTGAAAAGACCACACTGAATCAATGAAGCATTGATCACTGTATAGTCGCAAAGATATCCCAAATACTATGATTTAAGATGAGAAATAAAACTAAGAAACAAGTTTATTTTCCTAAGGAAAAACAAAATGTTTTCTGACTTCATACATTAACGCTGTATCAGTGTTACCGTAACAGGCTAACCGTAGTTGAAAAAAATGAAAACATTAACACTGCTTGAATTCTAAATATTATATTTCAATTCAAACATGAATAAATGAAGACAAAATTAATTAGATCCACAGTTATCGAATATTGAACATTTACAGGTACGGTAATCATATATTTGTTCCGCTGATAACCTTGAAAAGACCACACTTAGTCAATGAAACATTGATCACTCTATAGTCAGAAATAAATACAAAATACTATCATTTAAGATGAGAAATAAAAACTAAAAACCAAGTTTATTTTCCAAAGTAAAAAATATTTTCCGACTTCATACATTAATTGATTATTTTGTTCCACAACGTGTCAGTGTTACCGTAAGAAAGAAACCGTAGTCGCAAAAAATATGTCCCCTAAAGGTGCCTCTGATGAGAACATTAACACTGCTTGAATTCTACACATATTATATTTCAATTCAACCAAGAATAAATGAAGAAAAAATGTATTAGATCAACAGTTATGGAATACTGAACATTTAGGGAACAAGTACGGTAATCCTCACAGTGGTATTTGTTCCGCTCCAATGCGGCACTTTGCACAGCTTTTGAACAAGTTGCCAGTCATTATGTACAAGTATTTCCAGTCGAGGCACAGAACAAAACGCTACACAGTGATGTGAAATGAAACCAGTTTATTAACATAAGCAATCAAAGAACAAGACTATTTGTAAGCATTATTTATTTCTTTAATACGGCTAGTACTGGTAAACAATTTAGTTACAATGCAATGTACAATGGATTTAATATTTCACAAGGAGTGAATGTGACACATGTAGGCGGCTATAGTGCCTTCATCCTCTCGTCAGATCGACCTGGAAAAAAACTTTTTTTATAGTTCTTGTATAAAACGCGCACCCCGGACTTAAGATAAGAAACTTAGGTGAAAAAAGTGCGCGTTATACACACCAAAATATGGTAAGTCTTCCCAGGTCTAGGAGTTGTGATGACTCATTGGTTACCATGCTGGATTTGTAACTATGGATGCAGGTTCAGATCCTACCATCAGATCAGCCTGGGTTGGCTACCATAGTGTGTCCTTGGGCAAGCCACTTTACTTCAGTTACCTCAGCACTAAATAACCTACATGTGTTGCTGTGCCATAAAACACTAAACTAAACCAAACTTCCCAGTCCAACTAGTAATTTAGGCAGGAGCTTATTGTGAATTAATTAAAAACAATTTTATTATCACTGTTCATTGGGTATTTAAATTCATGGTTTGTAGCAATTGTAAAAAATGTGTATATTTCTGATCCAGTTTTGATCAAACTTGGAATATGGGCTTACATTATCAAAATCTTAGATGAATTCAGTAATAAGTGAGATCCATGAATATTCCTGCATCTGATTGGCTGAGCTTATTACCACTCTGGAGTTCATATTTCTGATCTGATTTTTATAAAACTTGGAATATACTCTATGCTGAGATTATAAAGATCTCAGACAAAGTTGATAATGAGTGAGATGAGTATTAATGAGGTGATCTTGTATCTAATTATCTAAGCTTGTTGCAATTCTTGAAGCCATATTTTTGATTTTGATAAAACTTGGAATTTATGCTTATATCGTTAAGATATTAGATGAGATCAGTGATGAGTGAGATCCACACATAAAAATGAGGTGAGATTGCATCTGAATTTATGGTTAGATCATCAAAATCTTGGAAAAGTTTGATAATGTGTGAGATCCATTCATATTAATGAGGTGATCTTGCATCTGACTGGCTGAGCTTGTTACATATTTATGATCTGACTTGGATCAGACTTGGAATATATGCTTATATGATCAAGATCTCAGATGAGTTTGCCAATGAGCAAGATTAAGACATATTAATGGGGTGATCTTGCATCTGATTGACTGAAGTTGTTACCACTCTAGACACTGTATTTCTGATCCAGAGTAAACTCTGAGTAAGATCCAGAGTAAATAGAGTAAACTTGGTAAATAGACTTAGTTCATCAAGATCTCAGATGGGTACAGTTATGAGCAAGAGCAATGCATATTGATGGGATGATCTTGTATCTGATTGGCTGAGCTAAATGGTTCTAAGATTAGTTTGTAAAACCGATGAATCATTACAGTCAAGAGCCATTATTATAATGTGTTGTGAGTGGATGAAGAGGTAGTAATTGGAGAAACATTTCATTAGATGAATTGTGTTAGAGGCAATATACAAATGCATTGTAATTAAGGATTCCAGTACACAATTATAGATATTTGTTTGTAAGTAATCGTATTTTTTTTCTAATATTGATTTTGCCAAAAATTAAGAACATTTCTTTTAAAAACCATATCTAAGTTTATAAATTAATTTGCGGAGAGTTATATCTAAAAACTTGACCACATTTGAAATTCTTAAATATTTGGAAGCAGTTGTTATATGTTTGGTGAAATAGAGCTTGATAGTTGCTATATCTGCATCATTGTGCATTATTTGTTTTTCATTTCATATATTCATTGCTATTACTCACAAAATATACGAAATTTATATTTTGTTTAGCTTTTAATAAAAAAAGAATACCGCAATATGCTTTTCTCCTGAAATACTTCCAGTTTCAATTACAAAGAGTAAAGAAACCCATGGCCTTAACCCCTCCCTCCAACCTGTGAATTATAATTTCAGTTCATGTGAAAGTTATTTGATGCTGCAGACCACAAATTAAAGCGTCATCTGTAAACTTAAGTTTTAAAGATCTTGGACGACTTTGATTGTGTTCTTACAGTACTATGTAAGCCAACTTATTGTAATGGTTAACTGTTATGTATGCCAGGTGAGTGATATCAGGCACAAGTGGGCCTCTTGTTTCTACCTAACTTTAACTTGGCACTATATAGCCAGGCTTGTGCTGATATGCTGCTAAACACCACACCTGAAGTATATATACATACATGAATATGAATAAAGTTTTTACATATTTTGAGTAACAAAATTGTGGCATGAAATTCATGTCTGTGTTGCCTATTTAAAGCACTGCATGACCTTGTGCAACAGCCTAAGAAATCGATGCCAGCCCATCATAGGTTAACCTCCCAAGGAGTTTGCATGTATTTTATGATGTCTGTTCAATCCAACCATCTACTATTGGGCAGGCAGGAAGAACCAAGGTTAAGTGCCTTGGTTAGTGTATGTGAAGTGTACTCTAATTTCATTTCAAAATTGGCAACACTTTATTTATAGGAATTCATACCAGACACAGGAAGCACAGCTCAGAACTCTTTATCCCTAAATCGGCCCCCTGGTCCCCCAAGTCAAAATGTGCGTGGAAGTAGCCTGAACATTCCATTTTGGCCAGGTAAGTGGACAAGTATATGGATACAAATTACTATTAACATGTACAGTGTCAGGTGTATACATTTTGCTACATTGGTAGAAAATGTAATTAGAATCAAAATTTAACACTGCCTACATTATATTAAAAAAAGAGATATATAGAGCTTAGGAAACTTTCAAATAGGGTAGCACTAAAACTAAACATTGCAAATATGTTCATTACAGAAAACTGCCAAAACATTTGGCAATGCAGGTTTAGTACATGACATGATAAATTCTCAAGTTCTCATAGGATAACTATAGTGATTTATTTTAGGCATTTCCCCTTGATTCCTGGATACAATACCAGACTGGTTATTACATCAGTTCCAGCAGGTACTGTTGCCACACATCAACATCATATGATATAACATTGTGTCATGTGAAATACTAAATCTGTTATTGACTTCTTCCTTGGGATCTTTTCATCTACAGTGTTGTCTGGTAGGATATAGTTCCCTCTTCTTCGGCTTGGGTACTATACTCACAGTACAACACTATAATAGAACAGTTCCCAAGGGAGTCGGCAATAATAGATGTTTGTTTGTTGGTTTTTAAAGGCACTTTTTAACACATTGGCTATATCATGCAGAGGAAATGGGAGCTAAGTGCCTTTCCCAAGGACACACAGAAGCAGCTGATCTGCCCTGGCCTGGGTTGGTATTGAACCTGTTACCCATGGATTACAAACCCACTACTGCAACCCTTTCATTATTAGTCTGATGCTTTACCAACTGAGCTACTGCAGCTCCCTGGCAATAATAGAATGATAAAGTGGAATACAGTAATAAACTATTTTTCACAGAACATATAGAGGACATTGTTCTTGTGTGATACAGTGAAACACACGTATGCCTAGTGTTTACATTGGGTTAAAATTTAATGAGAAATCATCAGTATTTGATTACTGATTGAGGATCTATTAATAATTCTTTAATTTGTGTACAGTTTTTGTGCACAGTTTTGTCCACAATGTGCTTTACCCAAAACAGGTATATTTTCAAATAGCCTAAATCTGAAACATCAGGAATGGTGCAGGAGTTGATTTTGACAAAAACTGATAACATAATTTGTAACTGATGAATTGGTAATTTCATTGCAAGTTACCAATGTTCAGCCAACTCGAATAATTAGAACAGCATTATTTATATCACATGTAAATTTAGCAAATGTTGCATTTTAACAAAGAACAAATTTAAATAAGGGTGATAATTGAAGTATAATTCTCTAGTTAAGACCACTGATTGGACTTAGGAAAAAGGGCAAAATTGGGAATTTTTGTCAGATTTTTTTTAAAGGATAAATTTATTGTCATTGAATGAGACTGATCAAATGTGCTCATCATTAAGGAGTGATCTTATTTTGTGTGAAGGAGATGTTTTACATTATGTGAAGGCAGATAATGGTCTCTGTGCTTGTATTTGGAAGTATGTTATAATTGGCATACACATGAACCTCTTTGCTGGGAGGGTTTTCCTCCCAAGATGAGGGGTGTTTCCCATCCTTCCTGTCACTCATTGAAATATCCTGCATACTCAAAATTATTATTAAAAAAATTACAGAACAGAAATGTTTCCATTTGTTTTTTTCACATCTTGCTTCCAATGTAGGACATTTATGGTAAAGACTTCCTGTTATCACATGACTGTGAACTGACTTATGCAGCATGGTACTTGAATTGCTAATATGACAGACAATAACCTAAAGGTTATCACTGGATTATCCTATGTGTGATAAGTAGTAATTCAGAAAGGATTAAAGATGTTAATGTATTATGTTTGGATTACTAAAGAGCTCAAGCAGCATAAAACAAATAACATTACTTGGATTCTTTCGGCAGGGTCAGTTTGGCTTCAGTGTTTAAAGTTTGTTGAGATGGATTACACTATGCGTGATCAGAAGTAATTCAGAAAGGAATAAAGACATTAATGGATTATGGTTAGATTAGTCATTACTAAAGAGTTCAGGTGGTATAAAACAGGTCAGTTTTGCTTCAGTACTTAAAGTTTGTTGATATATCTAAGCATGCGTTATCTCCCAATGCTAAAACACCAAAATCTTAACAACTGAAGCATCACACAAAATTCAATAATGGATGGAAATAGGAATTTCAGTGGTTGGAATCAAGTTCAAAGGGACATGAATATGCATTCTGCCATTCTTGTAAAGTTGATTTTAAGAAGAATTTCCCAAATTCGACCCAGATATAAAAAATCTTGAGCAGTTCTGGCAGGCAGTCAGCAATCTGAATCTAACCACAGGCAGGAAACAATTTAACTTCTTGGTGAACTTAGTAGAGTTGTACTAACATTGCCACATTCCAATGCAGACAATGAAAAGACATTTCCTATTCTGAGGAAAATTCAGGCTGACTCTAGAGGAAACCTGAATCCAGTAATGACACATCATCTCTTAAGTGTTGCGATCAACAATGATGAGTACTGCCACAAATATAATCCAGGCAATGATCTCCTAAGAAAGGCTAAAAATGCTTGTGCTACATGTAAGGACAGTATGAAAGGCAACAAGTTACTTTGATAGGACTGATGTGATGAGATGATGTGCATATTTTAAGATTGAACAAGGAAATTTGTTCAGTAGTAGTTGTTTTTATCCATTCTTATGCTAAATATCATGGTAGTGAAAATCCTTCTGATTTGAAGTGTTTGTAATGTTTGATATTGTGGGTGAGACAGGAGTACGGTAGGGTGAGCTTGTGAGCTTTGTGTACCAAGGGAAAGACCAGAATAACCAACAGTACAACCACGATAATATATTTATGATACGCCCCTATTTATTAAATAATCATTTTTATTTTAATTGCCTTTCACAAATTTAGAGTGAATACAAATATGTTTGAAAAAAAATCTTGTTCTAATTATTTTTATAACTGAATCATGCGTAAATAAATAGTATTACTTGATGTGAATGCATGTACAACTGTGTCTTAATAGGTCCTCTGTATGGTTAACAACACCCAATAATTGCTTGACAATGTCCAGCAAGCAGATTTTCCAGCAATCATATTTATTCCTCCTTTTTACTACTTTTTTGTCAGACACCCTATAATTTTTCTTACTTTTCCAAAATGACCTGTCTGTCCCTACTTTTTTCAAAGTTGGTGTTGACATATATAATCAAAATTGCTGTTTTGCTAATCATATGTTGAGAGGCTTCTATTTTGCCTCGGTATTATTTAGCAAATGGAAAGATTTGCTGTCCTGTTCCACTGTGATATGAAGCTGGGTGTTTAAGAAGATAGAGGCAACCTGGATTAAAGAGAGAGCTAGTACATGAGTAAGAACATGCTTTTGTTCAAGTTTATGAAGGTAAGTGAAGTAAAGTTTTTTTTTCTCAGTAAATTATTGCATAAATTTCATACTGTTTTCTTGAAAAAATATCCCTATTTTCTCCTGCTTTATCCAGACTTTTGGAAAGACTAAATAAGTGGCAAATTTCCCATGCAATGCATTTTCACAGGAAGTCAAATATAATAGATAATTATTGCAACTTTTTGTCCACAGGAGGATTAGATGAACTGGAGCTTGACACATTGTTTAAGCAAAAGACAGAAAATGATGTTAATTTTGAAAAAGGTATTGTTTGATGTTCTTCTTTGAACCTCTACACATCTTGTCTGAATTTTTTAGTGTAAAATCTTAAATAATGTTTATAAAACTTGTGTAGTCTTTCTTTTTTAATGTTTTGTATTTTATATCCTTGACTGTTTTACAACACTGATAGATTTGTTTAGAACTCTTTTGTATTAATCAACTTTAGGGATTTTTTGTTTGTTGGTGAGGGGTTGGGAAAAACAGAAACAAAAGCAAATGAGAAACTTCTTCACTGATGAAATCTTTGCTAAGTAATTAAAAAGTCTTTGCTAAGGAATTAATGGTTGAAGAAAATTTGTCCCCATATTATTGGTAAAGAACTGAAGATGATTCATAAGCTTTGATGAAATTCTATTCATACTCAGATTTATTAATGGTTGCCCCTGGGCTGACAACTGGCATAACATTCACAAGGGAGACAGCTGGCTCAGGAGATGCCACAGACAGGGAGACTGATGCAGTCACTAAAGTTGTGGGGTTCCTGAGCCTTACAGACTTGTTAGCAGAAGATGAAGATTTTGACCTTGGAGAGTCTGATGAGGAGGAACTGCAGGTTATAGAACAGAAACAGGTATAACCATGTGATAGTGAAGGCAATTTGGGGACCTCCATGTCTCTTTCTGATGAGGGATGACTGTAGATCATAACAACAATGATGAGAGCAACAACAACAGTAACAGTAAAATATGCTTAAAATGAACATCCTTGGACCCCCAAAATTAAATTATTATATCCATAATTTGTTATATACATGCTGTAGTATATGTATTACACTTCATAGGGATGCAAATTCAACTTTGTAAAAATGGTTAATTTGTAGTTATCTGTGTTTGTACTAACAGAGTTTTAATGCGATACTACTACTGATAATAATAGCAATAACAATAATAGTAATAATAATTTTTGCAGCATCACTAGGTCATCATGTAAACTAACAAAAGCAACAATATTCCATATTTCAAGTTGAGATTTTTCAACAAAATTAGGTCCGTCATATTTTCGGCAAATTTAGTCCATAATATTTTTTGCAGGAAGGTGCTCAAGAAAACATTGAACTCCAAAGGAGTGAAAGCTTGGAAAATTTGGTTAAGGTAAGTTGGCAAGATATGCAGGAGAATTATCTGGAGATATTAAAACTCTTGAGTTTGAGCTTAAGATTTGTTTTCAACCAATCACAAATGTCATTACTTTTGAAAGGTCATATCTGATTGGCTGATATTAGAAACTCTATCCCAGACTCAAATTCAGGGTTCCAGGCTTGGAGATCATAAAACTTTTGAGCCTGAATGTGAGCTTGAGATTTTGTGTCAGCTAATCAGAGAGGACGGTGCTTTTGAAAAGTAACTTTGGATTGGCTGAGTGTAAAAACTAAATCTGAAACTCAGGCTTGTGGTTTTATGCTCTCAAGGTCTGGTTGTGAATTGAAGTAAGCAAAAAAATCCATCTACAGACTACTCCTTTTCCATTCTATCATCGTAGTGCTACACATGTATACAATTATGGCCTAAAACAATATTGTAAAGCATAACATATAAAATATACAGCTTTTTTTCTTTTTCTTTACAAAACACATAATAGGTTTAATTTCCTCTGAAGGTCTGTGTTGGGTATTCTTGCATCTGTGTTTGGTTTTCTTGCATTTGTGTTGGGTTTTCTTGCAAATTTTCATCCCTGAAAATGTCTTGAATGGTTTTAGGTGTCATTTATTCAATGGTTGAGTGGTCCTTTGCAATTCAGTCTGCTACATTTAGGGATATTTTATGTTGCTATAATTATTTCCCAACTTTTCTGTCCTAATTATAAAAAATGTAACCATTTGGAAATCTGAATTATAGTTTTAAATAACTTTTACTATATTTGCAAAACATAATCAGCAGTCAAGATTTTACAAAACCACATTTTTAGACATTTTAGTTACAGCATATTTCCAATAAAGGTTGTATTGATTAAGTAATTGATTCAATCAATAAAAACAGATTTCTAAAAGTAAAACTGATTATCATTTGCTGTTTTCAGGTAATCATCTGCAACAAAAACTAAAAGACTACAAAACAGTCTTAACATTTCTCAGGTGCTTAGGTGGTGCCATGTTTGATTTTGTTTAATATTTCTGATTTAATCCATCTGGAATTTGTATATATTTCTGTGGCATATTTTTAGCTTTAAATTCATTCTGGATCATAACTCTGAAACCATTCAAGATATCACTGTGAAATTTAGTTCACATATTTGACTAGTGGTCCATATGTGCTTTTTGCTATTCACCATTCTTTAGTGTCAATGTTTTTAATGTTTTTGTCTGCTTGTCTGTCATTCCATCTATCCATTATCAACATCTTCAAAAATGTACCATATCATAATACATCAAGAGTACATCCACTATAAATCCAGCCTTCGTCATCTACATAAGGCATTCAGCATGTCGTTTGGCTCGTTTTAGCAACAAAAATGCTAAAACAACATCTGCTTGGCAAGATAGAAGTCAGACAAGAATTGTCTTCCTTTGGATAGAGGGATTGGTGCCAAATCCCATTGATTGCCAGCTACTACTACCTCTCGTGCTTGGTCAGTACTCTTGTACAGGAAGCCTCACAAATACCACCCACTTTGTGCCTTTTCATCAGTGTTAGTGATTCTTCTGAGTTGCCTTACCTCCATGAAGTTTAGTTCATCAAGTTCTGACTAAAACTCTCAGTCTGTCTTCATTGCAGATGAATATTTTATACTTCAGTTGTTAACTTTGTTGTACAATAAGCTGATCAGTTCAGTCTTAATTGCAAGCACAATGCTCTGTCATACTACAATTCATTTGATACTCTACCTTTTTTTGTAAGTTACCATATATACTCGCTTATAAGTCAAGTCCAACTGCAAACAACATAAGGCAGGAATGTAGATGACTCTTTTCTTCTTTTTTGTTATCCTCCTGGTCCAGCAGCCCTGGTTTTTCCTACATTTCCTCCTTTTTCCTACTTTTTTTGCCAGGCTCCCTATTTTTATCTACTTTTCCAAAATGGCCCTACTATCCCTAATTTTTTCAATTTTATGTTGAAAATCAATTACACACTGCATGAACAGCTGTAGTGAAGTAAATTCAGGTATGGTCTCTGTGATGTGGAGTTGGGTGTTTAAGGTTTATGTGCCTGTTTTGGTCATTTCACCATGTTTTTGGGTCAAATGACTTCAAGTGAGCACAGCAGAAATTATATATTGTAATTAATTAAAACTGATAGGAGTACCAAGATTACATTATTATGAATAGGTACAAATATTTAATCAACTGCCACTAGAACAAGCAATTTAATTTTTTGTTGTTGCAAAGACATGACTAAAACATGACAGTCCACAACATAACAGTCCAAAACATGACAGTCCAAAACAGTTTAAAGTTATTTTGAACCAACCCTATAAATAGACACGAGAGCACATGCACAGATGTCTTTGCACCATATTGGTCATCTATTCAAACCATAATGGTTACTAATGTTGCAGATGAGTAACCTCAGTTTTACAATTACATGTTTACGTGAACAATTCAGGACAATGTAAATCTTTCAGACTGTCAATTTCTGGTAAAGTTTTGAAAACTAAAAACAGTTAAATTGCTTGTTCTATTGGCAGTTGATTACATTTTGTTTTATACCTATTTTTAATTACAATAATGTAATCTATGTACTCCTGTCAGTTGCAATTAATTACAATTTATAGTTTCTGCTGTGCTCATTTGAAGTCATATGGCCAAACTACATGGTGTAATGACCAACACAGGCACATACACGTTATGAATGTAGAGGCAACCTGGACTAAAGAGACAGCTAGTATGTGAGTAAGAGCATGCCATTGTTTAAGTTTATGAAGGTAAGTTAAGTAAAGGTTTAATTTTTCAGTAATTTAGTTTGATTCATACTATATATCATTATTAAAATATCCCTATTGATCCCTACGGTTTTGAAAGGTAGCCCTACTTTATCCCTACTTTTTCATAAAGGGTTGCTGGAAAGACTATGTAATTCATGGAGATATATAGCTGTTGCTGTGTGCATCTGTATATATGTTCATGGGGATGTATAGCTGTTGCTGTGTGCATCTGTGTGTATGTTCATAAACATGTTAATTTCCAGAACATAATGCTCAAACTGTTCAAGATAATTCATCAACCAAACTTGGCACACATGACTTTTAATACTTGAAATTGTCTGCATTCAGTGTTTTTTATGCTACCATGGAAATGAAGAGGAGCATGAGTTGGATATTGAGAGTGCTGGGATATAGGATATTGAGAGTGCTTGGATATAGGATATTGAGAGTGCTGGGATATGGGTTATTGAGAGTGCTGGTGTATAGTATTTTAAGGGTGCTTAGATATGGGATATTGAGAATGCTGGGATATTGGATATTGAGAGTACTGGGATACAGGATATTGAGAGTTTGGGATATAGGATATTATGGGTGCTGTGATATGGGATATTGAGGGTGCTGGGATAGGGAATATTGAGAGTGCTGGGATATAGGATATTGAGAGTGCTGGAAAATAGGATATTGAGTGTTGGGATATAGGATATTGAGAGTGCTGGGATATAGGATATTGATGATGCTGGGATATGGGATATTGAGAGTGCTGGGATATAGGATATTGAGGGTGCTGGGATATAGGATATTGAGAATGCTTGGGTATAGGATATTGAGGATGCTGGGATATGGGCTATTGAGAGTGCTGGCATATATGATATTGGGGGTGCTGGGATATAGGATATTGAGGGTGCTGGATTGGTTTGGTTTGGTTTTGTGTCTTAACACCATGTTTCTGCACATGATAGCCTATACATAGCAGCCAGTGTAGTTGGTGAAGGAATAACCTGGGAAGAATCAATGACCCATTGGAAGTTACTAACATGTTTTCTCACATACCCACAATGGCTGGGCCGAGTCTCGAACCCCTGTGGACAGAGGTGAGATGTGAGTGATCTGTAAAGGTGAGCGCCTTGGACCACTCTGCCACATGGGGTCCCCTAGGTTGCTGGGATATAGGATATTGAGAGCGCTGCAACATATGGTATTATCATAAACAGTATAAAAATTGAGATTGCTAGACTGTAGTGTACATTCACTAGGAGTATTTTCATGTGAGGTTAACCAGGGGGATATGTCATCACTAGATGGCTCTTGTTTCAAATCTTGTATGATAAATTGTTTCTAATAGCTAATTAATTTGTGAAATATTAAATCTCATCCTTCATTGTGATTCCAATGATTGGTACCACTGCTTATTGACCTACCTATTTTCTATCTACCTAATATGTCTACCTATCTGCCTATCTTCTCACCAGCCTATGTACTTACCAGCCTATTCATTGTGTGTTTTGATGAATCAAATGTTGTAGAACTTTAAAGCTTTCAGTGTAGCATTAACCTTACTTGTTATTATTTCTCCTTACATCCTTTCTAAGGTTGAAGAGAAAGCTGAGAGTCAGGAAACAAAAATCAAAGCTGTTATATCACCTGAGCCAATAATAGAGGAGTGGGCATTTGAGGTGGATATCAGCACACCTGTAGGTGATTTCTACAAGAAAATACCAGACATGGCTTACAAAGTAAGAAGTAGTTCTTTGTATACTACATACCTGTGTTGCTTGTGTAAGCAGTGAGAGACATATATGTCATTTTTCAGGTGGTTTTGGTGACATTGTTGGTAATTTTAAGATTTTGTTGTTTTTTTATATAGTTTTTAGTTTCGAAAGTCAGATAATGTCATTGTGTGATTTATAGGCAAGACCTATGGTGGTAGCATGTAGTGTTACCTATGTCTGTGTGATTTATAGGCAAGACCTATGGAGTTAGCAAATAGTGTTACCTATATGTGTGTGATTTACAGGCAAGACCTATGGAGGTAGCAGATAGTGTTAACTATGTCTGTTCATCACTGTGCAGACCTATCAACCTTATGATTTTACCACAAGGTTTGCTGACTGACTCGTAAATTATGGATGTATAGAATTCAGTATTTGTGAAAGACATCCCTTTGCTTCCCCATTTTGACCTCCACCCTAGTATTTGAGCCTCTTGGGTAAATCCCTGAGATTAAGGACTGACCCAAAGGCAAATGTTAGTTAGGAGTGTGTAGTTTTCTTTTCATGCCCAATAAATATACACATGATTATATGGTGGGGATTCCTTTAGTTTCCAAACTATGTCTCAGGGGCTGAGTCCTTTAGTGGGTAAGGATGGACACAGGGGCCAGTGTCATTTACATGCAAACATCAGTCTTTTTTGGCCCAGTAAGTTTATATACATTGACCCAGGGGCTAAGTCTTCTGGCAGGTAAGGTTGGACCCTAGGGTCAATGTTATTTGCATGCATAAACCAGGGGTAGGGGTGGATCCTGGAGCTCTTGTTTAGATTAAGCTCAGTGTTCACTTTTTTAACTTCCTAGCTTAATAAAAGGCACGCTCGACAAAATGGAGTTTCTAGTATCATTTGAAATGCCTGTTTAATCATTATTTTAAGGCTGTTCTGAATAATCAGTTTGGTCAAGCATTGGTCACTTTCATTGAAATGACCAATTAATCAATTAAGATTTCTGTGATTGATCTTGTTAAAAAATTCAGTTCTGTACCATTTCTTCTATTTTGGACTTAAGGTTGTTTGAAAAAAAGCCCATAGTGGGCAAGACATGTGAAAACAATAATCACTTATTTATCAATCATCAACTTCATAGTAGAAACTGGTGACCAATCATTAAACTCTATTTGATTCCCAACAATAATTTATTAAATTATGTTTATCCATCTTTCAGTGGCCATTTGAACTGGATGTTTTCCAGAAGCAGGCTATTCTCCATTTAGAGAATCATGACAGTGTTTTTGTCGCTGCCCATACATCAGCAGGAAAGACTGTAGTGGCAGAATATGCCATTGCATTATCCCTTAAACGTATGACCAGGTAAGCTCTACTTCTCTTGGTTTGCCCATGCTGGCCTTCAGTTGAATAAAAATAGAGGGCACACCATTTTAATGAGATATTCTTCCCTCATCTCGACCCTTGACTGATCCTCAAGCTCTTCATTCCTATCACAAACTATCAAACATTGTTTATTCAGCATTCCAATGGACCCTGCCCACTCTTTAGCCAGTCTCTCATTGATTTATTACATAATAACATCTGGAGTGCTAGGCTTGTCTGACTACTAAAGTGACTGGGTTGATTGATGATCTGTCACCTTGACCAGTTGAAGTTATTAATTCATAACACCAGAAAGTAACTATTTATGTATTAATGCACCCTTCTTGTGTTCTTGCACAGTATTTGTAAACTGGTTAAAATATAGTACTTATTTATTTCTTGAAACTCGTTATTATTTCTATTAATATTTATAATTATAAGAATTGAGTTTCATATTTCTTGTTTGAATATGCTCCCCCGATCACATTAATATTAGGAATATAAGCCTGCTACCTCCCAAATCCAGCCCTACTAAAAGACGAAAAGTTGTCTTTTCTGTCTATAACATATAGACAAAGGGCAATAACTCTTGCACTTTACCTCCCCTTGCCACCGCTAGGTGTTGCTAGTTTTTAAGCTTCACTGTCGTACATTGAACATTGTATGAAAAACCTCCCATCAATCCATGCCAATATCGATGTGAATTTTTGCCATCCATCCAGGAATTTGGATTTATATTGTGCATTAATCATTCCTCTACAGGTTGTGTACATTATTTTTGAAATTTGTCCAACATTTTTTGTGAATTTGTCACTTTCTCGGACTTTGTCTATTTAGACCGCATGGTACAACATGCAATTGTTGATATATGTTGTGATTCACGTTTTTGCGCACACTACCAATTGTTTGCTCACCCAGTTAGTAATGGCTGTGTTGTTTTAGCAACTTATTAACATGCTGCATTTGTTAATTTATACATTTTTTATTGTGTTTTGTCATTTCAGAGAAGCTGTCAATAAATGCAACAAGTTCAAGGCCAAGGAAGACATGCATAAGTCGTGCCATGTATGTACAAAATGTACTTCATCAGTACCATGCAGTGTGCATGCCATATGATCAGAGAGTGTATGGACTAAGGTTTTTGCAAAAGGCGACCAAGGCAAAAAAAGAGGGTGACGCTACCGCACAATTTTAAATTCCTACAGGTAATTATGATACAATGGGGGAGTGTACCCCCATTTTTAGGCAGCCCAGGTAGCACCACATCACCCGGCAAGTCCGAGCATGGCCTTCAGGCCTGTAAGTCAGGGCACATGGAGTTTTTAATGGATCCAAGAGATCCATCCTATACTACCGTATTGCCATCTGGAGACATCCACTATTGTCCAACTAGCCAAGTTGGCCATCCAGCTGTCTCAATCTGGGGATCTTACTGAAAGATCCATCTGTCTTGCCAAGCCTATGGCTTCATCTTTTTACAATCACAGAGATCTTAGTGATAGATCTGTCCATCCTCCCATGCTATGGCTACATACAATTACATTTACAGAGATCTTAATGATAGATCTGTCCGCCCTAACATCGCCACGGCTACATACTATTACAATTATGGGGATCTAAGTGATAGATCCATTCCCTCTCGCCCGTGCATACGGCTACACAAACATATTATGACGGGGATTTTAGTGATAGATCTGTCTATCCAGCCATGCCCATGACACAGCCAGTACCGGCATTAACTGGACCACCTTCTGCATGGTTGGAAACCATGCCAATTATACTCCCAGCAAACCAGCCGGTATGACACATTTGTCTGGTGGAGCCGGCTTACTGTATGCTCATGGCTTGCCCACAGGGAAGTTACCGCGACTTGTATAGAGATGAGGACAGTACGTCATCTGTGCCATCAGGGATAGTTTATCCGGATATGGAAGCAAAACCAAAACAGGACACAACACACAGTGAGTGAAAAGATACTCCTGAACAACAGCCTTACTCAGATCCAACCATGGAGCAGACCGAGTTAAGCTTTAAGGCTGCCATTGAAGAGATATACCGGGTGTTGTCAGTTTCAGAAGGTCCTCCACTTCGTACTGCCACATATGATTATAAGGTCATGGCTTCAGTAGATATTGACAATGAGGAAGAGACTTCATACTTCCAGCTGCTTTCCCAGTCAGTGAAGACCAGGGAGATTAATGACCGTCTGTCTGGAAGAATCTGTGATCTGGGGAAGGCTAAGGCTTTCTTTTCTGAAAGCCAAGTACCAGCAACACGCTCAGCGCTCTGGTACAAAACACACTCTGGCGCCTTCCATACTGATGACTGCCCAGCTCTAGCTAAGAATTTAGCAGCTGTCCACATGTCTGTCCCACTTTATATAAAGTGGACAAGAATGTGTTTCATGCCACATTGAAGCTGGTTCAAAACATTGTTGCCATATCTTCGATGTTGGATTTGGCCTCGTTGGCGATTTTCCGACTGGCGGAAAAATCAGCCAACCAACACCCCTGGAAATTGACAGCCTAAATCACTTGGGTCATTGATAGAGCAGCTCACCGTTCACCATGGTTCAAGATGGAGATGGTGAGATCTAGATGACTTTCCATCTGAAGAGATGAGTATGCCACCAGTCTCTATCTCAACGATGCCTACTTTCATGTCCCTATTCGCTCAGTGTCGCAAAAGTTTCTTCACTTTACTTACCCAACAAAGTTTACCATTTTCAAGTTCTTCCATTCTGTCTAAATATCAGGCCCTGGGGCTTTACCAAATTATGGATTGTGTCATCACATTGTTCTGGTTGACTTCCTTTACAGCAACAGCAGCATATCTGGATTATCTCCAAGAAGAACATATGGTAAGTTCTATTCTTCTCAAGGTCAGAAACGATCTCCTATTCCTATTGAATCATCTCTGTTTTCTCGTGAACTGGGAACAAAATCCGACCTTCACCCATCCCAGTGTTTAGTCCATCTGGGTATGGAGTTTGTAACCAATCTCAATCTTGTATGTCTCCCTCATGTCCATGTCATACGGATTGTCAAACTCGTAGAGTCCATTTCCAATAGGACATGGATTTCAGTGAGAGAGTTCTTGCAACTCCTCGGGTTATTCAATGCGGCAGCGGATATGATCCCGCTTGGCCGCCTTGATATGCACCTGTTACAAATGACTTTGCTGGATCAATGGCGCCCCTTTTCCAGTCCACTCGACCTAAAGGTCAATATCATGAACGAGGTACAATCATTCCTGTGTCAGTACCGCAATCACGGTTGGCTCAAAACAGGAATTCATCTGGAGAAACCCCAACTGGAAGTGATGGTATATACAGATGCCAGTACATATGGTTGGGGAGCCCACTTGTTGCTGGACTTCAATATGGTCAGCGGCAAATGGGGACCAGGGGAACTACCTCTTCACATCAACCTCCTTGAAATGTAAGCTATCATTAACACCTTTCAGTTCTGGAGGGACCGACTCTGATTATGTCAGACAACTCCATAGTGGTGACTTACCTCCTCAAAAGTGGGCACCAAATCGCCCAACCTGTGCATGCTGGTTTGGCAGTTTCTTCGTTCATGCTACTAATTTCTGATCAACATACAATCAGATATATTCCCGGCAGACTCGATGTCCTGCCCGATGTTCTCTCCAGAAAAGGTCAGGTTATCCATACGGATTGGTCCCTTCACCCATGTTTTTTATCTTGTTGGTATTTTGCTCAGCTTAAAAACTAGTGATACCTAGCGGTGGCAAGGGGAGGTAATGGGCAAGAGTTATTACCCCTTTGTCTATATGTTATAGACAGAAGAGACGAAGTTTCGTCTTAGCTAGCTTATATTCCTAATGTTTTTGTGATTGGGTAAATATTCTCGGAGAAACATAATTTACTTGAAAAATTTGCTTTTACAGAATTCATGAAGTCATGAAGCTTAAAAATCGATTACACACTGTACTAAGGGTGTAACAGTATACCGATTTACTGGTGAATTACAATACAAAATGCCCGATATGGTATATTGTGATACGAGTATAGTAATAATACCAGTTTTTTTCTTCACACACATTAGACATTCCAGAACTGACTTTGAGCACACCACTGTCTTCTATTGTGCTTAGCGTCATTACCAACATGGCGTCTTCTAAGCATGAACTCGCAAAGAACTCAAGAGCAAGAGTTCTATTTGGAATAATTTTTCACTAAAAAAAGGGAGTTTGGCACCAGTACAATTGACAAAACTGTTGATGTGTGTAATATGTGCAAAACCGAAATCAAGCATATAGGTGGTATGACAAACCGCTCAACTCATTTACGGCATCACCATCCATTAGTACTGTGCAACACAATGACAAAACCCCTGGCACAACAGTTGAAAGTTCCAGTAAAATTGTACCAAATGTTTCAAGTCGGCAACCAGCGATTGTGAGTATGCTAGGTGCACAGACTAAATACAAATATTCATCACCAAGGACCACAGCTTTCACTCATGCCATTGCTAATTTCATCATTTATGATTTGTGTCCATGGAGTATTGTGTCAAACAAGGGATTCTTAAACATGGCGTCGGTGCTTGACCCATGATATATTGTACCATCTAGACAAGTCTTCTCATAGAGAATTATCTCAGATATGTACTTGAAAGTCAAAGAGGACGTAAAATCCTGCTTGTCCGTAGCATCTAAAGTTGCGTTAACAACTGCCAGTCTGACTTCCAGAACAACAGTCATATGTTACAATAACTGCATGTTTTATTTCTCTTGATTGGAAACTTTATAGTTATGTGTTACAATATCCAGTTATGCAACAGAGTTGCTCTGCATACCAGCAACATCTGTCCCTTCTGAAAGGGTCTTTATTACTGCAGGAGACATTGTTTCAAGACAAAGAGCAGCAATCAGTGCAGAGAATGTTGATGTGCTACTATTTCTCAAGAGAAACATGACTATACTGTAATGTCTCCATTGTGAACACTATGAACTCTGGACTTTGATGGATTCAGTTAAGAGGGCTAGAACACATAAACATGTTTTGCTTGAAAAACATTAATTTGCTGATCTTTTGTTTCAAACAGAGCTACAGTACAGCTCACATGATTTTTCGGAACCCCACGCATCACGGTGGGGGTGGAGAGTGATTGGAGAGGATTAAGAAAAAACCCTCCACCATCACTCTACGCATCCTGACAGAGTTGTTGCGGCATCTCGCGGAGAATAGCCCTGCACATTACGCTTTCTCGTGGAGTCGCATCCGATCACCACTGCGGAGTGGACGTGGTCTCGATAATATGGGCGTGGTTTACTGTTTATCACCCATGCAAGCAGAGGTTGAGAGAGAGACGGGGGCGGGGGAGGAGGGGGGTACCGATTTATCTACATCGTTATCTCTCTTGGGAGCAATTTGCTAACTTTTTGATACTGAAAAAAACATAGTAATTCAGTTAATTATAAATATTTCCTTGTTCTAACGAAGATAATGTATGATACATAGTGCCAAATCATATTTTAGATGATGATAACGTAGTGACAATGCCTTGCAAACTGTATTAATACTACTACATTTTGCACAATGAATCTGATTTTTTTTCTTCAATACTATGTTATCGGAATCTAAGCATGCATTCATGTCCTTATTTCTTTTTCAGTAAACGCAATACAAAATTGTAATGATCATATGAAAGTCAGTGATATTGTACTATCTGCAATGAAAAAAATGATAAACATCGAACAGATTAATAACAAAGCTGCAGTCATACCTGACTGAAGTGAAACAAAATCGCACAAGTTACGATGGTTACTCCATGCATGAGTACTCATTCACATATTGTACGTTTTTTTTCTGACATCCAATCGCTTAAATAAAGCATTATTAAGATTTCACATCATTATTTTATTTTAAACTGTACTATTTTGCATTAAGTACGAAAGTAGTGGGTTTTTTTAAAATCACAAATGGTCGCAAAAGGTCATCCTAGATACATGTAGTTGACATGTGCAAGTAACCTAGCACAAGAGAAGCCATCAACACTGCTTGTTTTCTTTGATATTGTCGTGTTAATTTCATGTGCTAACTGTTAACCTAAAAGTACAACAGCAATGCTTCTGTGGATTTGTTTTCTTTGCCATTGATTTGACAAACTTGCACATCAGATGAAATTAATGTTTAACTTTTTCTTTTCTGTTCGTTTTCCTATTGCATAATATGCATAATACAGAAAAATAAGATGAATAATTTTAGATCATTAACTCTTCTAATATAGGGGGAAAAAAAGAAACAAATTTTCCCGTCGGTGGTTGCAAACTCACGACCATCATCATGTGACACACACTATATCCATTTGGCCACAGTAATTGTAGCTGTAAAGCAATATACCATATACAGAAACATGCCAAACACTATTCAAAGAAATTAGTTTATTTCTTGTATAAATAAGCAACCACTACAAAGTCACAAAGATAAAGCTGCATACATTAGTATCTGCGTACAAATAATTATAAGAAATAGATCAATATTACGATTGGGTTACTGACATATCATTTCCATATGATTTACTATTTTTCTATGATGATAAAAAAAATCTTTTTTATATTTTCCTCTTTCAAAAATGAGCAAATAATAGGAAACATGCTGAGACCATACATGCAAAATGTCATATTTTTTTAAAATTAAAATCTCTGAACATCCGAGATTTGACAATTTTCCACATTATTATTCATTTCAGCAGTAGGTTGAGTTCAGCTTAATTACGAACAAATATCAAACTTCCATTGTTAATGGTGGGACCATAATTGGGGTTGTTAAGTACAACGCGCCAAGTCAGATGGCTTCATATGATAAAAACACACCTTTCCCAAACTGAAACCGGCATTTCTGTTGCATTCGCATAATATACTTTTCTAATAATGCACTTCAGCAGGTTTGTTTTCTTTGCCATTATGTTGACAATAAATAATGTACTCGGGGTTAAGTCAACTATGGTTTTTTTGTTGTTGTTGTTGTTTTATTGATTGAGCATTCTGTTATATATTATTTATTATTTTTTTTAAATCGGGGCGGGGATGAGACAACATGCCCCCCCCTGCAGACACCCAAGTGTGTATGTGTGTGAGTCGCACATTTTATCCACTGGGCCATGGGCCACAGTAACTCGAGCTCTCTAGCTGTAAAGCATTATACCAGATACAGAAACACGCTCGATAACCAAAGGCTCTAACAGTCACAAACAGGAAACTGCATTCTTTAATATCTGCGTAAAAATAATTAAAAGAGTATATTTTATTTTTATATTTTCGCTGTAGAAAAATGAGCAAATAATAGGATACATGTGGAGACAATACATCCATGCAAAATGCTCTAAACTTGTTGAAAATTAAAATCTCTGAACATCTCAGATTTTAGAATTTTCCATATTTTCATTTCGGTAATAAGCCGAGTTCAGATTAATTACTAACAATTATCAAACTTCCATTGTTAATGGCGGGACCATAATTGCAGCTGTCAAGTACAACGTGCCAAGTCAGATGGCTTCATCCGATGAAAACACACTGTTCCCAAGCTGAAACTTACATCATCCTTTTATGCAAACCCTTGTTAATATTTTATAACAGTGTTCACAATGGTCACTGACTTGATTTCTGTAGAACATCCGCTGAAGTCAAGTCATTATTAGGGAGACACAATTGAATTTTCCAAGGGGGGGGGGGGGGGGGTAAATGCATGAAAACAATTGTCTTTCTCTGATTTTTGTAGTATAGAAAGACGTTAATCTGTTCCATATTTCACTTAAAATAAATGAATATTGTGATGAAAGAACAAAAAATATCCCAGTCGAAAAAAACAAAACAACATATAAACCCCAATGGTCAGTCCCTTACAGTATACATGCAGTCATAATATTCAGCCTCGTGACAATGCTATTACTGCTTAAAGACTAAGCACGCAGTTTGCATTTCAGTGTAAATTCAGTTAAGCAGAAGCGGATGTCAATTTGGATTTTAATTGTCCATATCTCGGAGAATTACTTTCCTTTGGAACAAAATGATAAATTTATTCTGCTTGAGAAGCTCAGCAATGTGTGCTTCTCATCAAGTCAGTACATAAGTTTGTTCATATTTCTTTGAAATAAATTAAAATCATAAACTTATTGCAAAAGAAGTCGATCAACCTTTTATAAACAGTAATGTGTACTGAATATACAAGCCTTTTGAAATTATTTTTTTATTGTCCAAATATGATCGAAATAAAGACGACGGATTCTTCCAATGGTATCCGGTTGTAAATCACTCTTGACGTCTCAGTCTTTCCATAGGTTGTCTTCATTCATTGGCTGTTCAGATGTCAATCAGTAATGTCAACTAGCCCCTCCACGGTGGAATTGACATCGGCATGTCTGTCGAAATGCTGTGGTGATTTGTAGGTATTTATGCCAATTTATGCCTCCACCGCGGAGTGTTATCATGGAGCTAAAGTGGAGAGGAATTAAGTCCCCCACCGCGTTGCGTGGGGTTCCGAAAAATCACGTGAGCTGTACTGTTGATAAACTGAAAAGCTAGTGACCATCTCCAATTTTGTCAAGTTGTAAAGGACTTTGTTTCATCTAGTCACATGAAATTGTTTTGGAGAAAGGTACAGTTTGACAGTGTTGCAAAGTTATGCATGAAACACAGGGTTTTCATCAATGATTAAGTTCTATTATTAGTTTAATTTTGCTAGTCACAGAAAAAACTCTTTCTAGTCAGCCATATTTGTTTCTTCTGTGATTTTATTTCAGCTGCTTTTCATGTAATTAGTCTCTCAGGTTGAAAACAACAAAGTATTTGAATCATTGATATTACTAATTAACTATATTCATTTTTCTAATCAAAGCCAAACATGTCAAGGTGATTAATTTTTTTTTTATTACATGCATTTTGGGTTATTTTTGTCCCTAGTCATGATTGTACGGCAAGATACGAATCAATTAATCATTTTGGTTTGTAGATCAAAAGACTTTTATAATCAGGCCGAATAATTATGTAACTCTTTACTGAGTATTTTTGTTTCCTGCTGGTAGAAGTTTTCACCCATGTGGATGTGTTTATTTTTTGTCTAAAGTACTGATGTGATTATTATATTTAGTTGCTGTTTGGGTGAAATAAAAAACAAGATGTTTTTATTTTCTTGTTCAGATTTTATTACATGTAAGGAAATTGCTTATTATTTCAGTACATAATATGCAAAATTAACATTAGAATTCATAGATGCTATCAATGACTAATATATATTCATAATACAGACATGCCATATTGAAATACATGTATATTGTAATATGTTTTTTCCTAGCAATTCTCACCACTACACTGTACCTGAACAGCCTTGCCATTCACGCATGTAATCAGTTTACAAGCTTCATGATTTAAAGAATGTTGTTAAATATATGAAATGAGTGCATAAAAACTTCACTATTTTTGAGCAATTTTTTTATTTGTCATGAAATTTAATTTTCTTGTTGTAGCAATAATTACGCTTTTGTCATACTTAAATACATGGATATGCCTCTGGCAGAAATGGCATTTATAGCAATGACAGTTTACATTGGGTATTGGCATTTATAGCAATGACATTTTACATTGGGTATTTAAATTTGGTGTGTAGCATCCACAAAATACACAACAATTGTTAATCCACAAAGTGAAGTCGCAGTAAAGTCATGTACTAATGCATGCTATATTTGAAGTACCGGTAGTTACTTACAGAATATGCATAGATATTGTCACCATCATGAGGGCAACAAATTTTCAAATGATTATTTTCCTTAACTCGTTAACAAAGTTGTGAAGAAAGAGATAATAAAAAAAAATTTCAAAGTGGATTTATAATAACATTTGTGTACTTTTTTACATAACAGAACTGTTTACACCTCTCCTATCAAAGCACTATCAAATCAGAAGTACCGAGACTTCAAGAAAACCTTTGAGGATGTGGGTCTAATAACTGGAGATGTACAGTTAAATCAGACGGCTTCATGTCTAATCATGACAACAGAAATCTTGAGGTGAGATTAGCCTACATTCAGATACATCTGCAAATGATTAAAATGTCAAAATCTGTTGCAGCAATATCCATGATAAACTGTCAGAAACTGTTACCATCTATACTTGCTTATAAGTCGAGTCCAACTGCACAGACCCAGATCTGCCATCACATAATGCACTGGCAGTTCTGGGCCTATGCAGTTTGTTAGGAGTAATCAGTAGAACAAACAAAGACCCTGATATGCCAACACATTATGCGACAGCAGATCAGGGTCTACGTTATTTGCAGTTGGACTGTGTTTGTAAGTGAGTATGTACGGTAAACCATTGTGACAGGATGGCATTTGGTTTGACAGAGTGTCACAGAGGTTTTTTATCTTTACTCTTTTGCAACAGATTTTCTAAAATGTGACATGGAGGAGAGGGGAGGGGGGAATTTAAAGTCTTTTATTCAAGGTTTCAGAAGTACAAATGGTGTTTTTCGTGTTAGAAATATCAGTTATACAGGCTTTGCTGACACTTTTGCAGTAAAATCCTATTTGTAACAGAAAAACTACCAGTAATGTCTTCAGATTTTCAAATATAAGACGGTTGCACCCGAAAGAGTTCCTTCGATCATAGAAATTCTGGAAACGTTTTGAAATTTTAATCACTGAAAGTATCTTTATTTCTGGCGATATGTCCATTCCATGTTACCAAATATTGTTTATATTACTAAAAATAGTAAGAAACTTTATTAACTTACTAAAATTTGTAACAATATATATATATATATATCATATTATATGGCAAGGGAGGCAACTCAGATTTATATTACCTGATATTAGTTATCTCCCTTGCATATATTGTTCGACTGGTGGCAATACTTGAAACAACAGTAGAAAATGCTTTTTTTTAGGAAATGACTGATTTTTTCAATGTTTCAAATGTTCATATAATTTTTCAAGTGACAGATAAAAAAATGAATTTTTAGAAAAAATAGTATCAGATTACATGTATTTAGGGCAGTATGTGTACAGTAGTAAAAAAGACTATGAATACCAATATGTCTGGAGTTAGGTTTTTCTATCAGATTTTATGTATATTAGTATCACTTGAACCCTCCTAACCATAATTATTTTCAGTTCTTTGATTCCAGTAACAGCAATGGTGTTGTCACAGTAGCAATCCAAAAATGTTTTGTTGTAGATTATGAAAGTCATATCACATACATTGTAGTACTGTTTGTAATCAAGACACAAGGTTTTTTTGAAAACATTTGCTATTGATGAATTTCAAGTTACTATTTATAAATACCCCTTTATAACTCAAGAATTCCCTGGGGCCAAATTTTTCAGAAAGCTGTAAAAAATTAATAATATTAAGCTTACCCATTATTTGAAGAAATTTTCAAAATGCACTGCTTAGAAGCATGTCTGTATGCCACGCATGTTGGGTCAATATGGAGCCATAGTGTCATTGTTTATTTCTATAGATACTTTACTTACGTGCATTTGGCAGGGATAATTGCTTAAATAGGCTTATTATACACGATATTATGTCCCACCACAACAGTGGTAGGGGCTTATAATGTAACCTTGTCCATTGATCTGTCTGTCACACCTTGGTTAAGTCTTGCATTTAGGTCATTTTCAGGCACTGTTGTGGGCTATGTGTGTTACATTTCTAGTCTTTTTTCAATCAGACACACACAAAAATCCTGTTAATAACAAGAATGGTATTTGAATAACCACACCAGTCACATGAGTGGATTTTTCATGCCCTCTGACCCCAACCAAAGAATCAGTGCTGAAAATATGTTACAGATCCAATAAACAGTTGGAATATCCATGCTATTTTCTTTATAACTGTAAAATAATTAGATAATCAGAACAACTTGAAAAAAAAAAAAAGAGACGGGTCAGGAGTATTTTCTGAAGCTGTATGATTGGTCTGCCATACATTTCTAAAAGTAGACTGTTGCTGAGATGTTTTCTACATGAAAATGCTGGTAGATAATCAAGTAGTATACAAGATATTATTTAGTCTGCCCAAATAATACAAACCCAGCAATATACAAGATATTATTTAGTATACAAACCCAACGATATACAAGATATTATTTTGTATACAAACCCAACGATATACAAGATATTATTTAGTATAAAAACCCAACAATATACAAGATATTATTTAGTTTGCCCAAATAATACAAACCCAACGATATACAAGATATTATTTAGTATAAAAAGCCAACAATATACAAGATATTATTTAGTCTGCCCATATAATACAAACCCAATGATATGCAAGATATTATTTAGTATACAAACCCAATAATATACAAGATATTATTTAGTCTGCCCATATAATTCAAACCCAATGGTATACAAGATATTATTTAGTATACAAACCCAATAATATACAAGATATTTAGTTTGCCCAAATAATACAAACCCAATGATATACAAGATATTATTTAGTTTGCCCATATAATACAAACCCAATGATATACAAGATATTATGTAGTATACAAGATATTATGTAGTGTACAAACCCAATGATATACAAGATATTATGTAGTATACAAACCCAATGATATACAAGATATTATGTAGTATACAAACCCAATGATATACAAGATATTATGTAGTATACAAACCCAATGATATACAAGATATTATGTAGTATACAAACCCAATGATATACAAGATATTATGTAGTATACAAACCCAGTGATATACAAGATATTATGTAGTATACAAGATATTATGTAGTATACAAACCCAGTGATATACAAGATATTATGTAGTATTCAAACCCAATGATATACAAGATATTTAATTTGCCTAAATAATACAAACCCAGTGATATACAAGCTATTATTTAGTTTGCCCAAATAATACAAACCCAATGATATACAAGATATTATGTAGTATACAAACCCAATGATATACAAGATATTATGTAGTCTGGTTAAATAATGCAAACCCATTGATATAGAAGATATTATGTAGTATACAAACCCAATGATATACAAGATATTATGCAGCATACTTACCCAATGATATAGATGATATTATGTAGTATACAAACCCAATGATATGCAAGATATTATGTAGTATACAAACCCATTGATATAGAAGATATTATGTAGTATACAAACCCAGTGATATACAAGATATTATGAAGTATACAAGCCCATTGATATACAAGATGTTATCTAGTATACAAACCCAGTGATATACAAGATATTATGTAGTATACAAACCCAGTGATATACAAGATATTATGTAGTATACAAACCCAGTGACATACAAGATATTATGTAGCATACAAACCCAATGATATACAAGATGTTATGTAGTATACAAACCCAGTGATATACAAGATATTATGTAGCATACAAACCCAGTGATATACAAGATATTATGTAGTATATAAACCCAGTGATATACAAGATATTATGTAGCATACAAACCCAGTGATATGCAAGATATTATGTAGCATACAAACCCAGTGATATACAAGATATTATGTAGTATACAAACCCAGTGATATACAAGATATTATGTAGTATACAAACCCAGTGATATACAAGATATTATGTAGTATACAAACCCAATGATATACAAGATATTATGTAGTATATAAACCCAGTGACATACAAGATATTATGTAGCATACAAACCCAATGATATACAAGATATTATGTAGTCTGCCCAAATAATACAAACCCAATGATATGCAAGATATTATGAAGTATACAAACCCAATGATATACAAGATATTATGAAGTATACAAACCCAACGATATACAAGATATTTAGTTTGCCCAAATAATACAAACCCAATGATATACAAGATATTATTTAGTATACAAACCCAATGATATACAAGATATTACACTGCTCCCTCGATAACTCATGCCCTGATAACTCACGAACCCGCTTTATAATGCGGGATTAGGTGTGTATCCCATTTTTTTTACTAGAAAATACAAAAAGAATTGACCCCTATTTGTTGAATGTGAAAAAAATCGCGATTAAAATTAGTAAATGAAACCTTGATATATTGTCCATTTTATCATCGAAAACAGTGGTTAGTACCCGGAAATTTGAATTAAGATAATGAAATTTTCAACTTTTAATAAGAAGTCATATATTTTGATCAATTTTCTTTCCAAACAACATTGTCAGTACATTGTTAATAACAATATTCGACAAAATTTCTGTCAATGAAAATTTAGTTTGCCCAAATAATACAAACCAATGATATACAAGATATTATTTAGTTTGCCTAAATAATACCAACCCAATGATCTTCTAAATGATAGCAAAAGAAAAAAAATTGAAAAAATCTAGGGCATTGAAAATGTAAGAATAAGCTGAGAACATGAGTTTTAAAATGTCACAGTAATGTTTGATGTTGAGTGATGTTTGTCTATGACATGCCATTGTAGCATAATTGATATTCACATGACTTCTAGTTAACTGTACAGATTGAATATTCCTACTCGCATGATTAAACTCATCAATGAGAAGTATAAACTTTTGGCAATGCCTTATTTGCAGAGGAACAGGAAACTAGTCTATCATGGTAACTAGGTACTTTTTGTCTAGTCTCTATCAGCCAGACTCTTGCATAAAGCAATTCATGAGTTCTCAGCCAAACATTGATATCCTTTTAATTGCAGAAATTATTTTTTGAAGACTGTTCTCTGCTTATATTGTCACTTCTTCAATGTTTTATGAAGCACCTTCTGACAGTAGCAGACATCAAAGAGGCATTTTACCAGACCGTTGTTTTCCAGATATCTTAGTAGGTCACTTGAGAGTGGTTGAATGAGACAACTTTTAGTCTTGTAATGCTGTTTGAGTCAACTTGATAAGTCAGTTTTACACTTTTCATCTTCTGATATATTTCCCAGTGATAATACATTAGGAGACCATCTGCTACCTTGCAAATACAGCCATTCGAAGAGAAAAAAGACATTTACCACATTTTTGGTCTTGTTTTAGCAATAAAAGTGCTAAAATGTCATCTGCTTGCTGAAACAGAGTCAGTTGTGAATGGTTTCCCCTTGGATAAAAGGATTAGCACCAAATCCTGTCATTCACCAGTTCCTACTTTCACATGTGCCTTTCCTACTTTCACATGTGCCTGATCAGTATGCTGTCTAAGGGGACTCACATAAACTCCATTATGTACTTTTTCTCAAGTAGGTAGGATTTTCTCATCAGAGGGAAGTATACTCACTATTTTCTCTCTTAATTTCTCTCTGTCCTCATCATAGAACAATTATTTTGCATCTCAGTTGTTTATATCATTGTACGATAAGCTAATCAGTACAATCTTCTCTACTTCGTTTGTCAGTAGTAGTTGCAATACATCTCATTACTTTACCTTATTACATTTTCTTACAGGTAAATGATCAATTTATTCTCAGTAGTAAGATCACTTCTGTTATTTTCTCTGCCATTTACTCCATGTCTTGGCATCAACTTCAGTGTAAGCCTTGCACGGCACTTGACTGATTTTACCAGTATGTACCATTGTTTTGTTCTCTTTCATTACTGGGGAAAATGGTCAGAATTAAATGAGGGGCATGTAAAAGGTTTGATGTGGCTGAAGATAATCACCCTACCTGTATTACTGGTTTGGGGTGTCATTCAGACCATACATGTGAAATTTTCACTTGAAGGAAAGAGAACAGGGTGAGTTTCTACCAAACAGCTGTCCCAGGCTAGTGAGAGAGCCAGAAAGTGGTTTCAAATGATGCAGACACTTATTATCCTTACTGCCAATGCTGCCTTAGTTGCAAACTTCATAATGCCACAATCACTTGGGGCAGAGAAGTTGCTGATGAAGAAGAGGCTTGGCATTCTTTGCCATCATTGCCCAGTTTACCACAACTTTCTTCTGGAAATGCCAACACTGAATGGACTGCCTATCCAGTACCAACATGGTATGGTACCCCACATGGACCAGACCTAGACAACCCATCACTGCATGTACACCCTAATACTGGCTATACTGATTAACTGCTCAAAGAAAAAGTTAGCCCCAGTTACAATCAAGGACTACTATTCCACAATTTCTGACACATTTCGCTTTCATTGTAGGGAGGACATAGGCCAGAATGAAGACCTCCCTGATATAGCCAATTTCAATTTGTCTTGAAAGAAGACCTTTACCCATTGTCCGAAATGGAATTTACCATGGGTTTTTGTTAAACAAACTACCCTTCAAATCACGGTCTAAAGCCTTGCTGACAGATTATTCGCATAAGACCTGCTTCCTAGTCACCCTAACTTTAACAGGCAAAATCAGTGAAATTCATTCTTGATCGGTCAACCTAAACTATCTGCAGTTCCATCACAATGGTTTGGTCTCCCATGATGGTTCGTGGTTTCATCGCTAAAAATGGGCTCTAACATATACGAAATTTGTCTTTCAATTTGAAACCAATGAATTCGTTGGACCCTTTTTCTCTAGAGCATCTTCAGAACCCCATCAGGGCATTTGAAGTGGTACCTGAGCCAATCAGAAGAGGGCTATCTCATTAGTTCTTACCAGTAGGAAAAAGAAGGATGATATTTCCACTCAGGCTTTTTTAACCTAGATCCATTGGATTATGCACTCAGCCTACAAGGAATAAACCCGAGACCACATGAATTTCTTATGCATATTGGCATATAAAAGGTAAGGGCAATCACCACCAGCATAGCATTCCAATGAAACTGTTCCCTAAATTACATCATTCAAGCTATGGGATGGAGGTCTGATACCACATTCTCCAACTTCTATCTGAGAGACCTTTCATCTCATCTCAAATGGCTCCATTCCACCTGGTGGGACCTTTATCAGCAGTTGAACAAGCTACTTTCCCAGGTCTTTCAGAAGCTTCGTAGCAATGTGGGTTACACTACTTTTGCTGATTTTTCTCCCATAAAATCACATGCCCTCATTAATCTCTGCTAATTCAAGCCCATACCTCACACAAGACATGAAACTGCTTCACATACATTAGGAAACCAGAACTCGGGAGAAAGGAGATATGGCTCCCTCTACCTCTTATATATTCTTCTAAGGTATTATGATGGGGTTATGTATTTGAAGAAGAAAACAATTTTTGAAGTAAAATAAGCTTTTTAGATATCAGTTAACCAATCTCACAAGCTCTCCACTGCAGTAGTAACTGATGAATAATTGGAATCAGCACCATTCCCTCTACCCAAGGAGAGTCCACTCTTGTCTGACTTTCATCTTGGCAAGCAGTTGATGTTTTAGCAATTTTATTATTAAAACAAGCCAAAAGGCATGTTTAATATGTTTTTTCGGTTTTAGGGATGGATTTGCAAGGTAGTGGATATTATCATAATGTATTATGATCAGGTAAGTATTATTGAAGAAATATTTTACTTCAGAACATGGTTTCTAATGTATTCACACATGTAACTGTCAATGATTTTTGTTTGATTTTAGATCCATGTTGTACAATGGTTCTGATGTAATTCGCGATCTTGAATGGGTCATCTTTGATGAAGTTCATTACATTAATGACGCAGAGGTAAAACCTTTCTATTTTACATTGATTATATTAGTCTTTTCTACCTAACCACAAACACCATCATTTCATGGCCACCTGGAAGCGATCAGCATTTGTGATTCTAAATTGTTATCTGTCATTTTCATGGGAACTAGAACTGTCTGTTTTTGAAGGATTAGGGGACCACTAAAGGGAAGTTACTCTGACATGCTATGAATTGCTCTTTGAGTCATAAAGCATATTAGGATAGTATCCAAAGACAGTTGATTGCATCCACAGGACAATACTGTCCATCCTCCCTCCACCAGAAGAGTGCACTACACCTCTCCCGTGATAACTTGCGAACCTGCTTATAATGTGGGGTCAGGCGTGGATCCAATTTTTTTTCTAGAAAATACCAGAAGAATTGGCCCCTATTTGTTGAATGTGATGAAAATCATGATCAAAACTGGTACATGAAAGTTTGATATACAACTCACTTTATTGTTGAAAACGGCAGTTAGAGCCCTGAAATTTGAATCAACATCATGAAATTTGCAACTTTTAATAAGTCACAAATTTTGTTAATTTTTGTTTACAAATAAAACTTCTCAGTATACTATAAATAACAATATTTGATGACATTTCAATCCATGAAAATGTCATTAATGCCTACTGGTGGCAGCACTTTGAGAAATAAATGCCAATTAAATAGGTTTTGTCAAGTGAAATTCGTGTCTTAGTTCTATTTTAATTCAGTTTCAGTGTAATCATCATAAATGCGATATGCCCTCTTGTATTCCAATGTGAAAAGTGTCAATCTACTCTCACAACTATGTCCACGAGCATTTCTGAGAAACTAATTAAGTGCTGACTGTATTTTGATCTTTGATTTGCTGAAGTGTTTATTGTATTGTTACAATCAATTAAAAGTAGACCTGCTTTGTATTATCACGTTAGTTACGTCTTTTGTATCAAATGAAATAAAAGGGGTGGAAATTTAAAAAGTTACAAAGCATGCAAATCCTACCTGCATAAAAGGTCAACTCATTTCAATTGATCAGTCGAATACTGTTACAAATATTATTATGTAGGTAACATAATTAAAGTATCTAACATAGTCAGTGGTTTATCCTACTAACTCACAGATGTGATCAATGATAGCAAGGGAAGCAAGCGCAAAAAGTACTCAGTGCATTATGGAGAAGCGAGTTCCAAAGTTTGTAGCGAACTTAAAATTCCCGAATTGTCACTCAGAGGTTTGCTCAAGGATGAGCAGAAATTTCACCATTACCAGCAATGAAATCACAGCATCAATATTTTCTTAATAAAACAATTTTAAAAAAAAGAGTTTTTACTTTGACGGTTGTTGTTTCACAAATTAAATGTCCCTAGTTTTAAGAAAAAGAAAATCTTGTTTTGTTATGAATCAACAATAACACTTTAATATATCCACATTCACATGCAAAAGCAATGATGTAATACACAATGTTTTCACAGGTACACGTGTTGTGTGTTGAAACCTCTTTGAGTAATGTTTTTATCAATCCTTCGGATGTTGGTTATCTTGAAAATAAAGGTAATTTATGAAGAAAAGTGAACA
Organism: Margaritifera margaritifera; assembly: GCA_029931535.1. Classification (NCBI taxonomy): domain Eukaryota; kingdom Metazoa; phylum Mollusca; class Bivalvia; order Unionida; family Margaritiferidae; genus Margaritifera; species Margaritifera margaritifera. The sequence goes on from JAQPZY010001641.1 coordinate 2,450,533, forward strand.
GCTTCATTAAAAAAAGCATTTTATTGACAATTATTTCAATGTGATCATAAAACAAGTATTAAACCATTAAACAGCCCCCCTCTCCCATGTCTTCTCATTGTCGATGTCCAGCTGGGATGGCATCCCCTTCTTAATTTTTCAGATGTCCCTTGGTAACTCGCCCCTTCGCTTATATGCTGCAGTCAGTGTTTTTGGATTCCATTGTGCGCAAGTTATTGAGGGAGAGGTGTACTTACATTTTTGGTTGCTTCAGTTAAAGTTTTTAGTGAGGCAGTATCATTTCATTATCATTATGCATTACTCTACTTTTACTTTTTAATAACTAATGTAAGGTTTTACAATAAAGTCTATCAATATGTGATTCATCTCTGAAGTATATTGTAGTATAGTTCTGTCTGGTAATACTCACCCCAATATCTGCAGTATATTGCAATATATTTCTGCCTGCTAATACTCACCTCAATATCTGCAGATTAATATTATTTAAATGCTGTTCAAAAGGTGTCTCAAAATTTTTGTCAAGTCCGCCTGGTTTTAGCTCAACATAGAAATCATTTTTGCATCCATGTCCATATATATGTATGTCCCTCTGAATACAAACTAGATTAATGTCAATGTTAAAGTTTTTCACTTTCTATCTAAATAAAAGGCAGGCTGGACAAAAAGGCAGTCTTTTGTATTTAGCATATCATTGTTATTTATATAATTAAGGCTCTACTCGATAGAGTTGCAAATACCAACAGTAATCATATCCATCTGTCCATCAACAGTTTGGTTTATGTAAGATAATTTTACTGGGAATTGTTGGATTTTAACCAAATTTGGTATGTGTCTTTATATTGATGAGATCTCAAAAGTGTTTAATTTCCAGCATTCTTTGTCATCATTTACAGGAGTTGTGCCCCCTGATGCCTGTCCTAACATTAGTTTCCACAGTTTCACTTTTGCTTAGATTGTTGGATTTCAACCAAATTTGGACTGCATCCTTATATCGATGAGACCATCAATGATTGTAAAATCCAGCATTCCATATTATCATTTTGAAGAATTATGGCCCTTGAATGTCGGTCATCCTGACTTTGGTTTCTGCAACATTATTTTACTAAGGATTATGGGATTTTAACCAAATTTGGCATGCAGCTTTATGTTAATTATACCTTGAATGAGTTAGATTTCCTGCGTTTCATGTATTCACTTGGACATGTTATGGACCCTGAATACCCATTCTCCAAACTTTGTTCCTCCATTTGAGACCATTCTTAGCAAATTGTAGTTAGCAGGGCCCTTACAATGCACCCAGTTGTTTTTCCTTTCAACATATTACCAAGTATTATACAACAATTCAATATTTGTTGTTGAAATTTCAGCACAGTGAAACTCATAAGATATAATGTCATTGCAATATAAATTTTAATATATTTCATAGTTATAACACTAAAGTGTCTAATCCTTGCTCCATGATAAGGTAAACCTAGCAATCCATGTTTGATTATGTACATGTGATGAGCTTGGTCAGCAGATCAAATACAGCATGATTTCCTGGCATGGCAGTCAGGTTGAGTTTTTTGATTTGCTAATCGATATTAATTAAGTAAAGTTCTTTATGCATTTCCAGAGAGGAGTTGTATGGGAGGAGGTTTTGATCATGCTGCCTCAACATGTGAACATCATCCTCCTGAGTGCCACAGTTCCTAACCCACTGGAATTTGCTGCTTGGATAGGGTAGGTTGGCATCAAGTTGTTGATGCAAATGCAGTGATTCTCCATGGTTCTGGGTTTCATTCCCAGCTCCAGCATGTGCAAGTAGTATAAGTGCTGTGGTTTTTTCCAGGTTCTTGACCCTCGAGCTATTTCTTGCTATGATTTAAATCTAGTTTATATGGAAAAGTCAGCAAAAATATGGGCTACAGTTCAAGGCTTCAGTTTTATGGTTAGTCTTACCAGTAAAGATGCAGCATGCCAGAGTTCTATATATTTATTTGACTTTTCAATTCTTATCATTGAAGTGCTTGATAATGCTTTATTGCACAAAAGTCAAGCATCTGTATGATTATGAGAGAGGTCATTACATGTGAAACCTATTTGATATTGTGATGAATTATTGACAAAATAAAAAACAAAACAAAACAACAGAATAACAAAATAGGATTTATTTTCAGTTTTAATAAATGATGAGATGGTCTTTAAAAAATGAATATATGCACCAGGAATTTTAGCCATGTAGCCTTGAACCACCGTAATTCATGGTAGAAGGGGTGGGGTGGGGTGTCATCAGCTGGTAGATGATCAGCTACACTAGAAATAGCCACATGCATAGTTTGTGAGGTTCTTCAAAGCTGTTACTGTTAATATTAGACCAGTTTTCAATGTTAGGATGGCAAACTACAGACAGGTTGCTAAATTTATGGACAGGACTTTTGTTAACTATTGGTAGACATCTGCCAGGATAAACAGTTCTGTCCACCACAAAGACCACCCATCTCTAATGTCTGAGTCATTTCAAGTACTGTGAATTCATTTATTTTCATGGTTATCAATTTTCGTGGTTTTGAGAAAAAAGACATTTTCGTCGGTTTTGTACATTGGGAAAGGGGTCCTATTGTTTCCATTGAATGATCATTGATCGCTGGGTCTTTAAATTCATTGTTTGCAGCAGTGATGAGATCATAAAAATTGGTACTCCACAAAAAAGAGTGAATTTACAGTATCTTGCTAAATTGAGACTTACATCCCTTGGCAAGATTTAGTTTGTGTACTTTGCAGACATTTTTTGGATATAACTCTATCCAATTGAAATAGTGTTTTATCATCCTTGTTTGCTTCAGTTGCACCTAAAACATTGAGTTTTTTGGGGCGGTAAAACTGACAGGGTTACAAGAGACACTCTTATAGCTTCTTGTAAGGAAGGGGAATTAAATATGATTCACTTACACTTACATGTGTGTTATGTAAAAGTTTCCTGGATCAGGTGTCATTTAGTAAATGAAAATGGTTTATGGCAAAAATTGGTTTGTGAACAAATATTTGGAAAATTTGGAGGTACACAGTTATTTAATTCCGGTAAAATTAAATTGAAAGAGATTTTTAAATCCATGAAAAATTTATCTTGGGTTGATGTTATTCATGCTTTATCAGAATGGAAAAATGAACCATCTACTGTTCAAGAATACTCATCTCAAGATATTTTTAATTTAGTTACTATAGGTAATAACAAATTGTACACAAGATGGAGAGCAAATGGTGTTTTAAACTTATTCAGCATCTTTTTGATGCACAAGGATCTCAATTAAATTTTGATGAAATAAAACAAAAACACGATCTAAGAATTGTATGCAGTACTTTGCTCTTATCTCAAAGATACCAGCAAAGTGGAAAAGGAAAAAAAGAAGTTTGTTTGAAAGTGGAAATAGTTTTCATGTAGTTTTCAACGAAACTTTACTCCTTAGGGAAAGAGAAAATAATACATTTATTTATAAAAACCAGATAAGAACTAAAATACAAAAGCCAAATGGTAAACATGAAATTTCTCCCAGGCAGCTTGTGTACAGTTGGTGCAGATGAATGGACCAATTCTTTTGTTTGACTAGACTTGGTACAAAAGATACCAAACTGATTAGCTTTAATTTTAGATTTTCTTGATAGAAATATTTCCACAAACCAATTTTGGAAAAAAAATTCATTTAAGTGATACAGTGAAACCACGCTATAGCATGATGGTGGGGGTCCAGAAAATGACATTGTGCTATGTACCAAACCGTGCTATAACCAACCAAATCATTTAGCTGAAGAAAATGATGCATGCATCAGAAAAGGGGGAGGGGGTATAATAGTGGGTGCAAAACTACATGCTTTATTGACACAGTTACCATTTTTAAATCGAGGGGGGGGGGCAGGGCAATACTAAGGACTTCATTGACACAGTTATAAACTTGTTCCATATTAAACAAGAACTACTTAAAACTGTCATTACATATTTAATATTTATTTTTGTTAATATGAAATCGGCAACTTAAGCATAAATAGTTAAGAGTATGTGTACTCTCTGGACGAATCTGGTTGTATCCATAATAGTAATTCCATCAATTATGTGCACAAAGAAACATAATTTATATTTTAAAAAATGTTTGATAGATCCAGTCGAATTATAATATTTAATTTCTTGCTGATACATTCACAGAAACTTTTTTTTCCCCACAACATTCATATTTGCAGGACATGTCCAAAGGGTCTGATTTTCGACCGACAATAAACTGCATGATTCAGACATTGGGAGTTTCTAAAAAGAAACCTGTATTCGGCTTGAAAAGTACATTTTACTTGACCTGAAAATTCATACAGGAGGTCAAATGTACTGTATTGACCTTGAAATGTACTTACAATGAGAATTCTGCAGGTGTGTGTATACATGTAACTGCCTGAATCCAGCTTGGGAGTAAACCATTTGATTGTATGGGTACACAGTGAGTTGTATAAAAACAGTAGAGTCATTCTCGAACGTACAGAGGAAAAATAAACCCAATATTCATCTAAAATTTTGTTTATACAGTCCTACCCATTTATGTCGACATCCTTGGGCCCGAGGAAGTATTGTCAACATAAGCGGATGTCGAGATAAGTGTTGGGGGGGGGGGGGCTGTCGTCAGTGAGCAGGATTTACACTTTGAGAAAACAAACAATGGAAATTTTGAGTACATGAAGACAAAACCAGTGTGAAATACACTTCTATATTGACTAATTACATTTTGGTTACCTTTGTGTAATAAAATCCACAATGCGTTAAGTGCATGTATATGAAAAATCCATGAATTCGTGTATGGGTCTCATGTTAGAAAATGTATGCATTGGTTACATCCTGATAGGAAACACATGTATAAAAAATGGTTGTCCTCATTTGATCTAACACGTCTACATAATTCACTACGACAATCATTGTCGCCAGTAGCACATATTTGCATAGTTGTTATTTACATGCTACAAAGTACATGTACATGTACTTAAATTGGCCTAGATTTTGGTCAGCCTGAAACAATACATGTTCCCATCTTACTGAGGCTACCAAGGGGATGGGGCTATTCACAGGGAAATTAAAACATGTATTTATTTACGGAAGTCATCGTGAAAAGTATATAAAATTGAACAAGAGATATGCGGCTGATATGATTAATTTACCTTCAACGTAGCCTTTCTTTATTGACTCTGCAGCTTTCATCCATCTAGACCAACAAGTTGTTCTCCTCCTTTTTTTTTTTACTGGTCCGCCACTAGTAAAAAAAAAATAAGGTGGAGAACAACTTGTTGGCTTATCATCCATCCTGACAGGGTGTTATGTTTAAGTGAAAAGTTTTCACTGACATCTTTGCGAGATGCCCCACATTCAACTTCCTTAACAGCCATATATTTAGTTTTCACAGACTGTAAATTTAATCTGCGTTTTACGCTGCCGTTGGTAGCCATCGTAAACATAAATAAAGTTAAAAAGGAAACTTTCACAGCACAATAAACTTGTTTTAATCACCGATCACTTTGGAAAATGCAACAATCGATCAGATTTCATTGCTTTTATTCAAGTTTGGTGATGATTTTTTTTAATGAAGGGTGGATTGTTTTTATTGAACATTGTAACCGGCTTGCTTTGATGAAGGGTACATGTGATATTTAAGTCGCCGCGAGAGGCCAACTTCATAGGAACAAACAAAAGCCAGCTTTTTAATCCACCGAGACATTAAAGCCTGGCGGCAAGATCAACTAATTGTTGAACAAAGTACAGGTCGGAACTGGCCGCTTGTCGACATAAATGATTCGGCGGCAAAATTAAAGCTTGGCAGCAAGATCAACTAATTGTTGAACAAAGTATGGGTCAGAACTGGCAGCTTGTCAACATAAATGATTAGAAAACAAAGGATTTGTTCAAGCTGGGACCAAGGGCTTCTGTTGATATGTACGTTTATTTTTTATCTCGACGTCGACATAAGCATGACAAATTTGGTTGTAATACTAGACCAAGGGACCGGGACTTTGCTTTTTTGTCGACATAGGCGGCTTGTTGACATAAGTGATGTCGATTTAATTGGGTAGGACTGTAACTATGACTTTGCTTCACTGCAGAGCTGCAGAGCGAAAGCGGGGAGTATAATGTTTTATTTTACTAGCCAGTCGTGCCACCCCTATAACTTAAATGGTTCTGTTCCAATCACTGGAAGGGCAGTTTTCTGTGTATATGTGACATGATCTGAAGCTAGAAAATAAAAGGGTTAAGATTGGGGGTGGGGTGGGGGTGGCAATGACCAAAACTGCTCCTGACAATTCAGGCCATATACTTGTTTCAGTGGATGTGCATGATGGTTGATTGAGCAGGCATTGATAGTCTATTGTCTTCCCTGAAAAAAGTAGGTAAATTAATTGATTTAAAAATTTAGGTAAGAAGCTTTTCCACTACACCACATTGTTTGCTTTACTTGTGAACAAGCTAAATCTCGAAACTAATTGCATTTGTTTAACTCTGGACTTAATCCTGCCCAGGGTTTCAAGCTTCACTTTAACAGTTCTAGCTTTACGTTTCTGTATCCCGTTATCTGTTGTAAATACCCACTAATTAACACTCTGACACCTATTTGTTTGAATGACTACAGCAAGAATAAATGTTAAGATGTTGAGGAACAAAGTGGTCATTTGTATAGGGAATGCATGATATTATTCACTAGTAAGTTGATTGTGTGACGATTGTCTGATAACACCGCAAAGCCACATGCGTGTGTTGGCAGCTTTGTTTTTTTTTTTTGTTATTTTTTTTTATTGTTTCTCTTAATCATAGCCACATAATTTGAACAACCTTTAGCAGTGAGATTGACTTTGATGATTAGCAATTATTTAAATTAGTTGAGTTATAAATTCTGATGAGAATCTTCTTTCTTTTGAACAACAATTGTACACAGAATGCATTGAATAAAAACACAAAGAAGACTTAATGGCTTTATTGTTAATGATTCAATTATAATAAAATTAACACTTATCAACTTTTTAATGAGCTGACATCTTTCAAAAATAAGCTAAGATCAAAATGAGTGTTGACTACTGACACATTTGAAATGAATATTCACAAATAGAAACGTTTAACATCTTTATTCATATAAAGAAAGATGCAATCATAAGATACTTTTTTCTTCAAGAATACAATACATCTTGCAAAATTATAAAATCAAACTATTGTTTATTTTGGCACAAAAACTTTGCAGTACTTCAAGAAAGGTTTGAAATTATTGTAAAATTTTGGAAGCCATGTCACGATTGTGTTATATCCAAATTCATACATGATTTCTACCTCAAAATGATAATTAATTATTTACACATTAGTTTTCATACTTAGAAAAAAATATTTCTTTTTTCATGTACGAAAAAATATATGAAATTTCGGGAGTCATGCCACGATCGTGTTATATCCAAATTCGTGCTATAATGAAGCATGCTATAGCGGGGTTTCACTGTGATGATAAATATTCCTTTTGTAAGGAGGGAATGGAACATATTGAGCATTTATTTTGTGACTTTCCAGTTACTGAACACTTTTGGAAATTACTTGTGGAATGGATCGGAACTTATGACCCGAATTTTAATATTACATGAAAAGTTGTTTTTATAGGAAATAACAATTTGAATGATCTTATTAACTTCCTAATTTTGCTCGCAAAATATGTTATTTGCAGATCACTCTGTGTATCAAAAAATCTCACCTTTTATAAAAATTTTGTTTTATCATATAAAACGCTAGAAAAATATGTAGCCAAAGTGAACAACAGAATTTATGAGTTTGAGAAAAAGTTGACCATATTGTTAACTTTTTGGTATGTGATTTGTATTTATTTGTTGAATTCTTAAAGTTGTTTTACAATTTCATCTGTTTTTTTTTTTGGCAAAGGAAACAAATATAAAATTTTAAATAAAAGGCAATTTAATAACAACTTGGGGTTTGTGTATTAGTGTGTCTTTGTGTACAATATTTGTGAATGTATGTGTCTGTGTGTGTGTGCATGAGTGTGTGTTTAACGTGTTTAAGTAAGCAAATATATGTAAAGGTCAGGATGCAAAACAATTTAAGGTAATACCACAGAAATGATGTCAGGTGGTGATGTTGGGGAATGCTGAAAATCCTGGCAACTTACAGTCAATAAAAAAAAATTTGAAAAAAGGAAGAAAAAAATATTGAGTTTTGAAAATTAAGGCTGAGTATATTATTTAATAAGTTATGTATGAGAGTTGGGCCTTTTATTACTTGTACTGCTATTAGAGGGAACCAAAACTTCTTTGATGACTTTCTTTTTTGGCTTGGAGCAATTTCAGTTATCTTTTACCGAATATAGCTTGTATTAAAAATAATAGTAACAAACTGTATGGCCCTACTAAAATTAGTAACAAAGAAGATCCACTAGCCTTTCAGGTAAATTTTATGTGAAGGGAGGCAACTCAGCTATCAGTAAGTGATTATACCTTATAGTAATTGTCTCCCCTGGATATTCCACAGATGGTAATATTTGAAACAATTGTAGAAAATGCTTTTGAAAGGAAATCACCATAATAATTCAAATAATATTTCAATTGGAAATATACACTCTTGAGTGACATATAAAAAAATAACATTTTGAATATTATAAAAATTATTTAAAGCCTTTTGTTTATGATGCTAAAAAGGACTATGAATAGCAATATATCGATCTGATCTTATGTAAAATAGCATCACTTCAACACTCCATGCCATCAGTATTCTCAATACTTTGATTTTTTTAATACTTATTTGAGTGAACACAGATTTTATGGCTTATTTTGGAAGAAACTAAATTTTTTAAAAATATATGCAAAATTATGCATTAAATAAGATTGCTGATCAATTATTCACTAACATTTTATGTTGTGAATGTGCTGAAGGCATTGTATTTATGAAGATTCAGTGATGTTAAAATATTAGGGTTAAACAGGTTACAATATTTATCTCATGATAATGGCAGGGGGTCTGCCTTAAAAACTTTTTGAAACGTGGGGCTTTGGCGAATCATCGGAAAAATTTTATTTGAAATGAAAATTCTCCATAATTTAATATAAATAGAGATGGGATCATTGTAATATATTACTTGTCTGTTATAATTTGGTTTTCCAGGAGGACAAAAAAAAAGAATATCTATGTGATCAGTACAACAAAAAGGCCTGTACCGCTGGAGCATTACGTGTTTACTGGAAGCAGTGGAAAAACAAGTAATGAACTCTTCAAGATTGTGGATGAAAAGGGGAATTTCTTGACACAAGGGTGAGAGTACGCTAGTTTCACATTGAAATACAATTTTGAATGGCCACTTTTCATGCAGTCACATAACAGCAAATATTTATGTACAGAAAGCTGTTTTTACATGTGTTGACTCTTTTCTTTCAATTCTGTTGCCATCAAATATATCTTTGCATTTTTATCATTTAAAAAAAGATCATTTTTGTTATTGAAGTGTTGCTCAACTCATGTGATTAGGCCATGTATCTGCATGCAAGAAAAAATAATGTGTATTTCACACGAGTAACAAGACATATTTTGGTGTTTACATGATTACATTTTATCAAATAGTATTCAAAATTATCATCATTATCTTACTTCTTAGTGATCCCAAAACAGAATAGCCCTATGCCCAGGGCCTGTCTAAATCTTGCCAAGGCCCCTTGTCCTTTGAGAGTTACTTGCCCAAGAGGCCTGGTGATTTCTGTAGCAAGAACACAGAAACTTTTACATAGGGCAAGTGTTATATCTAAAGCTACTTGTCATTTGCCTGTGTATGAAATTTTTCTCTGGATCACTGCTTATATAAATAATATAGCCATCAGAAGAATTGCTGATTCCCCAAATGAATGTAGCAATTACAAATGTAAAATGAACATAACTTTACCTCAAATGACCGTGACCTGTAATGATTTCACCTGATATCGTTGTACATAAACTATGTAAAAATCTGAACTCCAATCACTGAGTTTTGACCCTCCATGAAATGGAAAGCCATTCATGCTATTCAGCTGTGTGTGTGTGCAGCAGCTTTGACCTTCAGTAAACATGCATTTCACTGTCTCTGTTAATGAACAAAGACCAAGTAAACAGAAGGGGCTATAATTTCAATTAGTTTTATTTAATGTAAAAACATTTAATTTTTAATTTAAATTGTATTAAATTGAAATTTTGTTTATTCTCTACAATTTAGGAAGGTATTTTATCTCTAATGAAATGGAAGCCCTAAAGTAATCACCTTCTCTGTCTGTCCATCTATTCATCCATTCACACTTCTTGTAACCTGTTAAACTCTGTAACCCTTACACATAGGTGAATGGCCTGTTACATGTAGATGTGCCATTGCTTTATCTTTTCAGGTCTAATTTCCCTTTTCCATCAATTTTAAATCTCCACTACAGCAGATCCTGGTAACCAGCATAGCTCAGGAACCATTTGTTTAAGCATATTTTATTGCCAAAACTTGTAACATAACAAAGCAAAAGGATTAGTAACAAGTTTTACAATTTACAAGTTCCTGATGACATTTGGTATGTACATTCTCTCATAGACCTAAATGTGCCATTTATAGTGTTGTCTCCTCAACTCCATTTTGGTTTGGGCCATATTTTGTTGCAATTTGGTGTGTACATTTTCTCATAGACCTAGACATGCCTTTTAAGGTTTTTGTCTTGTCAACTCCATTTTTGGTAGAGTTATGGCTCTTGAAAATTAACTTGATATCTTTATATGGGATATTGCCTGTAACTGGCACATCTTAAGAACCATTCAACATATTCTACTGCAGTTTGGTATGAACATTGTTTCATTGACCTAGATTTGCCTTTAATGGGTTTTGTCTTGTCAGCTCCATTTTGGTTAGAGTTATGGCCCTTGACAACTATTTTAACATCAGTTGTTGTTTGTAACCTGGAACAGCTCAATAACCATTTAACATATTCTGATGCAGTTTAGAATAAAAATTGTCTTGTGGACTTGCATGTGCCTTTTATGGGTTTTGTCTCGCCTACTTCATTTTGGACAAAGTTATGCCCCTTGTTGAGTAGATTTTTGTCTTCACATTGACACTTGGAATGTTTCTTGCAATCAGTATAGCTCAAGAACCATTCTGCATTTTCTGATGGAATTTGGCAAGAACATTTTCTCTTAGACCAAGATGTGCCTTTTATGGGATTTGTCTTGTCTACACCAGTTCTGACAGAGATTTGGCCCTTGTCAATTAACTTAATATCTTTAATTGGGCTGTTGCTTGTAATCAGCATAACTCAGTAACCATTCAATTTATTATTATGCAACTTGTTGTGAATATTATTTGATAGATCTTGATATGCCTTTGATGGGATTTGTCTCGTCTACTCCATTTTGGACAGAGTTATGGCCCTTGTCAATCAACTTCATATCTTTACACGGGATGTTGCTTGTATTGATGAAACCTTAAAGAAGTTGGATTCAAGCATTCCACATTGTCTTTTAGAGGAGTCATGTCCCCTGAATGCCCATCTTTTCCAAATTTTGGTTTCTCAAAACAATTTATTTAAGGCCCTATGGAGCAAAGTGTAGTGAGCAGGGCCCTTAGAAATACACCCATCACTAATGGCTCTAATTTTCCATTTGAGAAGAGCAGAAATCCTTCAAGTCCTCACCACCTCCACCAGTTTTTCACAGGTTTACTCTTAATACTGTGTGAGGGCAAAAGTTAAATGACATAATTAATCATAATCTTATTAAAAAAGAGTTCAGAATATTCGCAGAAAAAATATATGAATATGATAATATCCATCAATAATAACCATCCTAATAAAAAATTAGTCCTAATAGAACTGATTGGAAAGCAGCATGTATGATTCCCCTATTGTAATGCCTGCAATTCTATGCAGAGTTGTCATTGCTTCCTAATAAAGGTTCAGAGACCACTGGTATATTTCCCACAGTAAGTAATATGAAAATTGATGGACTAGTTGGTCACATGATTGTAGTAAGGCTGATAAGCCACAATCCAAGGCACAAAGCTGGGACTGTAATTAAGTATTGACAGCAGTATATTTATACTTTTATTATTTATGGCAAAATCAATGTTAACTGTGACTAATTATCTAAATTATCAATGTTAACTGTGACTAATTATCTAAATTATCAATGTTAACTGTGACTAATTATCTAAATTATCAATGTTAACTGTGACTAATTATCTGAATTATCAATGTTAACTGTGACTAATTATCTAAATTATCGATGTTAACGGTGACTAATTATCTGAATTATCAATGTTAACTATGACTAATTATCTGAATTATCAATGTTAACTGTGAATAATTATCTGAATTATCAATGTTAACTGTGACTAATTATCTGAATTATCAATGTTAACTATGACTAATTATCTTAATTATCAATGTTAACTATGACTAATTATCTGAATTATCAATGTTAACTGACTAATTATCTGAATTATCAATGTTAACTGTGACTAATTATCTGAATTATATTTGAAATTTATGTGATTCAGGAAAAAAAAATACTAGATGATTTTCCAGTTGCCAAATAATTGGTTTGGTTAGCTTTGGTTTGGTGTTTTATGACACAGCAACACTTTGAAGGTTGTGTCATGCTAGGGCAGGTAGAGTAAAGTGTCTTGACCAAAGACACATCATGGTAGCCGATCTGAACTGATCCAGTGGTGGGAATTTTAACCCACACCCTTCTTGTCATGAGTCCAGTGCTTTAACCACTGATCAATTGTGGCTCCAGTTGCCAAATGAAGGCACTTTGAACAGAAAATCTCTTTGAATGGCAATCAGTTGCCTTTGGTATTTTTGTCAAATTTTGGTATGACTCTAAGAACCATTAGCCCAATGATGTCACTATGTGCATGGCAGAAGTGGTTTCATTTCTATAACTTCTATCCACCAGCAATAGCAACAGAATACCACCACCACCATTTCTTGGATAGCCTTAAGGGACTCTTTGACCTTTATGCAGATTTAGGTGCTTTCCTACATTACTGAAAATTGTTTTACATGAAACATTCATTTTGTCAGGTACAACAAGGCAATTGAAGCAAAACAAGAGAGGGGCAGCAAGAGTTGGGCCAAAGGACAAAAGGGAGGCAACTTCAGTCAGGTTTGTACCTTTAGTCAGTCATTGTCTCCCCAGCTTCCTTTGAAATCTTGAATGGGCCACATTGTTGCCTTTGTGAACAGTAAGATTACACCTGTTTTTTGGCTTGCCAGCATGAAGTGCAGGAGAGCTTATGCTATACCTTTGTAGTTGTAGTTATTGTCTGTATTAGCAAATGTACACCTTCTATGTTTAAGTCAATATCTCAGATCCTATTGCTCTGCAGTCGTGAAAGTCGACTTGTGCATGCAGCCTGAGGAACAGTACACCACCATACTAAAAGTAGGTCACTGTGACATTTTTCATGCCCCAGTGATCATGTACACTTTCTGTGTTTAGGTTATTTTTGGGGGACACTGCTGCCTTCATATTCATTAAAATAGATCTGTGCATGCATCCTGCTGAGTACTATACCACCATACCAAAAGTAGGTCAGTGTGACCTTTTTATGCTCCAGTGATCATGAACACTTTTTGTATTTAGGTCAGTTTCTGGGACACTGTTCTACAGACCTGAGGAGTACTAGACCACCATACCAAAAGTAGGTCACTGTTACCTACTTTTTAGACTCCAGTGATCATGTACCTTTTTCATGTTTAGGTGACTTTCTTGGATTGTGCATGATACCTGATATGTGCATGCATCTTGAGGAGTACTACACCATGATATAAAAAGTAGGTCACTGTGACCTACATCTTACACTTCATTGACTATATACCATTATTGTTTAGGTGAGGTCTTTGCCCTGATGCTTGTACAGTCATCAAACTGGATATGATCATACATCCTGAGAAGTACAGCATTCCCATATCAAAGAAATAAGTAAATGTGACAACCACTTGGTTCGTCTTCATCATCATTCAGTATGGGTCACCTTGAGTATTGACAAATACACAACTCTTGTGTCTGAATAAATAAGTCCAGGTATGCTCTGCTGTCTTCTGGCACCTTCATTTATTGTTTATTATACCCTGCCTTTATTGAGGTCGATGTATGTAGGCTTTCTTGTGTCATCTGTCTGTCTGTTTATCCTTCCGGCCACCCATGTGTGACTCAGTCTTGTGAACACAGTTAATCCAGCAGTTTTTGATGGATTGTCATAAAAGATGGTAAATATTATGATCATTACTGAAAGATGCCCATGTTGACAAATCACTGTACTCCCACAATTTTTGTAAGAGTTATTGCAATTGTTCACTTACAACTGAATGCAGTGTAGAACAGAATCTTGTGACTGTAATTTGTCTTGCTGTTTTCAGTGGATTGCCATGGTACTTATTACATATTATGGTCATCATATGAAGATGTGTATATTGACAAATCAGAGCATTCCCACAATTTTTGTCCTGTTTTTCATAGGAAGTGAAGATATCAGAAAATGTGGTTATTAAATTGGGCATGTTCATTCATCCACTCATCTTTCCATCTGTCCATCAGTCCATTCCACTTCTGTTTCAACACAGTAAATCTCTTATTTATTTTTGGATTTCAAAGCAAATTTGTTATACAGCTAGATTCTGATGAGATCTTGGATTGCTTCGATTGTCAGCATTCTATGTCATTGTTTAGCAGTGTTATACTCCCAGATTATCAGACCCACCCACTTTCGTTTCTGCACAATAACTACCTTAATTATTATTAGATTTCAACCAAATTTGGTGTGCAGCTTGATATTGATAAGACCTTGGCTAGATTTGATTGTTAGCAGTCTGTGTTATTGTGTAGTGTAGTGGAGTTATAGTCCCTGAATGTCAGACTCAACCACTTTGTTTCTGCACAACAAATCCATTAATTGTAATTGTATTGATCTCAATTTGACAGAGAGCCACCCACTTTCTTTCCCATACAAGATATCCCATTATTATTTGATTTCAACCAAATTTGGAATGCGTCTTGATATTGATGAGACCTTGACCGAGTTTGATTTTCAGCATTCTGCATCTTTGTTTAGCAGAGTTATAGCTCCTGATTAGCTGGTGCACCCACTTTCATTTCTACAAAATAACTCCCTTAATTATTTTTGCATTTCAACCAAATTCCAATACTCTTCCAAGCTAAATTCACCCCGAGGAGGAAGATCCTGAGTTGGAATTCAGATGTATTCCTGAGCCTCATATTTCTTCACCAGTGGTTTTTTAGCATTGGAAGAAAGTGCACATTTCAGCATTTTGAAATGAATTGGGCAAAAAATACAAGAGCTGCCTTTAAATAATTCTCTTAAAACATCTTGAACAACGCAATAACAACTAAACAAGACAAAAAATCAAACTACTTACTCAAGTGTTTCTGCTGAAATCAGTTTTTGGTCAGTCTCTCCTTTTTGTCTCACCTCTGCCAAAGGTTGGAAGATTTGTAATCAGAGACTTAAAAGCCATCACGGACCACCTTTGATCCCTCTATTACTTATAACACCTCAACAAACATCCCGCATTTGGCCTTAAACTCTCTAGATCACTACAATAAAGTAATTAACAGCTTGTTGTGTGCACATGTCAGCCTTCTTAATCTGATTACTTAGCCATGCATCATTGCGCCGGTCATTGCATTGGTATACCAGTACCAGTCCCCAGTTGACTGATTCCAGCTGGTTTCTGTAATTGTGGATAGAATGTGTAAAATAATGTTTTCTTTTTCTTTTTTATAATTTTCTCTTTCAATCTTTTAATTTTCAAAAGTGGTAGATTTCAACTATAAAATGGTATGTGCGGTAGATGGCCTTTAAAACCGTATTTTTGTCCTACCACCCGGTAGAATCACATGTATGCCATTGACATATGAGATCATTTGTAATTATTTGTTGAAATGCCATGTATTTGATCGCATCCATTTAGGAACAGTATGGTTTTGTTATATCCGTTGTTGGATTTTATTTGCGTGAGTAGGGTGCCAGATTCATTCATCATGCATTTGCATTATAAATAGACATCTCATTCAGGTAATTGTGTTAAGCATTTTCGCTAGATCCAATCCCACCCAGTTTCATCCTGTTACAACAATAGGATGCAATGACAGCTGACTTGATCAGTTATTGTAGTGATACCTTACAGTTACTGATTGATTTCAGTGATACTTGGTACATATCATGGTCTTCATCTAAAGCTGTGCAATATTGATCAATCATGATTTTTATATGAGTTATTTCCCTTGTCTTGAAGCTAGAGACAACTAGGCTCATTTGTTTTTAGTTAGACTATTCTTTAGACTCATATCATAGAGGTAAGTGTGGGATGTGAGAAAGGTACAGATATATTTACATGAGCAAATTATTCACCATCATTCAAGTTTGTTTAGGCAATAGAAAAAGATGTGTTTAGCTTTGTCATTGCCCTAATGATCAGATACCAGTGGGCAACTTGGGTAAAAGTTCAACAAGAGTGGAATAGCATTATGATGGCAGACAGGACATTGTATTCAGTGGCACTTTGTATAGAAGCCACAGATAGGAGGTCCTGTATTGATAAGGTTGAATGTGCTTATTTTTTATCATTTGTGAAATTTAGTCAAATACAGTTACTTCAAAAGTTTTTATTTCTACCCATTGCAACCAATTTTAACAGCAGTATAAAGGCAACTTATTGAAAAAAAAGGTACAATAGCAATCTTCTCATTATCAACTGGATGCTTGGTAAACTTTTCCAGCTCCTTCTCACTATCAACTGGCCACCAGCTAAACTTTCCCCGATGAGCTGTCTATTTTTTCTGTTATTTCAAAGATCACTTTTGCGGTTGCACAGTATTTAATGGTGACCTACCTTCTGTTTTTCAGTTTCAGCCTGCTGCTATAAAAGATAATGAGCAGTCTGTGATAGGAAGAATGTAGAATCAGAACAGATCAATAGTTGTGCTAATTGCCTAATTAGTTGTGCTAATTGCCTAATTAGGAACAAAATTTGCACCAAAAGAGGAATGTTACTGTCTTGCATTTTTTTCCTTCACACTTATATGTGTTTACTTTCACTTTAGAAATAATGGAAGGGTCGTGTGCTCTTATTTTCCATATTTGCTCATTTTCACTTATGTGTCTCTTGTGCAGATTTTACACTATCACAATTACACAGAAACCTGAGTCCTCAGAGGAATCTACTGATCTTGGACATGTGACCATTCTTGCACATGCTGTAAATTGGGGTCAGAGATAAAATTCAGGACCTCGGAGGGGCAAAATAAGTGCATACTTTGAATTCATTTAATTTCATGGGTATCAGTGTTTTTGATTCAGAGAAAGTATTTCTGTGGATACATAAATACGTAGATTGGATAGAGTGGTCTTTTGCTTTCACATACTGTTTGCGGAGACTTGAAAGCATGGTTTTTAGCAACCCTGAAATAAATTTTTTTTATCTTTTGGTAAATAGTGAATTCTGAGTAATCTTTACTCTTCAGGCTGTTATTTTTATTCATACTATATAGGGGATATTTTCTATTCATACATTATTACAGGATATATTTCATGCTGTGATACAAACAAATGAGGTATTTTTATGAGTGATATTTTTTTGTACCACAAGATGAAATATATCCAGTGGTCATGCAGGAAAAGAAAATTGTCTTTTTATTATATACCAGACTTGCTCCTGAATCGAAGCATAGAAGATAACAGTTGCTCTTCATCACCCCTTCCCTTTTAATAAATTCACCTCAGTTTATTCATATTTATTGGCTGATCATAAAAATATCAGTGATTTAAGAGAATAGTAGGTTTGGTATGACCCATTCTATTGCAATAAATTAAATCTGTTAGATTTTGTAAACTATTTTACCCTCTCCAACTACAAAGCAAGTCTGAATGAGCAATGGATCACACACAGATTATAGCATTGTTGACGATGTAGTACAGGGGACATAACTTGATAAAAAAGTGAATGGTGACAAGTCAGATACCTTCAGTAAAAATAATTTCCATCCCTAAAAGGTAATGCAGTCTCCTTTTATTGATTTAGCTCACAAAATGCTCATTTTTCTTGCTGCATGTATAACTTTTGTAGGCACACACAATCAAGTGTCAAATGGCAAGATAGGAAGTTTTGTATTTTCACCTGAAAATATATATATATATTATTCACATGTGAAAATATATAAATAAAAGAGTGAAAAATATTTCACTAGTATTTTCTAATTAATGTTTTTTCTTCCAGGAAAAGAATATTTGGATATCCTTGGTAGACATGCTTAAAAAGAAGGAAAAGTTACCTGTAGTGGCATTTGTTTTCTCAAGAAAGAGAATTGATGAGTTAGTTGGGAATTTGAATACACTGGATCTAACAACAGCCACTGAGAAAAGCGAGATTCACATTTTCTTCCACAAATCCATCAGTCGGCTGAAGGGAACTGACAAGGAACTTCCTCAAGTAAGAATGCTTGTTATCACAACTCCCCCTAAACTTTTTGTCGGATTGCCATGAAACTTTACACACATATTCATCCTATGGTCTAGTTGATCGTGAATGAAAATGGTGCCGCTGGGACAATATGGCCACCACAGCAGACATCTTGAAAATCTTGCTATTAATACTCCTCCTGATTGGATGATCATATCAGCATGGGGTTTTCAATAAAAGACTTATTATGCTGTCTAGTTGGTCCTAAATACAAATGATGCTGATCTGATGTCCAGTATGACTGCCACAGCCTGTGATCTTGAAAATCTTGTTATCACTACTCCTCTCAGATGGTTATTCATATTGACATGGGATTTTCACCAGAATTCTTATGCTGTCTATTTGATCCTAAGTGAAATTGGTGTTACTTGGTCATCCAGTATGGCCACAACAGTGGCCATATTGAAAATCTTGTTATTGCTGCTCCTTCTGAATGGAAGGTCATTTAAAGATGGGGTTTTCATTGAAAGACTTATTATCATGTTTAGTTCCTCCTTAATAAAAATAGTACCAATCTGATGTCCAATATGGCTGCCATAGCAGGCATATTGAAATCTTGTTATCACTACTTCTCATGAAAGGAAAGGCATATTAACATGGGGGTTTTCACAAGAAGACTTCTTATGATGTCTAGTTGGACCTAAATGAAAATGGTACTGCTTGGACAACCAATATTGCAGCCACAATGGCCATCTTGAATTTTGTTTTTATTGTTACTCCTTCTGAATGGATGGTAATATCAACAAAGACTTTTTATGATGTCTGGTTGGTCGTAAATGAAAATGGTCATGATCAAATGATGTTCTGTATAGAAGCCATCTTGAACATATTGTTATTGCTAGTCCTCATGAATGTAAAGTCATTTTGAGATGGGATTTTCAGCAGAAGACTTCTTATTATGTCTTGTTCTTAAATGATAGTGGTGCTGCTATTACTCTTGAATGGAAAGTCTTATCAACACTAAAAGATTGCTTATAATGTCTACTTGGTCCTGAATGAAAACAGTGCTGATCTGACATCCAGTATGGCCACCACGGCAGCTATCTTGAAAATCTAATTTTCATATAGACTTGTTTATAAGATGACTTGACTATAAGTTGACCCCTCTTTTTAGGGCTGCAAGAAGTCAATTTCTCTTTGACCCTCCTATAAGTCAGGGTGTATTTTGCAAGTCAGATCCACCTGTAAGGGGTAGCTTGTCATCAGTGAGTCAGAGTCGCACTTTGGAAAAATAAAACAAACCAAACTGGATGGATAGATAGATTGATAAATGGTTAGATAGATAGATGGGAAAAAATTACAAAACAAGTGTAAAATAAATACAGTTCTATTATTGGGTGAAATATGTCACAAATAAATATACAACTTACATTTTGTTCTTCTTCATGTAGTAAAATCCATAAAAATCCATAATACTTGGCATTTTAAATCCATTTATGTGATAAATCCATGAATTCTATTATAGGTCACATACCGGTATAAAAATAGTAGCCCAGAATGATCTGATTCACAATATCCCAGAATATGTAAATTCCACAGGTCTTACAAATAAACAATGAAAGTAAAGTCCACACTTTTGTGATTCACAGTATCCTATAAATGTCAGTGTCCAATGTCATCTGGTACAAAGCCTAAGAATTTATCCATATCGTCTGAGTCATCAAATAAAGTTATGAAATCCTCCATTGTTGTCTGGTCATCGTAAACATCACCTGACTCCGATTCCTCGTCTTTACTGTCATCTGTGGCTGCTTATGTGGAGACTAAGCTTGGTCTCTGTAAGTGACACTTTGATCATACAGTATGTCAAATTTATTAATTGATTGATTGATGACCATCCTTAATACATACATCACAGTATTCTGTATATTGATGACCATGTATCTTTCACAGTATTCTGTATATTGATTGATGACCTTGCTTCATACATCCATCACAATATTCTGTATATTGATTGATGACCATGCTTCATACATCCATCACAGTGTTCTGTATATTGATTCTTGACCATGCATCCATCACAGTATTTTGTATATTGATTGATGACCATGCATCTTTCACAGTAATCTCTATATTGATTGATGACCTTGCTTCACACATCCATTACAGTATTTTGTATATTGATTGATGACCTTGCTTCATACATCCATCACAGTATTCTGTATATTGGTTGATGACCATGCATCTTTCACAGTATTTTGTATATTGATTGATGACCTTGCTTCACACATCCATCACAGTATTTTGCATATTGATTGATGACCTTGCTTCACACATCCATCACAGTATTTTGTATATTGATTGATGACCGTGCATCTTTCACATTAATCTGTATATTGATTGATGACCTTGCTTCATACATCCATCACAGTATTTTGTATATTGATTGATGACCATGCTTCATACATCCATCACAATATTCTGTATATTGATTGATGACCATGCTTCATACATCCATCACAGTAATCTGTATATTGATTGATGACCTTGCTTCTTACATCCATTACAATATTCTTTATATTGATTGATGACCTTGCTTCATACATTTATCACAGTAATCTTTATATTGATTGATGACTTTGCTTTATACATTCATCACAGTATTTTGTATATTGATTGATGTCCATGCTTCATACATCCATCACAGTAATCTTTATATTGATTGATGACCATGCATCTTTCACAGTAATCTGGATATTGATTGATGACTTGCTTCATGCATCCATCACAGTATTTTTTATGTTGATTGATGACCTTGCTTCATACATTCATCACAGTATTTTGTATATTGATTGATAACTTTGCTTCGTACAGTCACCTTTTAATGGATAAACTCCAAACATTTATATAACACCATTGTGATTGCCAGGTGACCCAGATGCAGGACATTTTGAAACGAGGACTGGGTGCACACCACAGTGGTATCCTCCCCATTCTCAAGGAGGTTGTGGAGCTGCTGTTTCAGAGAGGACTTGTTAAGGTAAATTCTGTTTCTAACACAGTCAATTCCAATTTCATTGACACAGTTTATCACAAATCATTTTGTTGTAATAAGAATATATCATATAATTATTTTTGTTAATTTAGTTTCCGTGGTTATTTCATGAAAAAATGTATGCTTATTAAAATGTCTTGATTTACAGTAAGTAAAAATTGACTGCATTGTTAAGTTGAGAATGTTCCATGATTTTGTAATTCATAATGATTAAAAAATGAATATTTTGAAGCAGATTTTCCATTTACTTTCCAAAAGTTATACAAGATAATTACACAAAAAGAAGTAAATAATAATGGAAGGCTTTTATCTCTCGAGGCATTTTGAGTTAAATGTTGAAAAAGTTCTATATATATATATATATATATATATATATATATATATATATATATATATATATATATATATATATATATATATATATATATATATATATATATATATATATATATATATATATATATATATATATATATATATAACTTTTTTGTATTTGTTTAAGTTGTCATCATGTTATGAATACGACATCATGAACCCAAACTTGGTTTTTGTTTTGTATACCAAATGCATTACAAAGTTTGGCCTTTTTATTTTTTCATGTTGTAGAGTCATGAAGTTTGGCCTATTTATATTTTTCTGTTAAGAGTAGAGTCATGAAATTTGATTAAAGGATGCATCTCAAGATTACAAATAACACCTTGTCCAGTTGGCACATTTATAGCATTTTACCACTATGAAAAGGTTCATTGAAATGTAATTATCACATTTTTTATTTCCCAACTTTGAAATACACTGTGAATTAATGTATTTTCATTAGGATGAATTTTCTCGGTTTTGTAAAGACATATTTTTTGTTTTTGAAGTGCTGTTAATAACCAACCAACCAGCCAAAATATTTTTGTTTGGTACTTAACCCTTTACCTCATATAAGCGCTTTTGGATACCTCTACCCAATTTGCATGGAAGTGTGTGTTTGGATGCCTCTACACCATCCGCATGGGAGCGTGTTTGGATGCCTACAGTAAACATCAGCCATTTTTAGCTGGTTTTTGTAGCGCCTCCATTGGGGAAAACCCCATACTAGATACTACAGGCATTTAGGTAAATGACCATTACGTCAGATCACATGGTTGCTATTTAAGATCTAGTCGTAAATCTGCTATTTAAAGTAACTCAGTCGGATTCTCCACTCGCCGCGGATTTCGTTCAACACTTTCTTGAGTTTGGATGATTAGAATTATGACTATGAAAGCTTCAATAAGTCAGATATAGGCTCCAATGTTGATGTAGACACACTGATTTTTTATAATTTATCAACTTCTGATGATTTAGCGATGTAGATGTAGACAGTGAACCAGTAGATTTCGATGTTGAGAAATGTCAGCTACAGTTGGTCACACTGCTTCACTGACATGATGATGAAAAATAATTATACAATCATAAAGATCAGATTTTACTTTTAAACCTATCTATAGATAATAGATGTGTACTAAAAAGGTAAAATGGTTAAAATTGATGCTGAACTTAACATATACTACACTGCTATAAATGTAACAGGCAGGCCTATGCATATTGAATCATAGAGTTAACAAGTGTTCTGTTTATAGCACACTGCACCGTGTTGATTGAGCACATGTATATCAAATGCCTACACAACAACAGGCTCTATGAGGTAAAGGGCTATAGTAATGGTTTTGACTGTGGCAGAAATAGTAGTTATTGCTGAAAAACTTTCTGTAGGGTAGTTCAATTGGTGGTTTATAGCAACAATAAAATACACACAATTGGTAACTCATAGTACTTTAATCCAAACCTGTGTTATAATAAATGGCATTATAAAGAGGGAGAGCTGTACTGTGATCAACACCTGTGTTATAACAAAAAGGCATTATAACAAGGGAGAGATGTACTATATGGTCCACATTTCTGTTATAATGAGGGGCATTATAACAATTAGGAGCTCTTTTTTGTGGTCCACACCTGGTGTTATAATACAATACATTATAATAAGGGAGAGCTGCATTATGGTCCATACCTGTGTTATAATACAGAGCATTATAACAAGGTAGAGATGTACTATTGTTCACATCTATTAAAATATAGGGCATTACAACAAGGTAGAACTATTATGGTCCACACCTGTGTTATAATACAGGTCGTTATAATGAGGGATATTTGTATTATGGTCCACACCTGTGTTTTATAATACAAGGCATTATAACAAGGGACATTTGTATTATGGTCCACACCTGTGTTATAATACAAGGCATTATAACAAGGTAGAGCTGTATTATGGTCCACACTTGTGTTATAATACATGACATTATAACGAGGGACAGTTGTATTATGGTCCACACCTGTGCTATAATACAAGGCATTATAACAAGGGACAGTTGTATTATGGTCCACACCTGTGTTATAATACATGGCATTATAACAAGGGAGAGCAATATTATGGTCCATACCTGTGTTATAATACAGAGCATTATAACAAGGGTGAGCTGCATTATCGTCCATACCTGTGTTATAATACAGAGCATTATAACAAGGGAGAGCTGCATTATGGTCCATACCTGTGTTATAATACAGAGCATTATAACAAGGGAGAGCTGTATTATGGTCCACACCTGTGTTATAATACAGGGCATTATAACAAGGGACAGCTCTATTATGGTTAGTGTTCTGGTTTTTGGTTCTTACCTTTTTTCACTGATAAATTACCATTTGTTTGAAATAAAAGAATTTGTTTTTTGCTGATTTACACCTGTTTATCAACCTGCCAATATTTTTTCTGGGTACTTATTTTGTTAAACACTGACTTCTTATAAGATTGTTACTTTCTGCAACTGTGAGATTGGAGCAGTTCTGTCCTGTAAAACACAGAACAGACACAGAGTGGAGGTTGGCAAATGAAAATAACATTTGATGTTTCCCACCTATTTTTGTTGTTTCTGTTTTAGTGTGGTGCTGAATCTAGAAAAAAAATCAACCCTTTAAATAAAAAGGCAAACATGGGCCAAAAACGCAAATCTATGCATGAATACCAACAAGAAAAAAATCATCCCAAGTTCACAGATTTTTACAGATTTTTATTTTTTTAAGGTTTTGAAACTTATTTTATCCCAGTTTTAATGTTTGAAAAATAAACACTGAAAAATTCCCGTTTTTTTTTTTTTACAAATAAAAAACGAAAATGTGGAACACTAATTATGGTCCACACCTGTTTATATTGGATTTACAGATATTAACATTACAGCATTCTTTAATTCAATGTTTCAGATTTTGTTTGCCACCGAGACATTTGCCATGGGTGTCAACATGCCGGCCAAGACTGTTGTGTTTGATTCAATCAGAAAACATGACGGAAGTAATTTCCGCAACCTCGTGCCTGGGGAATATGTCCAGATGGCAGGGAGAGCAGGAAGGCGTGGTCTTGACACTACGGGAACAGTCATTATTTTGTGTAAAGGAGATGTACCAGAAATGGCTGATCTGCATAAAATGATGCTGGTAAATGTTCTTGCCTTTCTCTGTGGTAACAGATAGGGAGATATCTGTGAAGCTGAGTTCACCTTGCCACAAATCGATTCCTACCCCTCATTCTCAATTGAACCCATTGATATTATACCAAAGGTGCGAATCTTGTGTGGTTTTTAGTTATAAAACTAATTTTTAAGGACTTCAAAACTTACATAAAAAATAATCTTTTTAATTTAATTTACATTATTAGAATTTGGCTTGAAAACTACACCCTCTTCTCTTCCATGATATTTTCTGTTTCCTCTTTAAAATATATATTTAAATGGACAACACCAACGTGAAAATCTGTGACTCTTTTAAAATACAACATTTCATGTACCTTTCACACTTTAGTAGCCACATGGCAACCTGCTTGCACATTTTAGTGGCCATTTCAAATTTTAGGTCACCAAGCCATAATTGGTCACCATAGGCATTAAGAACAGAAATCAATAGAGTGGAGAATTAATGGTAGACCGTGCAGGTTTTAGTTAAGGCAAATTAAAGAGTAATTATTTAAAAAAAAGAATAAGGTTATTTTAGCACTTCTGCTCATAGACTGGAAGAGCTTATGAGATGGCATTTTGTCTGGTGTCTGTTAGCATAATTTTGTTGTTGCAACTCCTAAACTAATGGGATGACTGCCACCAAACTTTACAGACTCATTCATTCGAAGGGCTTGTTGCTCCTAAATGAAAAGACTTCCCCATGGACAGCCAATATGGCCACCATGGCAGCCATTTTGAAAATATTGTTAATGCTAACACTCCTGAATGGATGGTCATATCAACATTGGAATTTTACTGAAAGATTTCTTATAATGTCTATTTGGTCCTATATGGAAATGGTACTGATCTGACATCCAATATGGCTGCCATGATGGGCATTTTGAAAATCTTGTTATCGCTACTCCTCCTAAACATATGGTCATATTGACCTGAGGTTTTCATGAAAAGACTTATTCTGATGTCTAGTGTTCCTAAATAAAAATGGTGCCTATCTGACCTCTTTAAAATCTTGTTATCGCTTCTTCTTCTGAAAGATCTTCATACTGATATGGGGTTTTCATCAAAGGACTAATTATTATGTCTAGTTGGTCCTGAATGAAAGTTGTGCCAGTCTGACATCCAGTATCACCTCCATGGCAGCCATCTTGAAAATCTTGTTGTTGCTACTTCTCCTAAATGGAGAGCCATATTGACATGGGGTTTTCACCAGAAGACTAATTATCATGTCTATTTGGTTCTAAATGAAAATGGTGCTGATCTGACATCCAATATGGCCACAATGGTGGCTGTCTTGAAAATCTTATCACTACTCCTCCTGAATGGATGGCCATATCGGCAGGATGTTTTCACCAAAAAGGCTTCTTATGATGTCTAGTTGGTCCTGAATGGAAGTGGTATTGATCTTTCATCTTGAAATCTTCTTATCGCTACTCCTTCAGAATGGATGGTCACATCAAAATCGGGTTTTCACCAAAAGACTTATGTTGCCTAGTTGGCCCTAAATGTAAATGGTGCCCAATCTCACATCCAATATGGCCACCAGATGGTTTCAACACTCAGCAGTTATAAAGAAGAAAGAGTCTTATCTTGAATTCCAGGAAATTATTTTCTACCGGTAGAGCATCAGTTCCTTCGAGGGACTCTTGCTTATAGTATATCTGCAGTAGATCTGTCTAACGAAACTGTCAATAGTCATCACATGCTTCAACATCAGGCCAGCCATTGAAATTCAATATTTAAGGTTCTCTAAACCATCTCTCCACTGTTGCCTGGCCTCAAATTCATTGATAAAAAGAGCCTTTACTTTCATTTTGATGATAGTTTATATTAAACACAGTCCAAGCCTTAGCCATATCTGTGTTTATGGTAAATTTACTGACAGTAGTGCACTGCCGACTAATTTTTCTGTATTTGTTTCCATGTTCGCATTTTACATATCCATATCATCAGCTGAGGTTGATTGTACATGTCATGTATTAGACTGGTCACTTATAGGCTGTTAACCAGACTTCTCACATGTAAAGATGGACACTCATTGTAGGAAATGACAGTCTCAGACCTACTGGAGGGTTCACAAAGACATGACCAATTTTGCTGATTTGAACAAGGGTTTGGCAACTTATAATAAATGAATAAAATTTGTATGGTAAATTGTTTAGATATGGAATGACATGCAAGAAAATATTCTCATTATTTTTTCATATAAACAGGATAGTTGCACAAATGGAATTTGGAAATGACAATACTAGACTGTACAATGTTCCCTGTTTAAGGGCAAGCCTACCAAGCTGGAGTCACAGTTCCGGCTGACATATTCCATGATTTTGAACTTACTTCGAGTGGAGAAACTCAGAGTTGAGGATATGATCAAGAGGAGCTTCTCAGAATACCACAATCAGAAAGACATCACCAAGCACAAGCAGGCATTAGATGAGCTGCAGATAAAGCTGAAGAACATGCAAGACATTGAGTGTTACATGTGTGCCATTGATCTTGAAGCTTATTGGGAAGAATGTCGAGATTACAAAAGTATGAAGGAACACCTGCAGGTAAATGCATTATATATTTGTCCTTCACCAATCAGAGAAAAACAGGATAAGTATGATCAAGCTTTTCTATTTGTTCATCATTCTTTCCTTCGATCCTTCTGGGGTGGGTTGAACTCGTAAAAATTTAAAAGGTCAAAATGATGACAAAGCAGAATTGCTCACCTTATTTTTAGCTCATAAGGTCGTAAGGTCAAGTGAGCTTATGGTATGGTCCTTTGTATATTACCCAGCATGCATTGTCTGTCATCCATCATCTTTTTACAATTGCTATTTACATATTCTTCTCAAAAAAATGCATGACTGATTTGCACATGATTTTACAGGGAACATTCTGGCATTAAGGCCCTTCATATTTCTTCAGTGGATGCTGATCCATCATCCAATATGGCCACCATTTATACCGGTAGAAATGGAAAAGCCTTTAAATGACTTCTTAAAAATTGTTAAACAGAATTTGACCAAATTAGACAAAAAGCATCCTGGTATAGATGCCTTTAAATTTTAAACAAATCATGCTGAACTACCATCAGATATGGCCACCATTACTAAAAACAGAAAAGTGATTGCTTCTTAAAAAAATGCTTAACCAAATTTGACCAAGTTTGCCAGAGAGCATCATAGCATAGAGTGCCTTTAGTTTTATACAAATGATCTTGATCGGTAATCAGATATGGCCACCATTACTACAAACAGGAAAATCTTTTTAAGGACTTCTTTTCAAAACCACTCAGCAACATTTGACCAATTTCACAGCATCCTGACTAAAGGCCTTTCAGATTTATGGAGATGAAACTGATCCACTATCAACCTATGGCCACCATTACTGAAAATTGAAAAAACTTTAAATGACTTTCAGACACTGCTCAGCAGAATTTGACAGAAATCATTCTGGCATTAGGAGCTTTCAGATTTTTACAAATGAAGCTGATTCACCATCAGATATGGCTACCATTTTTAAAAATAGAAAATCCTTAAATGACTTCTCAAAAACTACACAAGAGAATTTTTAATAACTTCTGATGAAAAATCAATTAACAGAATTTGACAGAAAGCATCCTAGCTTGGTGACCTTTCACATATATACAAATGAGGCTGATTCCCCATCAAATATGGCCACTTTTACTAAAAATAGCAAAACATTTAAACAACTCTATCTTGTAAAACTGCATAACAGAAGTTGACCAACTTTGCCAGAAAGCATACTGGTACAGAGGCCTTTCAATATTAGACAAATGGTGCTGATGTGTCATCAAATATGGATGGAGATATAAAATCTAGAAAAACCTTGTAACAATTATTTTCATAACATAAGCAATCAACAGAATTGGAAAAAATTTCTACAGAAAGCAGGGGTTGAGCTACAAGGCAAAGTGGACGAATAAGTCGGCAAAAAAAACAAAAAACTTCACTTTCTTCTATTAGGAAAGCGAAAACAACTTCACCGTCATTTTTTTCTTTGGTCTAGACCGAGTGACAGTAGTTTATTGGTTTTGAGATGCCCCCTCAACCCAGCCAGTAGTTAGTGTTAAGCCCCAGGCAAAATAGATTGCATGTTGCCTTGACAGGTGTTCATATTAATTAAGTCAATAAAACAAACTCTTGCACATTCACATGCATGTGTTTTTATAGCTGATTGACCAATTAACTCTTTTTCCCCCGCAAGATAATGCTGCCCAATTTCCGCAAGTTATCATATGATGATGAAAACTTAACTTGTGTTTCAAAACTAAATCATCTATATGTAAATAACAATTTGTGTTTTAAAAATAGAATTGGTGAAAGCACTTTTTAAATGTATATTTTGAATATTTTAACTGCCATGCTTGCATTATTTTCTTCATAAAATCAGTTTGAAACCGTAAGTGAACCTGCTAAGGGGCGATAATGGTGGACATCGCTGTGTCTTGGAAGTACATCTTCGACTGTCTGTTTTTGTAATTCACTGGGCACATACATTTAAGGAAATTATACTGTTGGTTGAAAGCAATGTGTAACTATTATGTGATAAAAGATTTAGCCTAAAAATAAAAATTTGATGGTCATAAACATATGGGACAATGCTTGTGGAATCGATAAGTGCTGTAACAAGGTCAAGGTTGTTTTCTTCCATCACTCATTTTTGTGAAAATACAAGAAAAAGTAGCGAAAAAAAAAAATCTAACCAATACATGACGTTATTAAGAGTACGTAGACAAATATTAAAATCAGAAATTTTCAATCCTATCTAAGGATTGTTGTAACAAAGCTAGAAAGTGAGTGGTCATATGAAGAAAATCCCTGTTTCTAAAAATAGATGCATCTTTTAAAAACTTCACCAAGAAATAACAATCAAAATATTCATATTTAATTTAGAATCAACTCCCTCAAAATGCAGTTGTAAAGTTGAGATTACTCATCAGTGACCACTGTGGTTTGAATGGATGAACACTGTGATGTTGAAGACACATGTACATGTGCTCTCATATAGGGGTTGTTTCAAACTTATTTAGAAATGTTTTTCACTGCCATTTTCTAGTGTAGAAATTAATGAACTAATTAAAATTTGTTCTTTAAGTGGCAGTTGCTGAAGTACTTTTACCAATATGTACTTACAATATTGTAATCTAGGTACTGCTGTCAGTTAAAATTAATTACAATGTATAGTTTCTGCTATGCTTTTTTAAAGTCATATGGCCAAAATACGTTGCATATTTCTCTCCTTCTAAACATACACACTTTCAAGTATCAATACTTGATATGTAAGTATGATACATTCATACACTTAAAAAATGTGTTTATAATATGCATACAACATAGAGAATTTTCTACTTGAAGATAAAGCATTGCTTACAACCAATGTTAAATGCAAATACGCATAATGAGAAATACAGGACTGAGTTAAAATAAGAGAACCAGAGCATGCGTGTGCTCACACACACACACACACACACACATATATATATATATATATATATATATATATATATATATATATATATATATATATATATATATATATATATATATATATATATATTGTGTTTCTTGCTATGCTGCCACTTCTCCCTGTTTTGCTCTCACTTCTCCCTATTCTGTCCAAAGGAGAAGTCACTTCTTCCTAAATTTCAAGTCTAGCTTGACCCCTGTGAAAGCATCCTACAGACCCAGATTTCTTGGCCAATACTGTTTTGCATTTGGCTATTAGGGACATGTCAGCTAAGTGAGCAATCTCAGGCCCACTTGGGCCTCTTGTTATAATAACTTTGTAGACCAATAATTCTTGTATCCATAGCTACACATGCCATATGCATCACCTTATCTTTTTGCAAAAGAGTGACTCCAAAAAATAGTGTGAATGGCTAATTTTGGGCCAGATTTGGTTAGGAGCGCTACTATAATTATGTAACATTTCTCAACCCTTTTTAATTACAAACACCAGGTCCCTGACTCTATTAAACACTAAAAATTGACATTTAATGTATTATTATGCCCTGCCACAAATGTTGAAAGGACATATAATGCTATCCTTGTCCATCTTTCCATTCATCCACCCAACTATCCATCTGTAACACCTGGTTAAGTTTTGCAGTTAGGTTAGTTTCTCAGACATTGTAAGTCCTAGAGTTATGCAGCTCTGTATGTAGATGTCTTTTAGTGGGTGCCACACCTATTAACTAAAAGTAGACCACTGTGACCTAATTTTCACGCTCCAGCAACTTTCATTAAGTTTTGCATTTAGAATTATTTGTCCCAGAGTCATGCAGCTTGATATGTGGATGTGTTTTGGTTAGTACTACATCACTCTACCAAAATTAGCTCACTGACCTATATTTTGTACTTCGGTGACTTTGGTAAACTTTTGCAGTTAGGTCAGTTTCAGACATTGTAGGTCACAGTCATACAACTTGGTATGTAGATGCATATTGGTCAGTACCAAAAAGTAGGTCTCTGTGATGTATATTTCACACTTATTTTTGGAGAATAACTTGGCAAATGTTCAAGATGTCCCTATGAAACTTGGTATACATACTAGACTAGTGGTCAATGTGCTTTTTTTATTCAGTTAAGAAAATTTCATGTGTTTGTCCATTTGTCTGTCCATAGTTTATAGTGCAATACTCCAGTACCAATTTCGATGTCTTTGGGAAATTTGGCATACAGACTTGCAGAAGTGTAGGTGTACCTGTGCTATTCACACTTTTTCATTTTCAGTACTTTTAACATTTTCATATTTTTGTCAGTCCATCCATCCATCCATCCATTATCTACACTTTTATTTCTGGGGCAAAACTCCATTTAATATATTTCTATGAAATTTAGTGGCATAGTTGTGCCTTTTGCTATTTAAAATTCTTCAGTTTCAATATTTTGAATATTCTCATCCTTTTTGTTGATCTATCTATCATTCACACATTTGTTTCTGGAACACAACTCGAAAACCATTCAAGATATCTCTTTGAAACTTGATACACATTTTAGACTAGTGGTCAAGATATGCATTTGTTATTCACAATTTCTCGTATTGAATATTTTTCGTGTTTTTTTCCATTTATTGGTTCATCCATCCATCTTTACACTTCCATTCCAGAGTAAAACTTGTGATGCCTATCACTTCCCTGTATACTTTGTAAATGTGGATGCCTATATATGAAAGTTTTAACAAATTGTTTTGTCTCCTAACAGACATATTGACAGGGTGGGGATTATAGATGACTCTGTCTTCTTGCTCTCTTGCAGCCATGCTGGACTTGGAACTTTGGGTGTTATAAGTGACTTCTTCCTGTCTAAATAGGGTACTATTTTGGGAAAATAGGTTGAAGTAAATGACAGGTCGAATTTTGCAATGGCAAAAAAAGTTGTCTCAAATCTGGTGTTTTTCTGGCTCTGCAAGTTAAATAGTATAAAAAAATACACAAAACACTTATCATACTTTATTGAAGTATCAAAAACATTCCATCTTGAATTTGAATACACAAAACACTTATCTTACATTATTGAAGTATCAAAAACATTCCATCTTGAATTTGAATACACAAAACACTTATCTTACATTATTGAAGTATCAAAAACATTCCATCTTGAATTTGAATAAACAAAACACTTATCATACTTTATTGAAATATCAAAAACATTCCATCTTGAATTTGAAAAACTGCTTTTATAACAGCATTTAGATGATAGCCTCGTTAATAGGTAACTGTTAACAAAAATAGTTGACTAATGAAGGCAAATCAGCTCACCTCACTATGTTTTCGGGTGAAATATTGGAAAATTCATTAATCTATTCAGTGTGTTTAGTCTCAAAACTTCTTCCATGATATTTTGGTTTTGGAGTTGACAACCCTAGGCTTTTAATAGCAGTAATACAATACCTCTCACTATTGCCTTGCTTACCTTTTTCTGGACAGAATTACCCTTGTCTGAACTAGAAAATTGCACCCGCCCCCGTAGATGGAAAGTTCCATAACATCAAGAACAAAAGATCACAGACCCAGTCTGACCCCACGTCATAGGCCCATGCACAGTTCTAAGCATCCTCTTTTTCTTGGATGTCATTATGCATTGGTTGATGTTCAGATCGCTCTTGCAAAAATGATCTTTTTCTTGTGTTACAGATGCAGTCCAGCATTCACATTTGTTTTTCCATATTATTACAGTGATAATATCCTCAGTCCCTTGTAAATTCTGTGGTTGTATAAGCTCTCTGGTGAGTTTTGAGGCATTATTGTACTGTTTTCAGCAGCGATCTTTTCCTATTATATTCTTCCCCTTCGGTGATATGGTAGCTAAATAGCCATTTCTATTAGCATCCAATTTTGTTGTCCCATATCATAAATGTAATTATTTTGGATGTTTCCAGAATTTTAGGGCATGTATCATCTTCCCATTCACATCCAGAATTTGTGTGACCTATCTTTATATATATATATATATATATATATATATATATATATATATATATATATATATATATAGATAATAGTGAAACCCCCCTATAGCGCGATGGATGGTCGGGGTCCACAAAACGATATTGTGCTATATACCGAACCGTGCTATAACTAGCCAAGTCATTTAGCTGAAGAAAATGATGCATGCACCAAACAAAAAGGGAGGGGGGGCGTATAATAGTGGGCGCAAAGCTACAAACTTCATTGGCACAGTTACCATCTTAAATCAATGCATATTAAATGAGAAATACACATAGATATTGCACATATAATATTTTTCTTTATTCAGAGAACCCTGCATTGGTACATGTATATGTACATGTCTAATGCAGAGCATGAATAGTTAAAGTATCAACATGTGTACTCACCAACCGGTCTCTTGGCATGCGTAAGAGTGAATCCATAATAATTCCATCGAAAATATGCACACAGAAGTATAATATTTAGTCATTTTGTCATAGATCATTATGTGTCTGAATTCAACGCAAGCCCTGGGGACGAGGGGGGGGGGCAGGGAGGGGCAATACTACGGACTTATTGACGCAGTTATAGACTTGTTCCATATTAAACAAGAACTACTTAAAACAGTCATTCTATATTTAATGTACGAAATTGGCAACTTAGCGTAAATAGTTAAGAGTGCGTGTACTCACCAGTCGAATCTGGTTGTATCCATAATAGTAATTCCATCAAAAATGTGCACAAAGAAGTATAATTTATATTTTTAAAAATTGTTGATAGATCCAGTATAATCCTAATATTTAATTTCTTGTTAATACATTCACACACAAACTTATGAACAAGTTTTTTGGGGGACGCAACATTCATATTTGCTGGACTTGTCCAAAGGGTCTGATTTCTGACCGACAATAAACTGCATGATTCAGACATTAGGAGTTTCTAAAAAGAAATCTGTATTTAGGCTTCAAAAGTACATGTACTAGAGCTGAAAATTCATGCAGGAGGTCAAATGTAATGACCTCGTATTATAGTTGTGATGATAATTCTACAGGTGTGCATACACCTAAACTGCCTGAAGCCAGCTTGGGAGTAAACCATTCGATTGTATGGGTACAATGTGTGTCATGAAAACAGTTGAGTCATTCTCTAACAGACAGAGGAAAAAATAAATAAAATAAACCTAATATTCGATAAAACTTTTGTTTATAACTATGACTTTGCTTTACTGCAGAGCAAAAGCGGGGAGTAGAATGTTTGATTATATTAGCCAATCACTCCACCCCTACATGGTTCTGTTCCAAATAGTGCTATTACACTGTAAGGACAGTTTTCTGTGTATATGTGAATGATCTAAAGCTAGAAAATAAAAAGAGTTAAGATGAAAAGGAGGGGGGGGGGTACATGTGCCTGGCAGTGACCAAAACTATTCCTGATAATTCGGGCCATAAACTTGTTTCAGCGGGTGTGTACAACGGTTGATTGAGCAGGCATTGATAGTCAATTGTTTTCCCTTAAAAAGGTGGGTACATTAATTGATTTATAAATTTGGGTAAGAAACTTTTTCAGTCCACCACATTGCTTGCTTGACTTGTGAAGACCTAAATCTCGAAGCTAATTGCATTTGTTTAACTCTGGACTTAATCCTGCCCAGGGCTTCAAGCTTCTCTTTAACAGTAAAAGCTTTATATTTCTGTATCCATTGTAAATACCCACTAATTAACACTCTGACACCAATTTTTTTAACAACTATAGTAAGAATAATTTTCAAGGAACAATGAGGTCATTTGGATAGGGAATGCATGATATTATTCTCTGGTCAGTCGATTGTGTGACGATTGTCTGATAACACCTCAAAACCACATGCAATCATAAGACACTTTCTTTAAGAATACAATACATCTTGCCAAATTTTAAAATCAAACTCTTGTTTATTTGGCACAAACTTGCTAGATATGAAACAAATTGAAAGTGAATAATGTTAATTTAATATGAAAAAAATATTTTTACACATTTTTTGGCACAGTAATAAGATATCTTGATAATTGTTAAGGCACACAGAGACTTCCATTTTTAAACTAGATTGGATTAATTATCCTAATAGATTAAAGAAACCTCCCTCCTTGCTCATTGTTGCTTTTTCATTGCACCACCTGAAGCCACAATAATGATATGCAGACTTGATTTAATTTATGAATGTATAATTGTGACATCAGTATTCCATATGTAATTGTGTGATGCACTCCCAAGTGCAAAACAGAATAATGTGCCAGCAGATAAAGTGTGTATATATATAATATATATATATATATAATATGTGGTGGTACAGTGTGTGCTTGCTTATATATATATATATATATATATATATATATATATATATATATATATATATATATATATATATATATATATATATATATATATATATATATACGTTTTGCTGGAAATCAAGAATGGAATGAACAGCATAGATGCTGATCTGCCGGTGCTTTATTATGTGAGAGGAGATCTGGAGATCTGGGTTGATGATGTTTGCAGTTTGATTTATGTTGTACACCAGCAGATCTAGCAACAGTGATTTTAATTTTGAGTCCACCTTGGTAGAAGCTTGACATCATGATCCCTTTGGTGTCAATGTGGTTGTCTGTACATTCACCCATATGTGGTGTCAATGTGCTTGTCTGTACATCCATCCATATGTGGTGTCAATGTGCTTGTCTGTACATCCACCCATATGTGATGTCAGTGTGCTTGTCTGTACATCCATCCATATGTGGTGTCAATGTGCTTGTCTGTACATCCATCCTTATGTAGTGTCAATGTGCTTGTCTGTACATCCATCCATATGTGATGTCAATGTGCTTGTCTGTACATCCATCCATATGTGATGTCAATGTGCTTGTCTGTACATCCACCCATATGTAGTGTCAATGTGCTTGTCTGTACATCCACCCATATGTGATGTCAATGTGCTTGTCTGTACATCCATCCATATGTGGTGTCAATGTGCTTGTCTGTATATCCATCCATATGTGGTGGTACAGTGTGTGCTTGTCTGTACATCCACCAATATGTAGTGTCAATGTGCTTGTCTGTACATCAATCCATATGTGGTGTCAATGTGATTGTCTGTATATCCACCCATATGTGGTGTCAATGTGCTTGTCTGTACATCCATCCATATGTGGTATCAATGTGCTTGTCTGTATATCCACCAATATGTGGTGTCAATGTGCTTGTCTGTACATCCATCCATATGTAGTGGTACAGTGTGTGCTTGTCTGTACATCCACCCATATGTAGTGGTACAGTGTGTGCTTGTCTGTACATCCATCCATATGTAGTGGTACAGTGTGTGCTTGTCTGTACATCCATCCATATGTGGTGTCAATGTGCTTGTCTGTATATCCATCCATATGTGGTGTCAATGTGCTTGTTTGTACATCCATCTATATGTGGTTTCAATGTGCTTGTCTGTACATTCATCCATATGTGGTGTCAATGTGCTTGTCTGTACATCCATCCATATGTAGTGGTACAGTGTGTGCTTGTCTGTACATCCATCCATATGTGGTGTCAATGTGCTTGTCTGTATATCCATCCATATGTGGTGGTACAGTGTGTGCTTGTCTGTACATCCATCCATATATGTTGTCAATGTGCTTGTCTGTATATCCATCCATATGTGGTGGTACAGGTTGTGCTTGTCTGTACATCCATCCATATGTGGTGTCAATGTGCTTGTCAGTACATTCATCCATATGTGGTGTCAATGTGCTTGTCTGTACATCCACCCATATGTGGTGTCAATGTGCTTGTCTGTACATCCACCCATATGTAGTGTCAATGTGCTTGTCTGTACATCCATCCATATGTGTTGTCAATGTGCTTGTCAGTACATCCATCCATATGTAGTGTCAATGTGCTTGTCAGTACATCCATCCATATGGGGTGTCAATGTGCTTGTCTGTACATCCACCCATATGTGGTGTCAATGTGCTTGTCTGTACATCCACCCATATGTGGTGGTACAGTGTGTGCTTGTCTGTACATCCATCCATATGTGGTGTCAATGTGCTTGTCGGTACATCCATCCATATGTGGTGTCAATGTGCTTGTCTGTACATCCATCCATATGTGGTGTCAATGTGCTTGTCTGTACATCCACCTATATGTGGTGGTACAGTGTGTGCTTGTCTGTACATCCATCCATATGTGGTGTCAATGTGCTTGTCGGTACATCCATCCATATGTGGTGTCAATGTGCTTGTCTGCACATCCATCCATATGTGGTGGTACAGTGTGTGCTTGTCTGTACATTCATCCATATGTGGTGTCAATGTGCTTGTCTGTATATCCATCCATATGTGGTGGTAGAGTGTACTTGTCTGTACATCCACCCATATGTGGTGTCAATGTGCTTGTCTGTATATTCATCCATATGTGGTGTCAATGTGCTTGTCTGTACATCCACCCATATGTGGTGTCAATGTGCTTGTCTGTATATCCATCCATATGTGTTGGTACAGTGTGTGCTTGTCTGTACATCCATCCATATGTGGTGTCAATGTGCTTGTCTGTACATCCATCCATATGTGGTGGTACAGTGTGTGCTTGTCTGTACATCCATCCATATGTGGTGTCAATGTCCTTGTCTGTACATCCATCCATATGTAGTGTCAATGTGCTTGTCTGTACATCCATCCATATGTAGTGTCAATGTGCTTGTCTGTACATCCATCCTTATGTAGTGTCAATGTGCTTGTCTGTACATCCATCCATATGTAGTGTCAATGTGCTTGTCTGTACATCCATCCATATGTAGTGTCAATGTGCTTGTCTGTACATCCATCCATATGGGGTGTCAATGTGCTTGTCTGTACATCCATCCTTATGTGGTGGTACAGTGGTTAAGGCATTGGACTTCTGACTGGAAGGGTGCAGGTTTTGATGTCCCACATTGGATAAGCCTGGATTGGTTACTTTAAAGTGTCCAAGGGTAAGGCACTTTACTTCATTCGTCATGATATAACCTTCAAAGTGTTGATGTGCTGTAAAAATATAAACCCAACCCAGTCTGTTCACACCTACATTAACCTCAATATTCTTTTTTAGTTTCCTTTTATTTCAATACCATGTTATCCAACCTTCTTTTTGGATTTGGAATATAAAGCTCGTGGAGTAGGCTTGACATGCAGGCCATGGCCAGGTTCTTGTACTGATGACATATGGTTCTCATTGCCTACATCATAACTATCCTACAGTCTTCTTTCCTTGACTTTGGTGATTTTCCATATACAGCTCTCCTGCGTTATGTAGTTGGGGTCCATAACTGGCAACTGTGTAACATACTGAACCATGGTATAATGGAAACTATTATAAACTGATCCATGGTATATCGAGAACCATGTAAGTACCAAACTGCAGTAGAGTGGGAATCATAGAATCTTTTCAAATAATAATGTTTTAAATAAAGATATAATACTAATCTTCATGTTGTTTTCTTTCAACCCATATTGTCAAACATTTTGATAAACCAATTCAAATACAGTGGTGTAATTTTGGTCATGGGGTCCATATTGATACCATGTTATATCCAGAATCACATTACAACAAAGTGTGTTATAACAAGGAACAGCCATATGTGGAATTATCACTTGGTAATATTTCTGGCCAGGAATCTGAAAAATCTTTAAAATTAGAAGTCCATATAAGTAGTTCATTATAATGAATATGTGAATAAGAAATGTCTATTTTCCTTTTCAGAGTGTGGTCATTACTCATCCAACAGCTTTGAAGGCCTTATCACCAGGTCGAGTGGTGGTTGTCAATAATGGTTCACACAAAAATGCCCTTGGTGTTGTTTTGAAGTTCTCTTTAGGACTCAAAAATGAAAAACTTTTCACCTGTCTTGTGATATGTGATAAAAACAAGAAAGAAAACACTGATGACAATGTTGATGAAAACAAAGGCAAAATTAACTACAGCAATGATGTTCAGCCAATGACTAACTTGGGTTTATTTATCCCAGAAAGCCCATGCTGGCATGATGTTGTTGACCTCAGTGGTGACCAGATTAGTGTCATTAGTACAAAGACAATAAAAGTTGAAGTTGATAAAATTATAAATGATTTCAAGAAGAGAAGTCTGCCAAGGTTCAAGTGAGTAATAAGTGATCTGTATATTAAAAGTAACCTCTGTATATTTTGCACAACATGCAACAGTTTACTGTGCCATGAAATTACTTCTATTTTTAGATATAACCTAGAACAGATTTGAAGGCCTGATAGCCAATAATCCATCTGTGCAAACAATAGAATCAACTTTCCAAGATCACAAGTTTAAGTAGCAGAATGTTGATATTTTCAATACACCCATTGAAAGGCAGTGTTATAATGTTATGGCATCTATCCATCCATCTGTTACACACAATAACTTTAGTTTTACACTATTTACCTTTACCAGACTCTGTGGATGGTTGGCACCTGAGGCAAGAGAGACATTTATTGATTTTGGATTCAGTAGATCAAAGGTCAAGGTAACAGTGATCAAAAATAAAAATAAAAATTTGTCCACAATTACTGGAGTTTTACACCACATATCTTAACCAAACTTCATATACTACTTGCACTTGAGAGAAGACAAACACCAATCTATTTGAGGTCAGAGATCAAGGCCACAGTGACCAAAAATGTAAACATAGTTTCTGCACAATAACTTGAGTTCTGCACTTCCTACTTGGTAAAACTTAGTATATTTTTATGCACATAGGCCAATAAAAGCACCTTAAATTTTGGACCCAGTGAGTCAAAGGTCAAGGTCAAAGTGACTGAAGAAAGAAAAAAGGATTCCTCATAATTTTAGTTCTAAAACAGCTGCCTTCACCAGACATGGTTGAAGGCATGTACAGGAGATAAGAAAGACATCAGTTGCTTTTTATATGCCTGCCATAAGGTGGAGCATATCATGCTGTTAGGTCCCTCTGTCTGTTTAGGTTTTGACAGTTACTTTAACACTGCATCACTGACCTAGATCATAATGAGTAAGGAAGAAGTCTATTGATTTGTGTGTTGAAAGGTCAAAGATCAAGGTCACCATGACAGAAAGAAAAAAAAGTTGTTTCTGCACAATAGTTCCATATCACAGACTATGACCTATCTTTGTAGATGGCTTACACTTGTGGTGAGGAAGAAGCATATCAGTTTTGGGATCAAAAGGTCAAGGTCATTGTGAGTGAAAGATTTAAAATGGTCTCCACAAAATAACTTTTGTTCTACATAATTAAACCTAGTTGATAACTTGCACTTGGATTGAGGCAGCAGCTGGTTGATTTGGGGGTTAAAATGTAAATGGTCATGGTCATTGTAACTGAAAGAAGAAAAATGGTTTCCACTCATTAGATCTAGTTCTGTAATTGTAGATCATATACTGTGACAAAAATTGGTGGATGACTTGCACTTAAAGTAAGAAAGAGGCCTGTTGATTTTGGGGTCAAAAGATCAAAGGTCAGTGTAATTTTGACTTGAGAAAAAAATGGTTTCTGCAGAATAACTTTTGTTCCAGGTTAAGTTTCTTGACCAAACTTTATCAATGACTTGCACTTTGACTAAGAAAGGATATTACATTTTGGGATCTAAAAGGTCAAGCTCACAGTATATCTAATAACAAAATATTGGTTTCTGCACAGTAAGTTTAGTTCTAGACCACATAGCTTGACCAAACCTTGTGGGTGACTTGCACATTTGGCAAGAAAGAAACTTTTAAATTTTGGGGTCAAACCATGCCCTACTAGTGCCAACATACAAGATTATTTAACATGGGGTGGATGTACAATGTACCGTTCAATGTACTTTTCTGCTTTTTATTGTTTTTGGCAAAACCATGAGTTGATACAGAAAAGTTAAAAAATGAACTTAAGAGGTAGATATGGAATGATGGATAACTGATTTCTTTACTGCAGTATCACACTAAAATAGTGAAAAGGATAAAAAATTATTGAATATATGATGACTTTTGTGAGCATGTTGGTAAATCCACAAAAACCAAGATGAAAGTCAAACAGAAAGTGAAACTTCTGATGAAGAATTGGATTCTACAATGGCAGAAAGAAAGAAGAAAAAATCAGACTCTCAAGAAATTGCATTGAAAGAAAACTTCGCAAAAAACAGTTGACTATAATGTTGGAAGGGCATAAAATGGTAGACTTCGATTTCACCTGTGCAAAGAGGAGAATCCTACAGTAAAGATGGTTATTTCTTTGGATTTTCATGCAAATAACATGTAAAATAGAATGTGTAAATGATATCTCATTTTATTATGAAGTTGGCCCATTATGATCACACCATTAGCCCACTTTATCAAATGAAGGGCGCCAATTGGCCCCTTTCTTGTCAAACCTGGCCGAAACACTGTGTATATTAAGGACACATGTTCATAAAGAACGACATTTAGGAATTTTGTTTCCTAATTTCAAAATACATAAATTCCCAATATAAAAGGACACATGTTCATAAATAATGGCATTTAGGAATTTGGTGCAAAAATTTCAAATACATAGTAACCCTGCATATTAAGAACACCTGTTCACAAAGGAAAACATTAGGAATTTTGTTTTCCTAATTTTAAATACATAGTTATCCAATATATAAAGGACACATGTTCATAAAGAAT
Source organism: Margaritifera margaritifera (assembly GCA_029931535.1). Lineage (NCBI taxonomy): Eukaryota > Metazoa > Mollusca > Bivalvia > Unionida > Margaritiferidae > Margaritifera > Margaritifera margaritifera. The sequence goes on from JAQPZY010001641.1 coordinate 2,492,681, forward strand.
GACATTTAGGAATTTTCTTCCCTAATTTCAACTACATAGTCACCCTGGATATAAAGGACATATACTTATATAGGACACTATTTAGGAATTTTGTACCCTAATTTTACATAGTCATCCTGTATATAAAGAACACCTGTTCATAACTGACAGCATTTAGTAATTTTGTTTTCTAATTTCAGATACATAGTCACCCTGTATATAAAGAACACCTATTGATAAAGGATAAATTGTTGTGGTCCATTGAGTGTCCTTTATAGACAGGTTTGACTGTATACATGCCTTTATATCCATTTTATATCTATTTTATTTTCCACATGAGCCTTGAAATTAGCACACACTTTGTATTTTGAATGCCCCACCTTGAAATTTATATGTAGATGTGTTTTGGTGGATACCATATAAATCAAACAAAAAAGTAGGTCACTGTGATGCTTCTACATCTTTGGGTAAGTTTTGTATTTAGTCCCTTTTCCCTGGCATTTTTTGCCCCAGAGTCATGCAGCTTGGTATGTATATGCATCTTGGTGAGTACAACATCATCCTACCAAAATTAGATCATTATGACCTATATTTTGGACTTCACTGACTTTGGTTAAGTTTTGCATTTAGGCCAGTTTCTCAGACATGGGTCACAGAATCATGCAGCTTGGTATGTACATGTGTATTGATCAGTACATCATCTTACCAAAATAGGTCACTGGTATATATATGACATTTCAATGACTGGTTAAATTTTGCATTTAGGTGAATAGCTCTGTTATTATCAGCCACAGAGACATAAAATCTTGTGTGTGGACACATCTTTACAAGTACAACAATGCCCTGCAAAATTTGGTTACTGTGGACTACATTTCATGTTTCAGTGACTTTTGATTTAGTTTTGTGTATATGTCAGTTTATCAGGCATTATTTCTTCAGTGACTTTGGTTAAGTTTTGCATTTAAAGTTGATTTCTCAGATAATATTAGTCACAAAGAGATGCAACATTTGGTGTGGATGCGTCTTGGTGAGTACAATCCCACCTTTCCAGATTAGGTCACTGTGATCCATATTTCACACAGTGAGTCTGGTTAAGTTTTCATATTTATCTCAGTTTCTTGTGCACATTTGATTACAGGGTCATGCAATTGTTAATGGCAGGGCAGAAAGGTTCTGTGAGGACATTTCTAAGCTTAAGGTAGTTACACTGTTATTTGGAGCTTTGGTAGCTCAGTTGGTTGAGTGTTGGACTCATACTCCAAGGTTCACAGGTTCGATACCCACCCATGCCAGCAAAGGTTTGCAACCTCTGTGTGTTCTTGGGAAAGGCACTTAGCTCTCATTTCCTTGGCATAATATAGCTATTAATGTGTTTAAAGTGCCATATTAAACCAACAAAAACAAACACTGTTATTTGATTTGTATCTGCCATCTGATCAATGTCCATCTGCCATCAACTTATGAAATGTTTTTTTGTGATAGCATTGATTTATCAGGAGGTTGTTCAACTTGACCTATTTGTTTATGTGAAGAACAATCTGATAAAACTCGAGACCTACTTATAAGAAGTAGATCTGATGGGCACCGATACTTTTTTGATTAACCAATCATATTACAGATTTCATATTTCTGAAAGCAATAAATGTCATTTGGAACATCTTGTTACTAACAGTAACTCTCCCTAACATGAAATGCAACGCTTTATCTGATAGGCTACTAAATATAAGTGAACCTGAAATTCCAAGGTCACCAGAACATGATCTTGTATTGGTGCCTGTCAGATCTCCCTTATGTTGAAGATCTCAGTTTTAATCAGAATGCATGAAGACAGGAACCAAGCAGTGGTATGGCCAATAGATCAACGTCATTGAGGCCTTATTCATTGCTTCAAAGACAATTTACAGTGTAATCATGGTAACCCCACAAACAAACCTAGGAATAATCCAACTACCCTAAACCTATTTCATGATTTCCTCATGTCAAACTATTTTGCAGTTATCAAATTGTTTGGATCAGCTACTACTGAAATATTAATTAAAAGTGATTTGCAGCTATTTAGGGATATTCCATTTAAACCTGCCTGGCAGAGCATGAACACACTTTTTTATGTTGGGATGGAGTCTAAACTTATTTTTGTACGGGTTTTTTTTTAAAGCTCACCTGGACATAAGGCTAAGTGAGCTTATGACATGGCCCTTAGTCATCTTTCACCTGTCTGTCATCCTTCATCAATTGGTATTTCCATCTCCTCAAAAACCAGTGGACCAGTTTCAACCAGCCTTGGAAGATAGCATGCCGGCACAAAGGCCTTACAAGTTCATGCAAGTGATACAAATCTGCCATCAAATATGGCCACTGTTACTAAATATAAAAAAAACCCATTAAACTACTTTTTCTAAAAAAAATTGGTAACATAATAAAAACAGATTTGACAAACAGCATCCTGGTATGGTGGCCTTTAAATTTTTGTACAGATAATGCTGATCTGCCATTAAACATGGCCACTTACACTAAAAATAGAAAAACCTTTACATCAATGGTTCTCATACTTTTTTGCATCCGTGGCCCACCCGCAGCCCACTCACCGGTATTCTTTATATAGCTAATATATCACCTGCAGCAAGCCTGTGGCCCACAGGGGGCCTCGACCCATACTTTGAGGACATATGCTTGACAAGAACATAATTTAACCAAATTTGACAGAAGGCATCCTGGTATGGGGTTTTATATAAATATGCCAGTCGCCTATCATGTACCATTACTGACAATACTAGTAAATTTAAACAGCATCTCAAAAAACTGCCAATCAGAATTTAACCAAATTTGATAGAAAGCCTTTTGACTTTTTAAGTTTTTACAAATTAATGCAGATCTGCCATCAAAATATGTCCACTGTTACTAAAAATAGAAAAACTTACAAACAAATCATCAGGCTAATCATGTATCCAATGATGCTTGTGATGCTGTGCCTAAAGATGGCGGTGCAAAAACTGAGGGTTCATCCAATGTCAAGAAATACAAATAATCTTTCAATTAAGACTGTAATATAAATCAACCATCGCTGGAAACAAATGAAAAAAATGAGATGCTTTGCAGTTGGTGTGTAAAAACTGGCAAACAAAATTCCTTTACACTTGAAAATACTAATTTCAGGACATCAACCTTTGACAGGCACATTGAATTACCAGCTCACAAACATGTGATTCAGGATTTGAAACTAAGTGAAAATCTTAAAACTTAATGCATGACAGCTATCATTGAACATGCAGGAAATATGTGACACTGTTTTTTAAGATATAAGAATGGACAGAGGAGTGACATGATTTACAGCCATTGGTTTGATTCTTTAATGCTAAGCGTGTACTGATATAGAAAATACTGTTATTAGAAAACACAAGACTTTGATTTCCATTTTACGTGTTATATTGTAATATACAGAACACATATGTATTTAGTGTTCTAGTGTAATATACAGAACACATGATATGTATTTAGGGTTATACTGTAATATACAGAATACATGATATGCATTCTTATACTGTAATATACAGAACACATGATATGCATTTAGTGTTAAACTGTAATATACAGAATACATGATATGTATTTAGTGTTATACTGTAATATACAGAACAGATGTATTTAGTGTTATACTATATTATACAGAACAATTGATATGCATTAAGTGTTATAATATAATATACAGAACACATGATATGCATTTATTGCACTTATTATACTTGCTATTGCTCTGTTTGAATCTGTTGAAGTTGTTGGGTTTTTTTTACACCATACTGGGAGGCCTGCCTTATCACTATGTTGGCCCCCCTTTTTCAGATTCAGTGGGGGGCAAATGCCCATGTTTACCAAATCATAAATGCAATCCTGTGAATGGATGGTCGTATTGACATGGGATTTTTCATCAACAGACTTCTAATTATGTCTAGTTTGTTCTCAATGAAATCATGCATGGAATATGGCTGTCACAGAAGCTAATTTGAAAATCTTGTTATTGCTTAAGAATATCAGCAGTGTTCTCAACAGTAAAGCAAATAAAAGAATTGGTCTTATCCTGAATTCCAGTAATTTTTTTTGTGCCATTAGAGTGTCAGTCCCTTCAAGGGACTTGTCTTTTTTGTCTGTGTAATTTTAATTCTTTTCTGTCAGTGGTACCCCTCAAAAATGTGATTTTATCCTCCTTCAGGTAGATTTAAATTGACTGGCCATTAATAATATAATAATAATAATAATAATTCTTTATTTAACGAGGGTAGCTCAATTAGATTACAGATGTATCTAGTCTCCCTTGAGGCCTTCAGCTATTCTAAAACCAAAAACACAGATTACCATGCACAGAGACAAGACAGTTGGAGTAGAGACAGGAGATGTTACAAGGTATACTGACATGTAAAGGTCAATTAAAATTTTGTGGATAGGTTATCTGTGCAAATTCTGTAAAAATAAATAGATAAAAAATGTAGTTTTACAATATTGAAAAAACAGATAAGCTTATGAATAACCTTAAAAAAAATTATATGTCTTGACATCCTGTAGAGGATGTAATCAGTTTAAAGGAAGTTGGATTGACAAAATAAAAAAATGTATTTCATCTTCATTATTTTGCAGAGATGACCCACCTGGTCAGGCAGTATCTGTCACAACCCAAGAGCTCCTGAGATTGACTGAAGCAAATCCAAAGGGCTTGCCAGAAGTTGACCTAAATCTGAGAGACATCGAACTTGTGGAGCAGTTCAGAGCTCTACACTTTATGAAGGAGAAATTTGATACATACCAGTGCATACATTGCCCTTCATTCTTGGAACATGTATGTACAAATTTGATACATATCAGTGCATACATTGCCCTACATTCTTGGAACATGTATGTACAAATTTGATACATATCAGTGCATACATTACCCTACATTCTTGGAACATGTATGTACATTTGATACATATCAGTGCATACATTACCCTACATTCTTGGAACATGTATGTACAATCAGAATGCTTCACGATACTTTTATGCACCACCATAAATGTGGAAGGGGTATATAGTGTTAAGGTTATCTCTCCTTACATCCGTAAGTATCAGTGGCCATCTATTCTGTTAAGTTTTGCTTTTTAGTCACTCGTACATGTGACAGAAAAGACAGGTCAGGTCAGACAGATCAGGAGATTTCCAAAATTTGGTCAGGAGATTTGACCTCAAAAGAGGGAGGATTTTCATCGACTCAAGTTTTAGCATGCAAATGGACACAAATTACAACTATTGAACAAATTTACATTTCTCCTTCAAATACGTTCCCCGATCACATTAACGTTAGGGATATAAGCCTGCTACCTCCCGAATCCAGCCTTAATAAAAGACGAAAAATCATCTTTTCTGTCTATCTCATATAGACAAAGGGCAATAACTCTTGCCTCTTACCTGCCCTTGGCAACCTCTAGGTGTCACTAGTTTTTAAGCTTTGCTGCTGTTCTGATAACACGTACATTATACCTCCAAACAATCCAAGCCATCTTAGTGTTCAACTGGACCATCCACCTTTTAATTTGGATTTATTGTGTTGGACAATTGTTCTTCTATAGGTTGTATACATTATTTTTCCAAATTTTTCCAAATTTGAGTGACTTTGTCACCTTTTACAGACTTTGTCTATTTAAGACTACATTACAACATGCCATTGTTGAACTCCTGTTGTCATTTACGGATTAAGGCCATACTGACTAATTTTGCTTACTCCGTTAGTAATGGGTGGGGTATTAGCAAGTTAGTAACATTCTGAATTGCTAATTTATGCTTTGTTTTCTCTTCTTGTGTCATTTCAGTAGAAATGTCAACTAAATGCATGAAATGCAAAAAGTTCAAAGCAAAAGAAGACAGCTATGGCTCTTGTATCATATGTACTAAATGTACATCGTCTATGCCATGCAGCGTGTGTAATACGTGGACAGAGGAAGTCTGGGCTGCAGTAGTCCAGAAGGCAGCAGTAGGGAGGGAAAGACAGAATAAGTCGAGGAAAGATAGCATTGACGTCCTCAGTGTACATTCAATGTCAACTTTCATTGCGAGCCTTGTGGGGGACGCTGCTGGGTCCCCCCCCCAAAAAAAAATTTTCGTTTGCAACTGTCAGCCACAGTAACATCAGCGGCAATGGAGGAGAATAATGTTGACCTGGAATAACCGTCTGCCTTCGAACAAATGCGTCGTCTGGTCCAGGAAACGATGATGCAACTATTGACATCAGGCCAGATATTACTCTTATTTCTTGCTCGCTTCCACAGCTTTGTCCGACTCATTGGTGGAGTGTCCCCCCCAATGTTAGGCTGCCCAGTGGGTGTAAGTCTGCCCCGCATGTCCAAGCATGGCCTTTGGGCCTGTAAGTCTGGACGCATGGGGTTTTTACCAGATCCATTGAATCCATTTCATTATACAACCTTGCCGTCAGCCGTCCCAGCATGGGAACTTTATTGATAAAATTGTCTGGCCAGCTATGATTTACGGTGATCTTAGTGACAGATCTGTCCGTCTAGTTGTGCTGTTGGTGACATACCCATAGTATGATGGAGATTTTAGTGAGAAATCTGTCCATCCAGCCAGGCCTTTGGAGTGGCTGGAAACTGGTGATAGCTGGATCGACTTCTATACCGCCAGCATCCAGGCCGACCATACTCCAGGCAAACCAGCTGACCGTTCCAGCAGTGCCAGCCTTCCATATGTTCACGGCTTATCCACAAAGGTGAGTTAGTGACATTTTCAAAGATGATGGAATTGCATCATCTATGCCACCTGGTATGGTTTATCCAGAGAAGCAAGCTGAACCAGAACAGGACTTAACACACAGTGAGTGTGACAAAGCTCCTACAAATCAGCCGTACTCAGATCCAACCATGGAACGGACTGAGTTCAGCTTCAAGGCCACAGTCAAGGAAATTTTTAGGATGTTGGCAACTTCAGAATGCCCTCCACCTCCTACCGCCACTCAAGACTACAAAGTTAAGGCATCGGTAGATCTCGACGAGGGGGAAGAGACAACATCCTTCTGGCTCATTCTCCAATTGGTTCAAATTAAGGAGATCAATGACCGTCTGTCAGGACAAATATGTGATCTGGGGAATTCTAAGGCTTTCTTTTCAGAAAGCCAAGTACCAGCGATGTTCTCATCTCTTTGGTACAAAACTCACTCAGATGCCTTCAGTACTGATCTCCCGGCCCTGGACAGAAATCTAGCAGCAGTTCACATGTCTGCTCCACCGTTTTATAAAGTGGACAAAGATGTGTTCCAGGCCACATTAAAGCTAGTCGGAAACATAGTCGCTGCATCTTCAATGTTAGATTTGGCTTCATTGGCCATTTTCTGACTAGCAGAAAAGTCCGCCATTGACCACGCTTGGGATGCAATGGCCTGGATTGCTAGGGGCATTAACAGGGCAGCTCACCATTCCATGGCCAATGCATTGACTGCTTCTGCCAATTGAGACCTGATACGATGGGACACATGTCTGCAGTCCACATTACTCAAGCCTCATCATACCCTGGCTTTACGGATGACCCCATTTGGGTCACCTTTACTCTTTGGAGGAAAAACTGGAGAAGTTCAGAGGCAGGCAGCTCAGAAACTACCCCTCCAACTCGCTGCCCAACCCACACAGGCATTTCAAAACAATTGGCCCCTGCCACAGCGGAGGGACGATAGGCAGACCAAGGGCAAGGGATCTTTTCAATCAAATGAACAAATTGTTCCATTTATTGGCCATTAGGGAAATATTTTTAGCACAACAGCAGTGAGTCAGGTCAAAACAAAAGATAACTGATTTCTTTAGGAAAGTCGGGGGATGGAAAGATCATATGCTAAGGATGAAGCAAGGCAGGAAGAAAGGTCAGGAGGTTCAACACTAATCGAACATAGCACAGAAAGCAATGATACAGAAATAGCAGGCACCTTGTCATTTAGGCCTTGCAAAAAATTTAATCCATAGACAAAAACATCCTAGGAACAACATGCATGAATTGTGGAAAAATGATGTTTTGGATATCCAAAAGAGTAGTTCGAAATCTATTCTGGCTGGACAAAATTGCAGTGGTTCTGCCATTATTTTTAAAGCTGATTGCGAGACAGGATTCAGTTCTTAAAGTAGAATTTACACATCTCCAAGGGATAGGGTAATATCCTCAACAGTAAATAAATTGCTGACTCTACAGATATAAATGATTTTAAGTTTCCAAAGGCTTTGAAGAAGTGGAGTTATACAAAACTAGGAAGAATATTTACCAGCTGAGCAAACTGAATTAGGTATAGAGATAACTTGTATATTTATTGTCAAAGAAGTGATACAAAGTCATTAATAGCTTGTTTTAAATTAGTTATGCATATACCTTATAACAATGTTGTCACCCATCAGCTGTCATTTGACATTGTCCTCCCTTCCCCTACCCGTTTCCCCCCCCCCCTCCCCCCCCCCACATATCTGGATTTAGGTGTGGGGACCTCCCCTTCATAAGAAAATTTCTGACAGCATATCTGCAGGACCTGATAATGCCTCTTTCTTCCAGTGAAGTCGGGGAAAGAGGATATAACCACTGCACCATGGCTTACATGGGTAGTATGTTCTGCATGCTCTGAGATCTCAAGAGATCATACAGATCTCAGCTCATGAAATCAGAGCTTTCTCTGCAACCCTTGTGTTTGAATGGAATGTTTTGATCTGAGACAGAATAGAAGTTGTTGGCTGGCAGGCACAGTCAACCTTCTCAAGCTTTTATTTGCATGATCTAGCTTCACTGAGACGAGGATTGAATCTGGTAGGTCTGGTGGCTGCAGCCCAGACTCTCACCAGACCAGTTGAATTCAGCAAAACCTTATCATTAGCATAGAATAGTGCTTTCACTGGATTCGCCTGAAATTTTGACTCTGTAAGAAGAAGTCTTATTGTTTCTTTACTCTTATCTGGGTACAGTTGTCACGGCTTATGTGTCTCTCAGTTCTAATAGTCTCATGTTAGGAGTGTGATTTATCCTCATATAGGGAATACAGTCTTTTTCCCTTGAAGGGTGACCATAGTAGAGGTAGGATGATCAGCATTGCCTCCTCCAATTACCTATTCTCCCAACGGTAATGTGATTGCAGAATGTATTCAAAGGAGAAAGCAAATTGTTGAGTAAATTATGTTTCTCCAAGAATACTTACCCAATCAAATTACTAATAAACCCTTCCACACCTCCCAACAAATGCAGACATCTTTGCTGATGTATCGCTTAAGCAAAAATTGAGTAAACAAATGTAGCCACCTAGCAGTGGTCAGGGGAGGTAATTGGGTAAGAGTTTCATCCCATGGTATGTTATATAGATGGGAAAGACAACATTTTTTGTCTTTGCCAGATTGCTGGATTTGAGAGTTAACAGAGTTTCTTTCCTATGGTAATGTGATTGGGTAAGTATTCTTGGAGAAACAAAGATTACTATAATTTTGCTTTTTGGATAAACTATGTACTCTGCTAACTTGATGTGTCAAATTGCTTAGGTTTCACCTAAAGTATTGTATGCAAATAAATGTATGCAACTCTTTAGTTTTCATTATTTCAGTGATTTTTATCTCGTCTGGTCATAGACCAAAAGAGTTTATGAGATGACCTGTTGTCCATTGTCCATCCATCGTCCATCTGTCATCCATCCATTATCACAAGTTTGTCATCACTACTTCTCCTAAACTACTTGGAGGATTGCCATGAAATTGTAGTCACACATTCATCTCAAGGTCTAGTTCATCCTAAATGAAATTGGTGCTGCTCGGACATCCAATATGACCACCACAGTGGCCATCTAATAAATCTTGTTATAACTTCATTCTGAAAGGACAGTGATATCAACATGGGGTTTTCGCTAGAAGAGTTCTTATGTGTCTAGTTGGTTTTAAATGAAAATTGCGCTGATTTGACCTCCAGTATGGCTGCGATGATGGCTATCTTGAAAATCTTGTTATCACTACTCCTGGATGGATGGTTATATCGATACGAGTTTTCACCAAAAGACTTCTTATGATGTCTAGTTGGTCTTAATGAAAATGTTTCTGATCTGACATCCAATAATCTACCATGGCAGCCATCTTGAAAATCTTGTAATTGCTGTTTATCCTAAATAGAAAGTCATATCGATATGGGAGTTTCAGCAGAAGACTTCTTATGAAGTCTAGTTGGTCCTAATTGAAAATGGTTCAAATCTGACCTCCAATGCCACCATGGTGACCATCTTGAGAATCTTGTTATTTCTACTTCTCTTGGAAAGTCATATCTACATGGGGTTTTCACCAAAAGACTTCTTATAAGTCGAGTTGGTATTAAACTAAACTGGTGCTGATCTGTAAATCAGTTTTACATTATAACCTAAATTGCTCAGAATACTGCCACTTAATCCATCAATTTTGTAATTTATGAAATGTTGAACCACGATAATAGTCACATGACGATATTCATCACATGATAAATCCACAGACACTCGAGTCACATGATCAAAATTACCATTTTGAATGAGCGAAGTTGCATCTGATTGTTTCCTTTATACTGATTGAACAGCTGATTATGCTCCAATGTAGGCCTGTAATTCGAAATGGCAACAGGAGGTAGGGTTGTGTTATCCCACGTGGATATACAAGTTGTCAAGCATAGGATTTGATGTGGAAATATGCTGTACAAATTGCCAAAAGGCCTGTTCAACTGACCATAAATGAAGAACCATGAGATATACTGGTGCATAAAAATAGCCCATATGTGCACTGATGTGTTGTGGACAGATATGTCTACAGTATTTTCAGTGTATTATGAATAGATGAGATCAGATCCCATACTAACCGATCAATACCAGTACAGATTTGGGGGCTGATTTATCACACTAGGATAGATATAGAAAAGTAAAGGAAATATTCTTACACTATCAAGTGTAAACACACAAAAAATCAAAGTTTAATTGCATTCTTTTTGTAAACTATTTCAGATTTTTTTAAATAGCCTCACTTCTGTATTGACAGATTTTATGTCATATGATGATTTCAATATAAGACCTACTAATAAGTACCAAAAAGAATCCCTACACCCATCCAATATATCATAAGTAATGCTGCAGTTATAACTGCCTAGATACCAACATGCTTGCCAGAGCAGCCTCAGTTGTTAGGTGCCTATACAAGTGGGTGGAGAATAGTCGATAGGTCAATTACTGATGCATGAACTGTAATAGTGTAAAGCCAGTGACTTCCACCCATTAAAATCTTCTAGTGGTAGACAGTCATAATGGTGTCTGGTGGTAGACAGTCATAATAGCTTCTAGTGGTAGACAGTCATAATAGCTTCTAGTGGTAGACAGTCATAATAGCTTCTAGTGGTAGACAGTCATAATAGCTTCTAGTGGTAGATAGTCATATTAGCTTCTAGAGGTAGACAGTCATAATAGCTTCTAGCAGTAGACAGTCATAATAGCTTCTAGTAGGAGACAGTCATAATGGCTTCTAAAGCAGATTTTACGAACAAATAATTTACAAGAAAGAAAAAAAGAATTTAAAAAATCTGATTTGTATCAACTTATTATAGTACATGTACCTCTGCTTTGATATCATAGAAAGAATGTTCTTTTTTCATTGTTTTATATCTTTTATACTGCGTCACAGGGACCAATATTTCATAGGTCAGGATCACTTTAATTTGAATTTATTTTCTGCATGATAATTAATGTTTACAGTACCAGCTGGAGACTACTAAAAGCCTTGTAGAGGTGAGCGATGTAATTACTAATTACATTATGCTTGTTTTTAGTTTAAACAGATCAATGAGAATATGAAGTTGAAGGAGGAGTATAAGAGACTGAAATTCCTACTATCTGATGAGAGCCTGACATTGTTACCAGAATACCAGCAGAGGATTCAGGTAGTACCAGACCTTATTAACAGTCAGGATTGCAGGTGCCCATTTTGTCTCACCAGAACCAAATAGAATCTCTGTTGGGGTTTGCACAAGACAAAGAAATCCCAGTCAAGGGTTACGTTGTTTGTATTCAGTGAGGCTTTGCTGAGCAGTTGACAAATAATGGAATCCAAGATTGGGATTTTCTTTTCTTGGTGCCATTCCCAGTAAACTGGATTTGCACAGTGTTGAAAAAAGGTGCTTGAATTTTGGTGGTTACCTTGAAAAGTGCCTGAATTCCTAGTGATAAGTACTATTCAGAATTAAACAGTTCAGTTTATTACACTCCTACTTGTAACATACATGAGTGTAGTTAATCCTAATGATAAGCACCATTCACAATTGAACAGTTCAGTTTATTACACTCCTACATGTAACATACACTAGTGTAGTTAATCCTAGTGATAAGTACCATTCACAATTAAACATTTCAGATTATTACACTCCTACATGTAACATACATGAGTGTAGTTAATCCTAGTGATAAGTACCATTGACAACTAAACATTTCAGATTATTACACTCCTACATGTAACATACATGAGTGTAGTTAATCCTAGTGATAAGTACCATTGACAATGAAACATTTCAGATTATTACTCCTACATGTAACATATGAGTGTAGTTAATCCTAGTGATAAGTACCATTGACAATTAAACATTTCAGTTTATTAAGCTCCTACATATAACATACATGAGTGTAGTTAGTGATAAGTATCATTCACAAGTAAAAATTTCAGATTATTACACTCCTACATATAACATACATGACTGTAGTTAGTGATAAGTATCATTCACAAGTAAACATCTCAGTTAATTACACTCCTACATGTAACATACATGAGTGTAGTTAATCCCAGTGATAAGTACTATTCACAATTAAACATTTCAGATTATTACACTCCTACATGTAACATACATGAGTGTAGTTAATCCTAGTGGTAAGTACCATTCACAATTAAATGTTTCAGATTATTACACTCCTACATGTAACATACATGATTGTAGTTAATCCTAGTGATAAGTACCATTCACAATTAAACATTTCAGATTATTAAACTCCTACATGTAACATACATGAGTGTAGTTAATCCTAGTGATAAGTACCATTCACAATTAAACATTTCAGATTATTACACTCCTACATGTAACATACATGAGTGTATTTAATCCCAGTGATAAGTACCATTCACAATTAAACATTTCAGATTATTACACTCCTACATGTAACATACATGAGTGTAGTTAATGATAAGTATCATTCACAATTAAACGTTTCAGATTATTACACTCCTACATATAACATACATGAGTGTAGTTAGTGATAAGTATCATTCACAAGTAAACATTTCAGATAATTACACTCCTACATGTAACATACATGTTTAGTTAATCCTAGTGACAAGTACCATTCACAATTAAACGTTTCAGACGATTACACTCGTCCATGAACATATTTTAAGTTTCAAGTTCAAATTGTACAAATTTTATGATAGCATATTGTGACAGATGTAGTTTTCCATTGACTAAATGTGCAACAACACCAGTTTAGTTGTTTTTCATGTCTAAGACATTCATTTTATCTTAACAACCAATAACTTGTCATCGCCCATGGGATTAGGCAAATGGGATTGTATATCTGCATCATCTGCATTTGAACTTGATGCCTCATCAAATTTACTTGTAAAGAAAGAATCAACTTTATGTTTATTTTTGTAGAGAGCAGCAGGCAGTTTCAGTCTGGTACCCTGGTTTTGCTCTAAAGTTATTTTAATGTATGCAGCATATTTGCCAGGACTGCAGGCTGGGACCTGGGACTTCCATTACTTTTTATGTACCTTAAAAGAACAAATATTTTCATGACCAAAACTTCATTGTCTATCTTCTCAATAATTACACTTTATAAAATTTTTAACTGAAATTGAGATTTACATTAGATGTCATTTTCCAGATTTTTATTATCTCTAACATACATTTAAATCTTGAGATGAGACTGTTCAAGGCAAAGTTATTTTTTTGTAAAAATAAAATATAAAAACTAATGTTACACTTTTAGATGCTTTTTATATAGAACAAGAAGTGTGGAATGTCTTAAACACACTGTCAGGATGTGGATTTAATCCCACAACATAGGTTTCAGAGAGGTTTAACAGCATGTCAACACAATCCTGGCTATATAGTGCTGATCAAAAGTTAAGTTCTAAAAATATAAATGGAAACATTGTATAAAACTTTTAAAAGGTAAACATTGCATACAACTTTTAAAAGGGAAACATTGCATAAAACTTTTAAAAGGTAAACATTGCATAAAACTTTTAAAAGGTAAACATTGTATAAAACTTTTAAAAGGGAAATATTGCATAAAACTTTTAAAAGGGAAACATTGCATAAAACTTTTCAAAGGTAAACATTGTATAAAACTTTTAAAAGGTAAAAATTGCATAAAACTTTTAAACCCTTTTAAAAAAACTCATATACATAGTCCTTTTAAAAAAAAGGCAAAGATCTTACAAAGGTTGTGAAATTATAAAGGTTAAAAATTGCTAAAATCTTCAGGAAGATAAACCCATCCAAATAAAAGTAAATATTTTATCTTACAAGATAAAGCATAAAAGTTGACAAAGTTCTGTATAAAGTATTTAAAATAAAACAAAAGGGTAAAGCCCTTATAATATGAACCCTCCAGAGCACTTCACACCACTAGCATATGGTGCTTACACTTCACACATAAATCTTTAGACCACTAGCATATAGTGCTTACACTTCACACATAAATCTTTAGACCACTAGCATATGGTGCTTACACTTCACACATAAATCTTTAGACCACTAGCATATGGTGCTTACACTTCACACCACTAGCATATGGTGCTTACACTTCACACATAAATCTTGAGACCACTAGCGTATGGTGCTTACACTTCACATAAATCTTTAGACCACTAGCATATGGTGCTTACACTTCACACATAAATCTTTAGACCACTAGCATATGGTGCTTACACTTCACACATAAATCTTTAGACCACTAGCATATGGTGCTTACACTTCACACATAAATCTTTAAACCACTAGCATATGGTGCTTACACTTCACACCACTAGCATATGGTGCTTACACTTCACACATCAATCTTTAGACCACTAGCATATGGTGCTTACACTTCACACATAAATCTTTTAACCACCTGCATATCGTGCTTATACTTCGCACATAAATCTTTAGACCACTAGCATATGGTGCTTACACTTCACACCACTAGCATATGGTGCTTATACTTCACACATCAATCTTTAGACCACTAGCATATGGTGCTTACACTTCACACATAAATCTTTAAACCACTAGCATATGGTGCTTACACTTCACACATAAATCTTGAGACCACTAGTATATGGTGCTTACACTTCACACATAAATCTTTAGACCACTAGCATATGGTGCTTACACTTAACACATAAATCTTTAGACCACTAGCATATGGTGCTTACACTTCACACCACTAGCATATGGTGCTTACACTTCACACCACTAGCATATGGTGCTTACACTTCACACAAAAATCTTTAGACCACTAGCATATAGTGCTTACACTCACACATAAATCTTTAGACCACTAGCATATGGTGCTTACACTTCATACCACTAGCATATGGTGCTTACACTTCACACATAAATCTTTAGACCACTGGCATATGGTGCTTACACTTCACACCACTAGCATATGGTGCTTACACTTCACACAAAAATCTTTAGACCACTAGCATATGGTGCTTACAATTCACACATATACCCTTTAGACCACTAGCATATGGTGCTTACACTTCACACATAAATCTTTAAACCACTAGCATATGGTGCTTACACTTCACACATAAATCTTTAGACCACTAGCATATGGTGCTTACACTTCACACATATACCCTTTAGACCACTAGCATATGTGCTTACACTTCACACATAAACCCTCCAGACCACTGGCATATGGTGCTTACACTTCACACATAAACCCTCCAGGCCACTGGCATATGTGCTTACACTTCACACATCAATCCTTAGACCACTAGCATATGGTGCTTACATTTCACACATACATCTTTAGACCACTGGCATATGTGCTTACACTTCACACATCAATCTTTAGATCACTGGCATATGGTGCTTACACTTCACACATAAACCCCGCAGACCACTGGCATATGGTGCTTACACTTCACACATAAACAAATTTGGTATTGTAAGCATGGTCACAGATGTTTCACAGTGTGTGTAGTTTATACTTATTGATGGCAATGATTTACATAGGATTAATTAGATAGTATATTGCCATATTTGTATTTACTCCCTCCATGTAAATGGAGCTGGAGGCGGGGACTTATTATATTATTCATGTCCATCTGTCCTGTAATGTCCCATCACATCATATCATGCCCCATCCTGTCCCCTCTATCGCATATTGTTTCTACTCAATGACTTTTGAAAGAACTTAATGGATTAAAATGAAATTTGTTGTGGGGTTTTACATTAGGAAGATCTACCATGTATACTAGCTTATAATTCAAATCCATCTGCAAACTGCACAGACCCAGATCTGCCATGTATACTAGCTTATAAATCAAGTCCATCTGCAAACAGCACAGACCCACATCTGCCATGTATACTAGCTAATAATTCAAATCCATCTGCAAACTGCACAGACCCAGATCTACCATGTATACTAGCTTAGAATTCAAATCCATCTGCAAAATGCACAGACCCAGATCTACCATTGCATAATATGCCAGCAGATCTTGGTCTGTGCAGTTTATTTGGAGTAATTAGTAGAACAAACAACATCAACCCTGATCTGGCAACAAATTATGTGACAGTAGATCAGGGTCTATGTTATTTGCAGTTGGACTCATCTTGTAAGTGAATATAGACAGTAGATCAAGTTCAGTTTTCAATGTTTTCATGGAGTTATGAGCCCTGTTTGAATTATAACTTTACCCTTCAATTGCATCATGTTGGTAAGGGCATCCTTGACATATGGACACATTTCTAATTTTCTTTTGTTTCTTGCAGGTGTTGAAGAACGTTGGGTACTGTGATGCAAATAATGCTGTCCAGCTGAAGGGGCGAGTGGCATGTGAAATTAGCAACCATGAACTGATGATAACGGAACTTGTGTTTGAAAATGTTTTGACAGAACTTCATCCCACAGAGATAGCAGCCCTCCTGTCATGTGTTGTATTTGAACAGAAAAAATGCAGTGAACCTAAACTGATAGACACACTGGAAAAGGTTATAATTTAAACTTTCTATGTTACACAGTAATTGATTTCTCAGCTGTGGGTCCCATCTACCAATGAGCTATCACATTACAGAGATTCCATTGGACCGTTAACTAATGAAATAGCTTACAGATGTGAATCATTACATTATTGCATAGCTGAACAAGAGCTTGACCATCTGAGGTGGGCACTTATATGGAATTTACTATAATACATACTGTTTTCAAATCTTTATAATTTAGACATTTTTCATCCAGTTTTTAAAAAATTTGTAAATTGTATATATTAGTCGTGTTTCAATCACTGGAAAAGTTTCAGAATGAAAAACATAGATTTTATAAAGTTGGATATACCAGCACTGATGAGTTGGTGGAAGTTTCTCACTTTTTGCAAGGGGTCAGTTCAACAGCAACTGAGTACTCAATACCGTATTTTGGTGTGTATAACGCGCAGTTTTTTCACCTAATTTTATTATCTTAAGTCAGGGGTGCGCGTTTTATACAAGAACTAAAAAAAAAGATTTTTCCAGGTCGATCGGACGAGAGGATGAAGTCACTATAGCCGCCTACATGTGTCACATTCACTCCTTGTGAAATATTAAATCTGTTGCACATTGCATTGTAACTAAATTGTTTACCGGTACTAGCCTTATTAAAGAAATAAATAATGCTTACAAACCTTGATAGTCTTTTTCTTCGATTGCTTATGTTAATAAACTGGTTTCATTTCACATCTCTGTGTCGAGTTTTGTTCTGTGCCTTGACCGGAAATACATGTACATAACGACTGGTAACTTGTTTAAAAGCTGTGCAAAGTGCCGCATTGGAGCGGAACAAATACCACTGTGAGGATTACCGTACCTGTTCCGTAAATGTTCAGTATTGCATAACTGTTGATCTAATACATTTGTTCTTCATTTATTCTTGGTTGAATTGAAATATAAAATGTGTAGAATTCAAGCAGTGTTAATTTTCTCATCAGAGACACCTTTAGGTGACATATTTTTTGCGACTACGGTTTCTTTGTTATGGTAACACTGACACGTTGTGAAACAAAGTAATCAATTAATGTATGAAGTCGGAAAATATTTTTCAAATGTTCAGTATTTGATAACTGTGGATCTAATAAATTTTTTCTTTATTTATTCGTGTCTGAATTGAAATATAATATTTAGAATTCAAGCAGTGTTAATGTTCTCATTTTTTGTGTGACTACGGTTAGCCTGTTATGGTAACACTCACTGACACGGCGTTAATGTATGAAGTCAGAAAACATTTTTGTTTTACTTTGGAAAATAAACTTATTTCTTAGTTTTATTTCTCATCTTAAATCATAGTATTTGAGATATCTTTGCGACTATACAGTGATCAATGCTTCATTGACTCAGTGTGGTCTTTTCACGGTAATCGGCGCCAGGTTAGCTTTGATGCACTCAACATGGTTACAATGCTTTGTCTCGGTGAGCAATATTGAATTGATTCAGCGTGGTGTTTTTAACGGTGATCAGTGCTTCATTGACTCAGTGTGGTCTTTTCAAGGTACTTGGCACCGACTAAAGCTTTGATGTGCTAAACATAGTCACATTGCTTTGTCTAGGTAAATTTGCAATGTATTTACTTTTCTTCAGAAAATAAACTTGTTTCTTTGTTTTATTTCTCATTTTAAACAACAGTATTTGATATGGTACTTCTTTGTTACAATACAGTGAGCAGTGTCTAATTGACTCAGCATGGGTTTTTTTAAGTTAATCAGCGCCCGCTAAAGCTTTCATGGGCCAAACATAATTACAATGCATTGTTTTGGTAAATTCTAGCTTGAACATGAGGATATATTTTAGAGGTGTCATGATAATCCAAATAAGTATAAATACTGGACCTAAACTTTCACATAGCATATTGTGTTCGATCTTGAATCTGAACGAATATAGTCAAAGTATCAACATGGGTCGTATAAGAAATTTGTACAATGCGAAAGACAAGCTAACCATCATTGCCTATGCAGAAGCACATGGTAACAGAGCCGCTGGGAGGGAGTTTAATGTAGGAGAGTCTTCTGTTAGGGAGTAGAGAAGAATGAAAGAAAGACTGAAGAAAATGCCGAGAAACAAAATAGGCAGACAGAGGGACAAGTGCAAAGTATCCAGACATAGAGAGTGTCAGACGAGGACATACAGCGACTTTCGAGAGTGATGACGACGAAGAGGAATTTGAGGGATTTAATGCAATAGATTGAACTCCATCAACTAGATGAACCTTTAAAGGGCCCTTTTAAGGGCCAACCATAAAATCGGAAAGATACAATTTTAATATTGCCACTTTTTCATTCACTATCCAAAATGACCGACTGTTGTTGCACTATGAAAACAGAGCGAAATACCGGTAGTCACGATTTTAAAATGTATTATATCACATGCGCGTTATATGGCAGAACTACGTTTTTTCCACTCATTTTTGGTTGAAAATCGGAGTGCGCATTATACATCGGTGCGCGTTATACACACCAAAATACGGTATGTCTCAGTGTTTTGCATTAGATGGACTTCCAGGTGAACAATAGGGCAGCCATGATGGACCAGTGGTTAGCATGTCAAACTAAAAATCAGTGGTTTACGGGTTCAAATCCTGACCATATCACCTCAAGATCGGTCTCTAAGTAAGGTGCATAACACCTTTAACAAAGCGCATTACATGCTTTGACTCATCACTATAAAGTCATTTGTGTACTCTTTGCTGTTAAACACCAATAAATCAGTCAAGGGGTAGGATATCAGAGTACCCATATGAATTAACCAAACTTTGGTGGGAGACCTATTGGCCTTATATGTGCCAAAAACCACGGATTAAGCCTGCGACTGCAGAGGTACAAAACAAGTGCAATACCATTGCACTACCCAGGAATTATAAATGAATCAAAATTACCATATATTCTCGCTTATAAGTTGGGTCCAACTGCAAACAATATAGACCCTGATCTACCAGCGCATTCTTGTTTGTTCTACTGATTACTCCTAACAAACTGCATAGACCCAGACCTGCCTGCATATTGCTTTGGCAGATCTTGGTCTATGCAGTTTGCAGTTGGACTGTACTTTAAAGTGAGTATATGTGGTATATTTGTAACATGGGGATCATACAAACTTTCCAATGTTTGCCTGAACACAAGGAAAGATCATGTATGGTTAATTGGTGTACAACAGCACATCAGCACAACAGCACGAAGTGGCTTGCCTGGAACACACCCAGCAGCCAACTTTGGCAGTCCATGCTTTTGGGACAAAATGTTACAGAGGGCATCCACTAATTAAGACTTTTAAAGTTTATAATTATAATGTTAATACAACATCAAATAGCTTGTAGAGGCCCTGTTGTACAGGTGAGACCCTCATATGGGAATTTTGTTGAGGGCAGCCAGTGGCCACAGGTTTGAACCTGTGTAGGCAACAAAATAGCCTTCCAATAAACCTGCCATTAATATCTTTTTTAAAATTGCCATATTATTTTGCAGTCGGTATGTATGATGATCATCCAAAAAAGTAAAGTGCAGAAAAGATGAAAGAGTAGTCTCTGACTTTTCTAAATACTGTCACTCATGAAATAAGCAATGTGAGGTCATTTGACATGGAAAAGTGCAATCCTGTCTTATAAGGGCTGTTCCAGTAAAATATACTTGGGACCCAGGGAAGGAACTTTTAATGTGGAGTAGTTACCCATAGATGTAATTTAGAATTTTGTATCATTTTCATGAACTCTTTGAGTAATAAGAGTACCATGGCATATATTTTTAAAAAAAATGCCTTTCCTGGGTACCATGTATGTATAATTGGAGCAGCTCTAAAGAAAGAAATTAAAATTAAAACTGAGAGTAGTGGCCATACTTTGAGAGAAGCCTTTGATGAAGTTTGTCATATTTTAGCAAGAGATCATCCAATAAAAATAGCATAATTGCAAACTCTCAGTATTGCTGCGTCTATTAAACAGTGATAAAAAGCACAATTTAAAATGCACATCAGGTCATGAAATAATTCCCTATGATACAAAATCAATTGGACAGGCTTACAAAATTAGAATGTGTGTGTGTGTATACAAGAGAGAGAAAGAGAGTGAATGCTCTCCTCGCTCAGACCAACTTTCTAGGACAGACCAACAACAAAGGTATTTTACAATTATATGTAATTCGGTTTCAACAGATTTGAACTTAGGCAAATTTTAATCAATATGTGCTCAAATAGGAAATGCCCTGAAGACTTCTGGTCATGGCTTATGCCTGTTAAGATGACTGGTGCTGTCAATGAAGAAATGTGAAGTTGTGACTGAGTTAATTATTGAGTGGTTAATTATTGAGTGGTTAAATATTTCTGGACACATTTGCTGTATAATATCAGGAGTATTAAAGTAGTGAGGTAAAAAAGAAGTTAGGAGAAAGCTGAATTTGATGATAAGTCGGACAGTAGTGTTCATGCATGTGTGCACAGCTGTTATAGCCGATTGACCAAATTCTTTCAAGATACTAAACATAAAGTTAGGTGTCACTCTGAAAAATGAGCCAGGCATCAAGAGTATGGACCATAGCTGTTCATTTTAGATGAACTTGTAGCATTAAAGAAAGCTTTCAGATTTGGCATTTACAGACCAGATTGATGTTATGAAGCTGGAATTCATTGCTTGGTTGGTTGATTGGATGGTTGTTTTTTAATAGCACTTTCAATACTTCTTTTGGCTATATCATTACAAGGAAATGGGAACTGCCATATATACTTGTGTATAATCTGGGTCCAAATGCAAACAACATAGACCCTGATCTACCGGTGCATAACCTACTGATTAGTCCTTACAAACTGCATAGACCCAGATTTGCTGGAGCATTGTGCAATGGCAGATCTGGGTCTATGCAGTTTGCAGATAGTATCGGATTATACATGAGTATATATGGTATACTGAAGCAGCTGACCTGGCCTGGACTGGACAGGTATTGAACCTGCAACCCTTTGATTATGTGTCTGAAGCTCTACCAACTGTGCCACTGTGGCTCCCTGAAGAAGAAATTAGAGAAATTCCTGGACAGTAAACTTGATGAGTTTATGGCAGAAACTCTTAGCAATCTGCGACAGATCATTGTGCATGAGATAAATCAACAGTTGTAAAATGAATTCGAGAAAATAGAAGAAAAGTTTATGGAATTGGAAAGTTGATTTAAAGAACATGAGGACCAGATAATGTCACTGGCAAAAAGCAATATGAAGCTGCACTGGAACAATGTCAAAATCCAAGAGATCAAGGAAGATAGATCAGAAGATAAAGTTCAGATGATGATAAATACTCTGCGAGATGCATTAAACAATGAAACTGAAGGTGGAGAGATCAAGACTACACATACAATTTCAAGTAGGGATAAAACAAAGACCAAAATTACATCATTATGAAATTCAAATACATAGTAACAATTGGACACAATGATGAAAAAAAAAAAGGAAACACATTATAAAGATTTGCAATAATATACCATTCTATATTTACTGCTGATTCCATTATTTAAAAAAATCACAAATTATACTACAGTATTTTGACACTTGAGGATAATTCATCTCCTACAAGCAACTTTCAAATAAAAAAAACTCTGTTAGTAAATAATAAGAAGATTATGGAAAATTCTGATTGTGTTCAGCCTTCATTTATTTAGATGTTTGCCCACAAGTATAAAATGTCTCTGTTTAAAGTTGTATGTTTGTACATTATTAATCTCAATGTAAATGAAACTTTTTGCACATTCTGAGATAAGGCAAACCCTACATGGTATCTGTATCTATATAGAAAGTTATATTAATGTCACATCTAGATCTTCCTAAGGTGTTTTCAAAGGGCAATGGTCAAAGTTGGATATATCCAAGTAACCCAGTTCACATAGGTTTGCAAATCAACAAAAGACACACACTGAAAGAGGCAATAAAAATGTTGTGACAGTTTATTGGATTAGTTAACACTTATGCATGACTTCCTGTATACTTCTAAAATTTGAAACTTCTGTCACTTCTGAACTGATGCTTTGAAAAGAGATTTGTCTGCAAATTAATCGCCTAGGGTTTAACTGTTGCTTCTTGAAAACCTTAAAATTGACAACATTGCTCATATAGCTCATTTTGAAAGAGGGGGAGAGAGAGAGTGTGTGTGTGTGTGTTTGTGTTTAGTAATCATATTGAAATTATAAAGGAAATTGGAAGGAGTATTTAACTTTAAAAAAATCACTCCTGAAGCTATGAAATCAATTAAACTATGCAGGATTTGATAATCAAGCATATGAAAAACTGCACAAATTAAAGAGTTAGTGCTGAAAAAGCTACAACAATTGCAATAATAATAACAATAATAATAATAATGCATATATTATTATTATTATTATTATTATTATTATTATTATTTCAGGTGAGGCTTCTTTAGTTACTACTAAATATGTTATTATGTCAGCTGTGGTTTTTTCAGTTATAGTAAATGCAATAATAGTAATAATTATAATAATAAACTAAGTTACAACTATTTCTGATGACATTTGCTACCTTTAATTCAGTTCTCTCCAACCTTTATGTTGGCCCCACTTTGTTGCTGCAGTTTACCTTAACACCTTCTTCCAATGCATGTCATACAGTTTGGTGAGTCACATGGTGCATGTTTTATGCAGGTGGAACATTTAAAAGAAAAAAAATCTCACTTAGAAGGATGCAAGTTTCTGAACATCAATTGATCTGTTATTTGATGGCAGATTTTGATGAAATAAACTGCATTTGATAGGCTAGAAATAATGTTCGAGATCTGTATTCAGAATTTAAGATTAAAGGTGCCAGTCATTTACTTTGTGCTTAGAAGTACCTGTGGTTAGAAGTACCACCAATTGAAGAAGAAGGTAGTATGGTATGTTGACAAATTTTTATGAATTCCTTTACAAAGCAAAATCTTCGAAAAACTGTGACACGTGTTTCCAAGAAAAGACCTTGGGCTAGCATGATAACATACATTTTATGCAAAACAGGGAAAAAACTTACTTTAATATCAGTGTTCACAAATAGACATCAATGTTCAAATAATAAATTAACAAGGCTTGTGTATAGAAAATGGATAGACCAATTTCCATCAGTCTTGCATCGTAACATCCTTATGGGAGTATTTTTTGTAGTAGTTGGCATTTTGCAATTCATGTCATAATCTCAAGAAGTAAGGTATGGTTTTTTAGCCACCCTCTTACCTATATTGACATATTCCCAGGATTCACTTGACAAAATATGACCACATTTGATTGAAAACATCTTGGCATCAGGGTATTTTAAGATTTTGCAAATTATGCTCATTTACCTTCAAAGCTCACAATTACAAAAAAAAACAAAAAACAACCTAGAAAACAAACTAACTTCAAACTACTTTTTTTCTCAGAATCTGCCCAACAGAATATGGCCAGAATTTTGCAGAAAGCATCTTACTTACCCAGATCACTTGGCCTACTGGGCATTATGTTAACTATTGGGCCAATGTTAGCTACGTGATCAGTCTTTGGTCCACTTGGACCCTCTTATTTTTATAGCAATGGTTTGCATTGAATGAATGAAATAACACTATGCAATGAATGAATTTTTATGTTTGATTCCTAGTTAATAGAAAAAATTTCATTTATAGGGTCAGGAAAGGATAAAAGAGATTGCACGTAACATCAGCCGTCTACAGCGAGCAGCAGGAATGCAGTTGGCAGGCGAGTACGAGGAGGAATTTCATTTTGGTCTGATGGAGGTTGTGTTTGAGTGGGCAAGGGGAATGGTAAGTCAGATTCACAGGCTGGCCACACCTGCAGATTTTTCTTCAAAGTGCAGAATGTTAATAACTTTTGCCAATTTGCAAGGGCAATATTTCAGTTATTCCATTTATGGGTCCCAGAAAACATGGGACCATCTTCACTACTAAATCTCTAGAGTCTGTTGTTTGTGCCACTACCCCTTCCAAAACAAACAGCTCACATGGGTTGTTTATGCAATGATTGTTCACCCACATAATTAAATTTAAGTCCATTCTCACCTTTTTGCTTCAATTCTGTTTCTTTTGGGGACATTTGTTTTGTTTTTCTGGGGTTTTGAGTATACATTTTAACCTCATCTAGCAAATATCTGTCCATAAGGACCACCATTATTCAGTTCCCTTGAAATTTCCTATATAGTTCACCCACATATAGCAGCTGAGTGATGACTGTGATTAGCAACCACTATTTTCAGTCCCTTGGACCCTCATGTACTGCATTTAGCAGCTGGTGATTATTAGGGGTGAATGTCTATGTTATTCCATATCTGTACTAATCACCAGCTCTTTAAAAGACATAAACACACCTGGTTAAATGATTGAAAAAATTTCACTTAATTATATAGGCTGTACTTTTTGTTCAATTATTGCAATTGAACATTGTGGTATTATTTTCTGTCATCTACCATTCCATATATCTAAATCAACCCATGTGTTTATCTCAATCTGGTTACCTGTTTTCTTTTTTCCTTTATTTCTTTTTGCTTGCCTGACCATCTCCATCTGTATACTTCATCATTTCTTTCTAATCACTTGCATGACTCTTGCCAGTATATAGAGACCACCTATCTATAACAAATCAATTTTTTTTGGTCCCCAGAGCAGATCTTGTATACATGTCTGACTGTACTGTTTAAATTTGAACAACCTATATTACACCAACAGTATGAGACTTTTCTCTTTAATAAGGGAGGTAACTCAAGCTTCTGCCTTGAAATTGCACACTTTTTAATTTGACATCAGGAATATTTCTACAAATCTTTAATACCAAAAATTAAACTTTAATGTACAGTTTCCTTCTATTGCCAAAAGGGGCTTTATAACAAAAATGACTATAAACTTGTACAAAAGTGTGATATGAACTACACTTTCTTAATTCATATAAATGGGGGGTTTTCCAAGTACCTTCTTGGTACAGACAGGGATGAGGCTAAAATACAATTGGCAATAGTTTAATAGTCAGCATATCTTCATATTGCACAAGGGTTAGCTTACTTTCAGATCCTAATGTGGCCAGATTTACTATTGGACAGGAAAGATTCCTTGATTGTTACAGTGTGTCGACCCACACCCTTTCCTATGAATAGAAACTGACAAAGAACAGAAAATTTTAATCTGACAGAAATTCAAACCTCTTACCAGCAAAAATTATGAGTCACCTAATAATAATGACCAATACTGGATGTTGTTGTTTTTTCTGCACCATCATATAGTTGTATTTCGTGGTATCAGTAAGGAAAATTTTCATGCATATTTTGTTAACATACAAACTATTTTTCATATACAATTAGACACGATACAGATTTTAAAGGTCAAATCAAAAGAATATAATTTGAGAAATGTCTGTGAACTTAAAAAAATCTTTCTAAATCCCATACAAGAACAGGATCTTGCACCAAAAATGTAAGCTTTGTATATAAATGTTGACAGTTGTGTGGTCACACAGAATGCAGTAAAATGTTTTATTGTATACTTAAGAGTGAAATATAGACAAATTTTGGTGAAATATTTTCTATATTTATTCCCAAATCTTTCACATATTAAAAGTATATCCTTGTATTTTAACATGTGAAATATAGGATATCCCATCAAACCATGTGACACTTAGTTCCTACAGGACTTGTACTGGCAGCAAGAATGACTTGCCCTTTGTGACCTTGGGCTGTAAATGGAAACTACACTACCATTTATGCACTGAAATAATTTTTTGCTGAAGATATTTGACTTGCTCTCTTGTCAACAATGTCAAAAACATAATGTTGTTTTGCTTAGTCTGACTTGCTGTTATGGTCAGACAAGGTAATATACCAAATCTCATAAATGTTATTTATTACAACTGATTAGGTCATCCCAAATCTTCTATTATTTTAAATTCCTTCTTTTTATGATAAGTCTATGAATATGATTAAAGTTGAGATGATTTTACGAAGGAGTCTTACGGGTAAGTTAAATGTTTTATGTTGCAATTCAGGAGCAGTATTGGTACAGTAAAACCTGTCTTGAGAGACCAACGCCTTCTGCCAACAAAAAGCAGTTTCTCAAGACAGGTGGTCACTCATAACAGATCTGTGCAGGAGGGTCAGTTTTCAGGGTCAAAATTCGACTGGGTATAAAAGAGGGAAAATGCCCACAATGACTATACATGTCTTGTTTTATTTATTTGTAGTTCTTGTTAAAGTTTTACATGCATACATCTCAGAATAGTTTTATATAGCAATAAGGATATACACCTATCATAAAACATTCACATTCATATTTGTGAAGATGTTAACATATGCATGATAGTTGTGATAATGACTGTACCAGTTCTGATTAGGCCTTTGGTAAATATGGAATATATTTTCACCAATGAAATAAAAAAATATAATAAACTCATCCAGAAACAGAACCAAATGCCTAATTTACCCATATTGTAAATGGATTAACATAATAAACAAAGGATGTAACCATCATGCTACAGTTATAACAGATGATGAGATTTCCAACAGTGGTACTTTCGGCTTGGGGTGTTTAAGTTTCAGTAACTGTAAAATCAATAAAGCAATAGACAGTTGGAATCTTTACAGTGACTGTAGATTTAACTCATCTAGAAAATGTTAATTACTTATTAAAAGACAAAGATCTTTATCACTCCAGGTATTACATATTAACTCCATATGCAAAAGATGTACTCAATGTGCTACAGTGAATACCAAGTGAGAATATCTCACATTCTGTCATTATGACATTATCAGCTTTGTGCTGGGTTTTCAGTGGATAAAGAAACTTGTCACTGGAGAACTTCAGTTTTGCCCAAATATGTAAGTGCATAAACAAAATTCTTTTAAAATGATGCACAAAAGTTGCAGTGCATGAAAACATTTTTGCCATAATATTGTCGGTGTCTGTAAACATACAGTATTTGAAGGGGACTGAGAGATTCACTAGAAATGTTTCACAGTATTTGTAATTGTGTATCATTTTTACAGATACTAATAATTCTCACTGCAGCGCAAGTTATTTGAAATAAACACAAATAATGAAATTTAGAGAATACTTTCTTTTCCTGCTTTAATACTTGATATATTTCACACATCATGTGGTTAAAAAAAAACTTTTTATATTTTAATGTGTGTCAAAGCCACGAGTTAAAATATATTGTTTCTTGTACCACAATATCAAATATATCTGGTAGTAATGCAGGCAAAGAAAATGTTATTTTTTATATATACAGTAAAACCTGATTTGAGTGACCTCTGCTGTGAGCAACTACATGTCATTTATGACCAAAATTGTCATGTATGGATCAGTTTTATGATATAAATGCAATGTTGTGAGCTACCACCTGCTCAACACAACCAGTGACAATGATATTTAGGCAAAATATGTGTTTCAACTCTGCTGTGAAGGATCACATTACAAAACCATATATAAATGCTATTGACCTTTATTTTATCCTTTGAAACCACTATCTCTGAGGAATGTCTGCAGGCAGAGTGAAGATTGTTCTGAATCCAAATAAGAACAAAAGGAGTTGAGTCTAACTTCTGTTTTCTTTAACCCTACAGATAGTGTCATATGCTACAGACTGTAAACCACACCAACATACATGTCACTAACTGCCAATGTAGTGCCAAAGTCTTGTAAATCCCAATTACAATTAACCATTCCTTTAAAGGAAGCAGTCATTGATGCACATAGTTCAGGAGCAGATGGATGCTGGTATCATGGTCAACAGCACTAAGATTAACTGTTCATAATTGTTAGGGTCCCAGGTGGCCAAGTGGTCTAAGGCACTCGCCTTTACAGATCACTCACACATCTCACCTTTGTCCATGTGAGTTTGAATCTTGGCTCGACCAGCGTGGGTATGTGAGAAAGCTTGCCAGTAGGTTCCCCTGGGTTGATGGCTCTTCCTAGGTTCTTCCTCCGCCAAATATACTGGCCATCTTGTATAGCCTATCATGTGCTGTAAAATGGCATTAAACACCACAAACCAAACCAATCATAATTGTTATATCCTTGGCATATCTGTGGAGGGAGAATATATTATTACTCCTGTCCCTACATATCCTTACATCCTTCTCCAGTCCCTATACCCTTTCCATGTCTCTACATTAATTATCTGATCTACATCCTTTCCCCATTTCATCTCATCCTATCCCATCATGTCATGTCCATTATGAATTTCATTCTTGATCAATAACTTTAAAGGACTTACTGCAGGCATGTGCAACTTCCTCCAGGGCAAGAGCCGGATAGAGATTTTTAAAGCCACACTGTGTGATGTAAATGTAACCATATATAACCAGGTTGTGGGCCACATCCAGCCCATGGGCTGTAGGTTGCACATGCCTGAATTACTGCATTGAAATCAAATTTAGTAGGATGCTTTACCATAAAAAGACCTAGGTCAAGTTCAGTTTTTGCATTTTTTTATGACATTTTATGGAAGTTATTTCCGCTTTATTGACTTAGAATTTTGCACAATAATTGCTTCATATTGGTGGGGCATCTGTGTTATATAGGTACGTTTCAGGCTTTGAGAATTATAAACCAAACATAACAGAATGGCTTGCTGGCAAGAGACAAGATGTTGTGTTCAATATTGAACTTAAAATGTTTGAAATACTCACCTTTACAAGTCTCATATTGTCACGTCATAAAAATAATTCTCCACACTGCAGTGTAACACATAACATCACATAGCGATGTCATTGAGGAATGCAGAGTTCCTAACATTATGCAATAAATAGAATCTTACACTCTTATTTATTTTACATAAAATTAAGAAACTTGTGGCATATAATATTATTCAACTCATTTCATATACTGTATATACTTGGGTATAAGCCAATACCAACTGCAAACTGCATAGACCCAGATCTGCCATTGCATAATGCACCGGCAGATCATGGTCTATGCAGTTTGTAAGGACTGATCAGTAGAACAAACAACATAGACCCTGATCTGCCAGCGCATTATGCGATGGCAGATCAGGGTCTATGTTGTTTGCATTTGGACCCGGTTTATGTGCAAGTATATACAGTATGTCATATCAATTGAATACTCGTGTAAGATGCTCTATTAATAAGCTGCTCATATTTGTTTTTCAGCCCTTTTCAGAAATCACAAAACTGACCGATGTACAGGAAGGTGTAATTGTGAGAACAATACATAGGCTTCATGAGACACTGCGAGATGTTCGTAATGCAGCCAGAATTATTGGTGACCCAGTTCTTTACAGAAAGATAGATGAAGGCTCAACCTTGATAAAGAGAGACATTGTGTTTGCAGCTTCTTTGTATACACAGTGAAGTTCCTTACTGTGACAACAAAAGCTTTACAACATACAGTGTGATGTTCCTGATGCAGCTAGAATTATCAGGAACACAGTTCTATACAGAAATATGGAAGAGGCATCAACCATCAGCAAGAGATATTGTGTTCAGTGTCTCCTTGTACAGTCAGATCTGTACTTGCGGTTATCTCCATGTAAAGATCTGATGCACTATTCCTCAGCACATTTAGCTATATAAATGCCCTTCATGTTGTGGTCATCTTCACAGTGTGGTTACCCTTCATGTCGTGGTCATCTTCACAGTGTGGTTACCCTTCATGTCGTGGTCATCTTCACAGTGTGGTTACCCTCAAAAGGTCCTAAGTTCATATGGTTTCTGTATATAATGGTCAGGTAGACATAAATCTATTACATTGTAAATATTCAGGGTTCGGAATTTCCATTATTGGTTTAGGTATATTTTCTTTACTTAGAATTCTTCATATTGTTTAATTTTTTCATGCTAATCTTTGCTTTTCATTTTTGGGGCTTGCCTGAGTAGTTGAACTTCTATGTGAAGGTGACCTGTATATAAAGGCCATTTTGACTAATCCCCAGGGTGACAAGTATACACAGGTTTGAGTGTACATGCTAATGAGGAAACATGGTCACCTTTTGTTGGTACTTTATATCCACACTGTGAACTTTAAAGCTTATTGTTTGGGTATATTTTGTGAGGTCAAAGGTCATCATCATAAGTGCACACCGATGGTGTCAAAAGCTATGGGCCTATCGGGTGTATGTGCATGCTGTTGGCTCTCGTTGGCTATGTAGTGAACTCTTCAGTTTGGAGGTGCATTTTCTCTCCCAACATGATCAGTCAAGGACATCTTGTCTCCATTTATAAGACTGATTTAACCCTAAGAGTTGAGGTATAATGATCAACCATGCATGGTAGCAAGTACCAAGAAAATTACAGTGTTCTAGTTTTTGGTTTATGAGCTGCTGCCTTTCCATGTGGCATGCCTGGGATAGAGTTGTGTGCTTGTGAGTTTTTACCAAAGGTGTGTGTGTGTGTGTGTGTGTGTGTATGTGTGTGTGTGTGCTAATTAACCATGTTCTGGTATTATGCTGAGTATGGTATTATTATACCCGCTACATTATTGCATTAACCTTCTTTATACAGTTGTACCTCATGATAACATGGTTCATGGAAGACATAAAAGTGAACTTTGTAATTAGGATTACATAATACTTTGTAATTAGGGCTACATTATACTGAGGTATATTACAAGCAAGACCATGCCAAAATTAGGCATGTTGCACACAAATCCACAAAACTGAGGGAATTAAATGATGTGAAGTTGCTGTAATTGGTTGTCACCAGCCAAGAATTAAAATTAATTGGTATAACTTAACTGGCAATGATAACATTATAGGTCAAGGGAGATTAAACATGCAATAACAGAATTGGTCAAGCCCATTATAAATGTCAACACATGGACAACAGATGAACTAAATGAAGGATTTTTGTGTAATTATTGAGAACTTAATTGCATATTTGGAATAACAGTACAAAGTTTACTGTGTAATGTAGGCTCCTGACCCATAATACAAAACACAAAGTACAAACTTATTTTACAGAATGGCATGTGTTGAATGTACATAGCATTACATAGATCCTTCTGTATCTGAATTTTTTCTTGACAAGTATAGTATACGGATCATGAAAAATGAGAAATCACATCTATTTTCTTACTAGATGTCACTTATAAATTCTTCTATTGAAGGCTCGATATAGCAAAATTTTTTTGGATATTTTTGCCGTTATTCAGTAAGTTGGAAGAACTGTATAACAACTACAACATACCGACTAAGCTAACAGTATATGCATTTCAATACCAACCACAACATAGCAACCAAGATAACAGTTCATACATTTTCAACACCAACCACAACATAGCAACCAAGCTAACAGTTCATACATTTTCAACACCAACCACAACATAGCAACCAAGATAACAGTTCATACATTTTCAACACCAACCACAACATAGCAACCAAGATAACAGTTCATACATTTTCAACACCAACCACAACATAGCAACCAAGATAACAGGTCATACATTTTCAACACTAACCACAACATACCAACTAAGCTAACAGTTCATACATTTTCAACACCAACCACAACATAGCAACCAAGATAACAGGTCATACATTTTCAACATCAACCACAACATGCCAAATAAGCTAATGGGTCATATATTTTCAACATCAACAACAACATACCAACTAAGCTGACAGGTCATATGTTTTCAGAACCAACCACAACATTCCAACCAAGCTAACAGGTCATACATTTTCAGTACCAACCACAACATACCAACTAAGCTAACAGGTCATACATTTTCAACACCAACCACAAGATTCCAACAAAGCTAACAGGTCATACATTTTCAACACCAACCACAAACCAACTAAGCTAACATGTCATACATTTTCAACACCAACCACAACATACCAACTAAGCTAACAGGTCATATGTTTTCAACACTAACCACAACATGCCAACTAAGCTAACAGGTCATAGTTTTTCAACACATAAGTTACTTAACCTAATCACACTAAAGTTGGATCATATTTTGTTCACAAGAATATTTACATAAAAATGTTGCAATTTACCTTAGTTTATTTGTAAATTGAGTCAAATTTGTTGAATTCATAACCATACCTGGGACTGCATTATACTGAAAAGTTGGATCACTATATATAGAATGAAGATTTATTTAGATCAGTGAACAGTAAACTACAAATGAGCCTCATACCTTCATTTTCACTTTTAAAGTGGGTTAAACACAGATTGTTTTATGTATAACTATTCAGGAACAGCAACCCACTGTGATTGGTGTAAAATTGGCTAGTCAGTTGTTGCTTAACATTGCAAATTCTTTTTATTCAAGGTCTGGTAGGGTTTAGTGGATCCAAGGTAAAACTTATGACTGCAAGGAACGGTATGTCAGTAGCAGCAAAGAATAGTTGACAACTTAAACTTTTGTCCATGAACTGTATATTTTTTAAAATAAATTTATCACTCACCTTGCAGGCTTTAGTTGGGTAAAGGTTAATAAATTTATCATTCACCTTGCAGGCTTTAGTTGGGTAAAGGTTAATAAATTTATCACTCACCTTGCAGGCTTTAGTTGGGTAAAGGTTCATGACATAAATAACATTTACCATCTTTCAACTCCCATCGTTTCCTATGGTTCAAAACACATTTTTCACATCTAATAAAAATCTGTGGTTTTTTTTTTAAAGAACTTTAGGACATTTCTCCAGTTATGTGTGATGGTACATTACTATTTTATTCCACTTTGTAATACAAAATAATTGCTTGATTAAACATTTTCATGTAATGTTTAATTGTCCCCCATCTTTTCAAAGACAGGTGGAGACATTATATCTGTGTTTCTGTCCTTCCATCACATTTTCCCTTCCACTCATTACATTGAAGTCATTTCTGAATATGTAATGAAACTTGATATTCTTATACAGTAAAGCCCCGCTATAGCACACTTTGTTATAGCATGAATTTGGATATAACATGATCATAGCATGGCTCCCGAAATTTCATATATGTTTTCGTACATGAAAAATAAATATTTTTTTCAAAGTACGAAAATAATGTGTAAAAACTTAATTATCATTTTGGGGAAGAAATCATGTATGAATTCAGATATAACATGATAGTGGCGTGGCTCCCGAAATTTTACAATAATTTCGCCAATTTCTTGAACTACTGCAAAGTTTTGTGCCAAAATAAACAAGAGTTTGATTTAATAATTTGGCAAGATGTGTTGTATTCTTGAAGAAAAAAGTGTCTTATACATGTAATTGCATCTTTCTTTATATGAATAAAGATGTTGACCATTTCTATTTGTGAATGTTCATTTCAAATGTGTCAGTAGTCAATCACTGCACTTTGATCTTAGTTTATTTTTGAAAGATGTCAGCTCATTTAAAAGCTGATAAGTGTTAATCTTATTATTATTGACACATGAACAATAAAGTCATTAAGTCTTCTTTGTGTTTGTCTTCAATACATTCTCTATGCAATCGTTGCTCAAACAATAGCTGACGTATGTTTGCTCGTTCAACTGCGTACACATCCAAGTACCAAACAATGCGGCGGTTGATAAAAGATTCTCACCTGAATTTATAAATCAATTAATTTAAGTCATTGATAATCATCAAAATCAATCTCAAAGCTAAAGGTTATTCAAACTATGGGGCAATGATTTATAAAACATACAAAAATGAAAGTCGCCAACACGCACATGTGGCTTGGCGGTGTTGTTAGACAATCGTCACGCTATCATTTGACCAGTGAATAATGTCGTCCATTCCCTCAATAAAAATGACTCCATTGTTGATTAACAATTATTCTTGCTGTAGTCGTTCAGACAAATACAATGTAAATATCAGAGTTTTAATTTGTAGTTATTTACAATGGATAACAGTACACATAATCATAAAGCTTTTACTGTTAAAGATAAGCTTGAAGCCATGGACAGGATTAACTTCGGTGTTAAACACAATTAGCTCGAGATTTAGGCGTTCGCGAGTCGACCATTCGAGGATGTTGACTATATTCGAATTCTTCAGTTGAAGAATATGATTGACTTTGCTAAGTGTAAACATGACAGTAGCAGGAAGCAGTTGAAAATTAATCAGTTTTTCAGAAAACAAAGTATTCGAATTCAAAGCAGATACAATTATAGCAGTATGAAATTTATACAGACACCATTTATTAACCTTGGAACATACACGTGCATGCATGCTGAACCATAAAAGTGCTTCATCATTCCTTACATGATTTATCGATTATTGTTTTTTGCATTGAATTCAGACACATAATGATCTATGACTAAATATTATACTTCTGTGTGCATATTTTCAATGGAATTATTATGGACTCAGTCGTACGTATGCCATGAGATCGGTTGGTGAGTACAGGTGTTGATACTTTAACTATTCATGCTATACATTAGACATGTACATATATATGTACCAATGCATGGTTCTCTGAATAAAGTAAAATATTATATGTGCAATCTCTGTTTTCACTACATGTGTATTTCTCATTTAATATGCACTGATTTAAGATGGTAACTGTGCCAATGAAACACATTGTTTTGCGCCCACAATTCCCCCCCCCCTCCTTTTTTTTTTGGTGCATGCATCATTTTCTTCAGCTAAATGACTTGGTTTTGTCTAGGTTGGTTATAGCATGATCTCGTTTTGTGGACCACGACCATCGTGCTATAGTGGGGTTTTACTGCACATAGAAGGTGTATCATGTACCACATTTGGGGTCCTATCTTCAAGGTCAAAGTCACAGCTCAATATTTTAAGTTTTCCGTCACCCATTCCCTTCTATTCTATAACTCCAAAGCCATTTGAGATTAAGGTGGGGATGATCATATTCCCTAGCAAGATGTCCTGGACTATTTATTTTCGAAGTAAAATTTTCCAAAGTGCTATTCCAGGACAAGTCCAATTGTTAAACAATTCGGGTAAGAGCTAATTTTCATACTTTTATCACTTGATCTGGCCATTCATGCCCTTTGGGCATACTGAATGCTTGAATCTGCCTCCATTTATTCATTCACATCCTGTGACACTATAGTAAGTGGTCATTGATAACTTTTGCATGTGCACAAGTTCTATTACTGCTTGACTGCATATTGGGCTAAGCGACCAAATTATCAGCCAATCAAAAACTTTAGACAGGACAAATCCAGTATGATTAATTAGCAGTGTTTTAAACAACCTTGTTATATTGTGTTGACTCAAGCCAGATACTCACGAGCAGATCACCCTTTGATTTCAATTCACCAAATCAATGCAATGAAATTAATGAAAGGCACTTTACCAACAAAAGTGTATGACAGTAATGAGTCTTTAATTTGTTTAATTGATATATAGAGGATCAACTTTAATGTATAACATTGCATTTGATGTGAAACAATGATGCTTATTAAGGAGCAGTCTGTGTTTGCATTTAAACGACAAAATATATGTTATGATCACTGTAGTAGATGTACCGGTAGCATACCTGCCAGCCCTTACAGAGGTATAAGCATAACCTATGTGGTAAAAAAGCGTAATCTGAACATAAAAAGAGTAATCTATATATTACATGCCATAATTACAATTAAACTGTATGAAAAATGTACATTTAGTTACTAACCTGGGTCTGCAGGTGGTTAATGTGTAGGATTAATGAGATGATAACAAAAATGACAAACACAACTTTTTATTGCTTTATTTGTATTTATCTTAAATGTACCAAAAAAGTATAATTCATATACAGGCGAGTGTAAGACGTAATTAGGTGAAAAAAGGCAGAATGATTATGCCAAAAGCATAATGGTTGGCAGGTATGTGGTAGTTGACAAATGATGTTATTTTTTTTTATTTGGATAAAATGAGTTTACTAAATTATTTTCACAAGGAAGGTCAGGTCATAAGGAAAATTCAGAGAAGGAAAATTCATGTGAAAGTGGAGGGATAAAACATAAGATTGTCACTAAGTCGGAGATAATTACTTCTGCAAAGAGACATAAGCCAGACTCGGTGGCAGCAAGAAATGTCAAATCTGATACAACTAAGAGACAAAGAAATTTTAAACCTCACTGGGTTGATAATTATCCATGGCTTGAATTCATTGACTCTGAAGGAAAGATGTTTTGCAGTTATTGCAAGCAATATTCCAAACTGGCACAGGTTGGAAATTTAACCAGTGCATTTGTCAATGGAACTGAAAAATTTGGGATTGAACCAGTCAAATCTCATGACAGTTCTGGACCTAGTAAGGCGTGTGCAGCACAGTACATGTATATGCATGGCACTAGCCAGTATGTGCAGAAAATCTCTAAAATTAGAGTTCCAGACACTCCACTAGGAAAGATCATTTTAAAACTAAATGAGAATGAAATGA
The DNA here is from genome assembly GCA_029931535.1 of Margaritifera margaritifera. Taxonomy (NCBI): domain Eukaryota; kingdom Metazoa; phylum Mollusca; class Bivalvia; order Unionida; family Margaritiferidae; genus Margaritifera; species Margaritifera margaritifera. The sequence goes on from JAQPZY010001641.1 coordinate 2,530,193, forward strand.
AAAAAAAACAAAAAAACAAGAGCGCTCTTTAACACAGCCTATACCCTAGCCCAATATGGCAAACCATTTTCTGATATGGAAATACTGTGTGCACTTCAGGAGAAGAAAGGTGTTCAACTTGGTGCTGATTATAAGAACAGACTTGGGGCAAGAGACTTTCTTCTGTCATTGATCAAGTCTTGAGAGAAGAAGTTAGGGAAAGTCTGAATTCCAATAAATTCCTTTCCATTCTTGCTGATGGAAGTACTGATGCTCTCTCACATCAGAGCAAGAAATAGTGTATATAAGATACCTACATCAAAAGAGCTAAAAAATGAAGCCCTTTTAAGAAATAAATATGTTGTACATTATTCGTTTGTTTTTTCTATGGATTAAAATGCATACATCTCATCAAATCTAGGCAAGAGATTGAAATTTTGGGACAAGTGAAAATGCGGGTGGGACAAGTGAATTTTCTGAAATTGGTTGAAACAAAATTTGATCACCCCTGAAGGGATGGAAAAACTCAGTATACTTGCACGTTATCACTAGAAAGAGAGTTTTGTACCATATTGGTGTTCTAATCTTTAAAGTCAAGGTCATGGCTCAATAATTAAGCTTTCTGTCACCCTTTCCAATTCGCTCAATAACTTTAAAGCTGTTTGAAATTAAGACTTGTGCATCAACCCTAGAAGGTGTGTCATGTACCATATAGGTGTTCTTATCTTCAAGATGAAGGTCATTGTTCAACATTTGGTGTTTTCATCACACTTTCCCTTCTGCTCTGTAACTTTTAAGCTGCTGCGATTAAGGAATGAAACTTTGTATACTTGTACATTATCACTAGTAGTTGTGTCGGATACCACATTGAGGAATGAAGGTGTATCATCGTATAACTTTAGAACTGTTTTAGATTAATGAATGGAACTTTGTATACTTATACATCATTGCTAGAAGGTGTGTTATGTGCCACACTAGAATCCCTATCTTCAGGGTCAAGACCATGGCTCAGCATTTTAATTTTTCATCACACTTTACTTTGGCTCTGTAACTTCAGAATCATTTAAGATTAAGGTACCTTATATACTCGCATATAATCCAGTACCAACTGCAAACTGCATAGACCCAGATATGCCGTCGCATAATGCACTGCCAGATGTGGGTCAATGCAGTTTGAAAGGACTAATCAAATGGAACAAACAACATAGACCCTGATCTGCCAGCTCATTATGCAATGGCAGATCAGGGTCTATGTTGTTTGCATTTGGACCCGGTTTATGTGCAAGTATATACAGTATGTAACTTTGTATACTTACACATCATCATGAAGATGTATGAAGAGTACCACATAAAGGTCTTATCTTCAAGGTCAAAGTCACAGGTCAATATTTTAAGTTTCAGTCATATTTGCCCTCTGTTTTCTGACTTAAGAGTTGTTTAAGATAAGTGGATGAAGACTGATTTACTTGTATATTATCGCTAGAAGATGAGCTGGATCATGGTTATGACTCAGTATTATAAGTTCTGTTTTATTTTCCCTTCCACTCTATAGTTTTAGAGCCTTTTGAGATCAAGGGATGAAACTTGATATGCTTATATGCTTCATTTTTAGAAAATGTGTTGCGAACCATCTTGGGGTTTCTATCTTCAAGGTCAAAGTCACAGGTCAATATTTTAAGTTTCAGTCATACTCTGTTTTCTGACTAAAGAGCTGTTTAAGATAAGTGGATGAAGACTGATTTACTTGTATATTATCACTAGAACATGTGCTGTATTGCATGTTTGGGCTGGAATGTGGAAAAAACACTGAATAAATTGATATTTTCAGAAAATTATGCTCAGTAGACCCATTCTAAATTCTTTTTTTTTCTTCTTCCTTTGGTCAGCATTCCAGTAACTTCCACATGTATCAAGTGACCATAATTTTACAAAGTTAAAAACTTGAATTTAAACTCAATTACTTTTAAGTATGTGAGTTCTTTTTTCACTACATTATGTCCCAATGCATGTTTTATTTATTTATAGGGTTTCTGAGAAAAGTGTAAACTGTTGATGTAAATATTATTGAAAAAACAAGATGGTATCATCCAGCTTAGGGAGGCAGGTTGTATAATTATAGGTAACAAAGAAGACAAGTAATTATTTATTGTAGACACAAGGTTTGGGGGTTCAGGTGTGGGTGGGAGGACCTCACTTATATGTTTCAGTCAGTAGTCAACAGTGAAAGTTCACCGGAATTATCTGAAATTCATTCTGTTGGTTTCTTGATAATCAACATGTTGCCTGTTTAAATATACAAATGACTTTAGCCATTGTGTTAACTTTGTTATCGTATATTTCATTTGTCTTCCACGAGCTTTAGACATGTATGAAATAGTTTTGAATGTACCATATGTACTCACTTATAAAATGAGCCCAATTGCAAACTGCACAGACCTAAATGTGCTGTTGCATAATGTGCAGCAGATCTGGGTCTATGCAGTTTGTTAGGAGTAATCTGTAGAACAAACATAAACCCTGATCTGCCAGTGCATTATGCAGTGTCAGGTCGGGGTCTATGCTGTTTGCAGTTGGACTCAACTTGTAAGCAAATATAAACAGTACACATAGTTTAGTGCACCCATTGATAATATGAACCTAGATATGATCATTGTACCGTGGGTATAATAATTCAATATTACTGTGAACCTAGATATTATTATTGTACTGTGGGTATAATAATTCAATGTTACTGTGAATCTAGATATTATTATTGTACCATGGGCATAATAATTGAATGTTGATGTGAACAGAGATACGATGATTGTATCATGGGTATAATAATTCAATGTTACTGTGAACCTAGATACGATGATTGTACCATGGGTATAAATAATTCAGTGTTACTGTGAACCTAGATATGATTATAGTATCATGGGTATAATAATTCAACGTTACTGTGAATATAAGTTGTTCATGGACCAATGAAAAGTAAGAATAAGGGCCATAGTATTGTTTTCTTTTGTATGTGGACTTCATCATATTGTCATTAAAGATTGGATATGTACCAGTACGTAAACAAAATTCTTTGCTTCATTTTATACTGGGGCCCAGGGTAGCCGAGTCTAAGGCACTCACCTATACAGATCACTCATATCTTGTCTCTGTCCACCTGGATCCAAATCTTAGCTCGACCAGTGTGGGTATGTGAGAAAGCTTGCCAGTAGCTTCCCATGGGTAGGTGGTTCTTCCTGGGGTCTTCCTGGGCTCTTCTTCCACCAAATATACTGGCTGCCATGTGCTAAAAATGGCATTAAACTTAAAAAAATCGAATCAAATCATTTTATGCCTGTTATAGCTCAGAAACTTTACGTGTGTTGGTAAATAACTTGATACCATATGAGCCTCAGCAGTTTTTGTGTCCATTATTTACCCCATTACATTTATATGGCTAATGCAGCATAATGAAACATACAAAAAGAGTACAGTATCTTCAATTTTAGCCAGTACATCAACTATTGCATCTATAGTCACTTGATACTGCATGTTAAGGTTTATGAGCACAGCAAAAACTATACTTTGTAATTAATTCTAAGTGCTAGTAGTGCCTTGATTACATTATGGTAATTGTTAATAGGTAAAAATATGAAGCAAGCTGCCACTAGAACAGAGTTAATTTTTTGCTGGTTTCAAAAAACGAACAAAAATGACTAAGTCCTAAACATTCAAATTCATTTTTTAATTGACCCCTTAGACATGTAGTTACAAAGTTGAGATTACTCACCTGTAACATCAGTGACCACTGTTGTTTGAATGCATTGATGACATTTGTGCACGTACTCTCCAGTTCATCTGTACTTTTTTTTTTTTTTTTTTTAATGGCTTTGAAATTACAATATTCTTACGTGTGAGAAAGCTTGTAAAAATACCTTCTGAATCTAGCCACAGAAATACCCAAGAAAACCATGCCCGGTGCGGAAACAACTGTGCATGCATGTACATGTACTCTTTTCCAACCCAGAAATACTAAACCTGCAAGCATGGCTCATATCAAACAGGCCCTCAGAAGAAAAGAAAAAAATTCTGTGAACAATTTGTGAACAGAATCGAAAAACCTATACATGGAAAAAGAGCCTTCTTTTGGTGCAAGCAGAGAAATATCCCTTTAAATGTTTCTGTGCCACAAATCAACCACTTCCTCCTTTGGCTTTTCAAGGAGAAGAAGTTAGCCCCAATCACGATCAAGGACTACCATTTCACGATTACAGACACGTTACACATTTTGTCATCATGGAAGATAGGATATAGTATAAAACAAGGACCTCTCTGACCTTCTAGCCATTTTGTTGTCATGACTGAAGGCCTTGGTCCTTTGTGCAAAACTGAACCTGCTATCGGTTTTTACGCTCTAAGAAAGGCACCTTTTGAGCCCCTGTTCAAAGCCTTGCTGACTCGCATTTCGTTCAACTTCAAGACCTGCTTCCTAGTAACCCAAACATTAGCTGGCAGAATCAGTGAAATTCATGCCTTATCAGTTGACCCATTCTTCATACAGTTCCGCCATGATGGTTCATTTTTTCTCAGGACTACACCTGGCACCTGGTTTCATTGCCCAAAAACTTCTCCGTTCATGGAAAATCAGTCTCCTTTTAAACCTTTGTTTTCAATGGCCCCCTTCTTCACAAGGGCGTCTTCAGATCTTGCTTGTTCTTACCACTCGAAGAAGGGAAGGACAATATTTCTGCTCGGGCTCTTTCATCCTGTATTCGTTGGGTTCACTGAACCTTCCAAGAATTAACCCAAGACCAATTTTTTTTTTTTTTTTTTGTATTTTTTTTTTTTTTTACACACATATCTGCTCATGAAATCAGGGTAGTTTCTACCAGTGTAGCTTTCAAGCAAAAGTGCTCTTAGGCAGACATTTTTCAAGCCGTGAAGTGGATGTCTGGTACAACATTGTCTAGTATCAATCTGAGAGACCTTTCATTTTAGGAGGCTTAGTTTGACCAAGTGTGGCTTATATCAGCAGCTCAACAGGCTGCCTTCTCGGGTTACTCAGCATCATAGCAACAACACAGGTTACGCTACTTCCACTGGATTTACAGGAGCGGACCTGTTTTTTTTTTCCCTTTACGCCTGTGTATCATCATTGGTCTGTCCTATGCTTTGTCTTTATCCCATTATTCGTATGAGACTCTAAGCTGCTGTTAATAAGTTAGAAGACTGGAGCCAGGGACAACTCTAAAGTTAGGGACTGTAACTCTCTCCACCTCTTGTTTATTCTCCTATCATATTATGATAGGGTAATGGAAAAAGAAAACAATTTTTGAAGTAAAATGTTTCCTCAGTAATGCTTATCCAATCATAACACGGACACTCACTCCCAAGCCCACCTTGCAGTTACATTCCTGGAAGAGAGTTCACTTCCACTACAATAGTAACTGACGAATTATTGGATTTGGCTCTAATTCCCCTATCCAACGGGAGGCAAGCCAAAAGATGTTAACATCTTTTTTCACTTGGAAGGGCAGGATTTGTGAGGTTGTGGAAGGACTTTTAATATTATAATAGAGAAGGTACTATCGAAGAAACTTATTTTACTTCAGAAATTGGTTTGATAAGGAATACAACAAAAAGTGTTTCATTACATCATAAAAAGCTGACCTGTAATAAATATTTGTTTTAGGATGCACGATTCACGCTAATTTCTCAAAAATCATGCCGAATATTTAACAGAATGCGCAAAAATCTTGCATCTGATTTTCAAGCCATGCCTTTTTTCTTCTTCTTTGCGTTTAGAACGCACCCCCATATACACTTTTTATTCCCCAATGAACGAAGTTGAGAGTGGTGTATACTGGAGACAACGTGTCCGCCCGTCACACTTCTGTGTACTTAATATCTCCAGAACCATTTGAGATATCTTATGAAACTTGGTATGTCTTTCTATCATGACTAGGCATTGTGTCCTGTAAAAATTGGACTCGGTTTGATTAACATTCTAAGAGTTATTCTAACCTTTCAGTCGCACTCATCTATGGTTAATATTTTCAAAACTATGTGAGATATCTTCATAAAACTTGGTATGCATTTCTATTATGACATGAGTTTACATCCTGTATAGGATTCGGCTTGGCCAGATGAGTACTTTTAGAATTACCGTCCCATGTTTAAAAATTGTATTTAAAATTCATATCACCTTAACCGTTTGAGCTGTCTTGATCAAATTTGGTATGTTCTTGTACCACCACTAAAAAGTATGTCTTGTAAAAGAATGGATTCTGATTAGCATTTTAAGAGTTTTCTTAATTTAAAAAATGGTGTCCGTCCATTCGTCTTTCCGTCATACTCTTGACAGTTCATATATTACGTACCATTTGAGACATCTTCATTGAAACTTGGTCTGCATTTAAATAGTGACAAGAATTTCTCACATATAAGAGAGGACTTTGTCAGATTAATACTTTATGAATGGTGATATTCTGTAAGTACTAACCTACTGACAGATCTAGTTTCATATGGAGTGGGAATTTCTCACCAATATTATCAGTTCTTGAATAGACCCCACACGCATCACTAGTCTGAGCAGTAAAATGCCTGGCGATATGTTATCCTGCATGGTGGTCACAACAGTAAATAAATGTATGTGATACCATTTTACTATTTATTTCGTGATTTGGTTATATATTTAAAAAAAAAAAACATTTTATGATTTCGTAAATTAAAATTTATCATAGTTGGATTTGAGTCGTCGGATGATATATCTCTTTGCCACGAGGTTGAGCCACAAACTCCCACCTTCGTCTCTCTAGTCCCAGACCCAGAGGTCTTGACCATGGACGCTCAATTAGTCAATCAGAAGGGATTTGGGGGCTTTTCTCCAACTGATCTTATACGGAGACTAGTCCAGAAATAAGGGGTTAGACCTGAAAAATGATTCTGATATTTCCCTCAGGTGGAAAAAATCTTGGGTGAATGATCTGCTGGATGTAGCGATAGACGCCCCCAAGAAAATCCTGGCGAACTCCAACCTGATCAAGCAGCCACAGCCGCAGTTTTTCCATTCCTGCCTGATCAGGCGCTTCCACCGCGCCTGGTTCTTATCAGGAGAGCCTGCGCAGACAGGAGTTCAGCGCTCCTATGGTTGTGAAGACCGAACTAGCTAGAAAGTCATCATCGTTAAAGGCTTATGAGGGGAAGTGATGCGTTTTCATGAGCTGGTTGGTGCAAAGGCGGCAACATCGTCCCTTCTTGCTAACTTTTTCTCTGAGTTTTGAAATACAGGTTTATTATGTTAGATACAAAGGATATCATTTTGCAAATAATAATAATAATAATAATAATAATAATAATAATAATAATAATAATAATAATAATAATAATATATCTTTTGAATTGTGAAATTTAGTGGTAAATTGCTGAGCAAAAATATGTGAAAGATATGTTGTATATTTACGATTTCTGGAGTGTTCGAAATAATCTTTGCACGGCTTTCAAAATAGTTCTATGTCTATACTCAAATAAAGGGTTATTGATAATTATTTTAAAAAGTCAAATTCGGAAACAAATATGTAAACGAAAAGTTAATTAGTTATAGGAATTGCAAATGATTTTGGAACAGAAAAGAACTTAAATTGTTTTCAAATGTTGCAATTAGAAAAGACCTTACCAAATTATGAAGTATTTGCTCATCTATTGGATATTGAAACTGGAAGGTATGATGGCACTTTAAGTGAAACCATGTATTGCGAGTGTTGTAATGTATTTGTTATGGAAACACGAATTTCATTTTTGCTTGTCCGATGGATGGTAATTTACCTAGCAAGATATATTACAAGTACTACTATTTCAAACATATTAAAAAGTAATTAAACATTTGTGTTAAAAAAATAAAAGATGGGTTTTCTTCTTGGTATATATGTTTATGGAGCACTAGAAATGTCAAACAATTATATAACCAGAGGCTTTGATGATCATTACAACTGTGTGCACTGTCTATTTATCTGAAACAATGCGATTAATATGCACTAGACGATATATATTAATTTATTATATACCCATCAGTATACAACTTATGATAAAGGCTACTTTTCCCGAGGTTGATATGAAACCTTGTATCAGATGCGCATCTGATACAAACTGAGATACCTTGCTCTCAAGGATGACGTCACCTAACAACGGTTGCGTAACAGTTATGTTATATTTAGACGCAACGTGCAATCTGAGTAGATGGATAGAATCAAAGTAAAAGCAAAAGAACAACAACATAAATACTTTTCTTTTTATTATGTAATAATTGTTTAGGGTATATAATAAACACATCATCAGTACAGTAACTTGATATTTTGATATGGATGATTGTATTTCGTCTCGTTTGATAGCGAAAGGACATCAGATCAATCTCCGCCCTTCGCGTCTCGCGAGATCCGATGTCCTTCCGCTATCAGACTCGACGCGATACAAACACAAATGTCAAGTTACTGTAATGATAACCTATATTTGTGTATTATGTTATGTACCATTTAAGAACTAACATGTTTTGTTGAAATCTTTTTGTAAGGCAGTTGAACTTTGAACAGCACGTTTTTTCAATTGTAAGTGGGTTTAACGTCTTCCACCTTCTTGATGATTATGTTTATCCAACCATGCCACATATTAGCTCAATTTTCGTGAACTTTTCACTATGAACCAAAACTTGCTCTCTAATAAAGTTGAACAATTTTCAGATGAAAATCTTTGATTTTAAAGAAAATTCTCTGGTAATTAGTAAACCGGGTTATCTCTGATTTGGTAAATCGTCAGATATTTGTTAAATTGAAGTGTTCCTTAAATCATTTTATTCTGGTTATTTTGCCACAGAGACAGGAACCATGCATTAGGGTATTATGTTACAAACACATCTAATAAGATTAATCTAGTTGGGGAATTGATGATATGAATCTTGTATTATTGTATGGAACTTCGTCCAATGGATATTGATTTGATTTACAACTGAACAAACTTGGTTATATTTCCATATTTATTTCTTTACTTTGAATAATACACCCTCTTCAAACTACATCTGGATGAATTATTAGAACCTTTATTTAAAAGAGCGACCAAATTAACAAATATGAGTTTATGTTACGACGTAGGGTGCCTGCAAGACGTCCACATACTTTCTCTCGTCTATGAACTTAAATTATATACCAGATGCGTCCTAGTAATGTTCTATAAACATTTTGATTCATTTGCCAATAGATAAAAGACAAAGTCAGTCAGTACCAAAAAAATAAAAAGAAGAAAGGAAATTCATATTCTTACATCAACAAGCTAGTAGAATTGCTGCTTGAGTACTTTCGTGTTTCACAAAACTTCTTCATTATGTATTTGTTATATTGGAATGACCTAATCTGTTGCAGTAAATAACATGAGTAGAGGTACATTGTATGTTTTTGATTTGTATAGTTGGGATACGTCAGCCCTTCTATACCCCATGACTTTAGTATTTTTCTTTTATCTCGATCGTCACATATTAGTGCATGCGCGATTGGTTTTACAAAATATAATTTCCTAGCGGGTAATTGTTAGGATTTATATTATTAAGTCTCTCCGGGAATTTCCTAGCCAACGTAGCAATCACTACGATTTATACTTTCAAGATCGCTACGGGAATTTTACACAGCAAAATTTCCCAACTAGTGCAGTGATGTGTATCGAGGGTTACTTACCAATACCTGTTTTTGGTCGCTAGAGCGGCTCAATACCTGTACTCGGAGTTGCCGGTGGTTTTCCAATGTCTCCTATAATAGTCGCCGTCATCGTGATTCCAGCAACACCAAGACCAATAGTTGCTGCCGCGTCAAACCCACAAAAAGCATCAACGACCACACACATGCGTCTGCATTTCACGAGCAACGCGGTTCTCTTAACGATTTCATCTCGCAGTTACAGTTCCGCTTCGACTATTTTTTCGCGTCGGTAACATTGAGGGTCCATAAATATTGTCATAGTGGAAATTAATTGCTCGACAGGCTGACCTTGTTCAGGTGCCATACGCACACGCACTTCCAACCAAGCATTTTTCCTTACTTTTTTTCTTTACTTGCACAATCGTCATACAATCGAGGAAAATATCTTCTAGAGGGAATATTTAGATCACCGGCGATTGTACATTCCTGGGGTTTGGCACCACTTTCATATAGAAATACCTATTACACTTTTGCTTTGTGCCTCAAACGATCGTTTTCATCCAAGAACTGTTACACGGACAATTGCGTCCTTGTTGAATAACGGTCGAGATCTTTCTCTTCTTAGTAGAGATAATTTTGGTTTAACATATTCCTTGGGGAATGTAACCGGGGGTGGGTTCAGCGGTGAATATTACTTCATCGTTGTAGAAGCAATCCCTGGATGTTTTCACACCTGGTGATGCAGTGAACGATAGGGTATTTTCACGTGCCAATGCAACGATTCCAAGGTGGCTTCGAGTTGCTTTGTCCATACCAGGGTTGTCCCAACGGTCTATTTCTATCTTACCCTCGCGTAAATTATATTTGAGTGTATACGAGGGTCCATGTCCAGATGCTCGAAGCTAAAGTAATAAATCGGGGACAACCCAGTGAAGTGTTTTGGGGAAATCTGCAGACCTGTGTCAACGTTTTGAGCCCTGTCCATGAACGATAACAGCTTGTGATATGCACGTACGACATGATTGTTTTCGAAGTCGAGAATAATTTAGTCGGTAGGCTCCAGATGACCGTTTAATCGCAGAGAAACTTCAGACACTCCTAAATAGTCAAATGGCATTTTATTACGGAGTTGCCAACCATTTACACGCCCCAGAGTCTGAAATGCCACAAACACATGTCTTGGTGCGCTGATAGCTTGTTTGGTAGTTATTTGCTCTGAAAACTGCTGAACACTTCTTTCTATCGAGTCTGTGGTGAGCGTGTGAAATGACAGCGGTGATGTGCCTCCAGAACTCATAAACGATAACAAACGCGTTTATGCAGCCATTGAAGGAATTATCACAGGCATTCACGATGTTAATTATGATAACATAACATTACCATCATCGCCACCACCAGCGTGCCAAATTGCGTTATTGCTGTTAGGCTTTCAGTATAATGTAACTGTGTGTTTGGCTCCAATAATAGCCTTGAGAACATCTCTGCAAAACCCAAATATATGACTGAGAGGAATCGCGCACGGAAATGATAATGAGGGTTCATGAAGTTGTCCTCGACGCGCTGTAAATCCAATGTTGTAATTTAGATTTTTACTTGGTACAGCGGCACCACGAAAACCAAGTATGTCAGCAAAACCAGCGGGCTGTGTGGCCAGAAAAGCATCCTGTGTAAGTTGATACCGTAAATACTCAGTATGATCAGCATTTTCATTTGCGTCCTTGTGAAACATCACATATTGGGCAGCGGATCTCGCATAATCATCAATGTATCTGGCGAGTCCGATAATCGTCCTAGCAATGTGGATGCTGCTCAAAAATGCTTCGATTTCCTTTCCGTCGATGGAATAAAGTGCTCTACTAAACAACGTCATGACTGTTGTTAACAGATCCAATCCTGGTACTTCGGTCGTATTCGGTATCAGCGTGTATGTTTTGTACAAGTTTTCCATGAATTTCCAAGAAAGATTCACACGGGAGAAAATACCGTAGACGTGTCATGCACTTGTAATTCTATTCGGTCTTTTTGATTAATCACCATAGCCAGGTACGAATAATCCTGAAAATCTTTATTACTTCGATCTACCGACAAAGGCCCGTCCATGTCAAACGATGGATCGGATATTTCTTTAAATTTTTCCGTTGTTTTTACTTATTCATTAATTGGTTCGTTTAATATCTTTTTGTGAGACGCGCCCAGATCCAGTCCACAACCGTAATCCGCTTCCCATTACTGCATTTGCAATCACTGAATCGGTTTTATGTATATGGTATCTATAATGTGCCTAAACTCTTGGTCTATGACTGTATTTAAAATGCATAAAATAGTGACTGACATTTAAGTTTGGTTAAGCTGTACTTTAGTCATTTTATAAACAACATGTTGACTACATTTGAGTTCAAGGTCAGAGTTGTTTACCATTCCTAGAAACTTTTTCCACTAAATCGACGCAATTAGTATTGCATTCTTAGTTGTAAAATGACAGGTTTCCTGTTGTGAAATAGGCCTTTTGCAAAGAGTATATAAGACCTTGATATACGCATTATATTAATTCCAATTTTAAATCCTGTTTTAAAAACATCTGTTTTTTATGATCAGCTTTTGGAATCATCAGATGTTTGGAATCATAGTTGTGCTGTAATCTTGTAGTTCTGTAATGCCGTAATGTTGTATTGCTGTATACATAATTCGAAAGGAATTATTTATTGGAACATTCATCGGAGTTACCTGAAGTACTCATTAACTTTTGAAGTTATATTTAGGACTTTTGGATGCCCGTGAACATTCTCAAAGATGATCTGGATTACATTGTCGTTGGTACATCAGGACATTCCAGACCCATTCATTCAGAACAATCTTTCATTCGGAACAATCGGTCATTACGAAGATTTATTCGTTCGGAACATTCATTCACTCGGAACATTCATTCATTCGGAACATTTTACAATTTCTATATTTAGGACTTGTGATTAAGACACTAATAATTATTGGGTTATTTGGATTTTAATACACGTTAGTGTTAGTGTCTTTTAGATTTCACATTAATTATTTAGAAATAAATTGTTTGTTGATTTTTGCAAACATTGTTGGTTTCACTTTCTTTTTGTTACGTTTATCTTACCATAGAGTCGTAACAATCGGTTAGAAGTTGTTGAGCAGCTTCAGTGATGATTTCACTGACTGGGGCGGGCATTGTTGCTGTTGATGGAGGTGTAACTGTTTCTGGTTCCAACCGCGTAGGTGCTCGAGTTACTAATTGCCGTAGTCGATATCGAATAGATTGAACTGGTCGCAATTCCAGATTTTTCAACTAATCCGCAGCAACATTTTTGATGCTATCAACGACTCGCATTGCAACATGTTCAGCGATTGGTGCTGAGCGCGAAAACAAACCCGCTAAAACCTTTGGTGCACCTGTAAGCAATCCTTGGACAACATCACCAATACCATTTCCGTATTATGCCATGTACAGTATAAATCGTAGTGTTTGCTACGCTGGCTAGGAAATTCCCGGACTTAATAATATAATTCGTAGCGATTACCCGCTGAGAAATTGTATTGGTAAATCCATCCGCGCATGCACTAATATGTGACGATCGAAATACAAAATCCTAAAGTCATGGGGTATAGAAGGGCTGGCGTATCCGAGATATAAAATCTAAAACATACAATGTACCTCTACTATATGTTTGACATCTTGTAAATTATTTTACCCTATCTGACCACAAAGCAAGTCTGATTCAGCAATGCAGCACAGGGAGTTTATCATTGTTGTCAAGGTAGGTAGGTGAAATAATGTCATAGAGACGCGATATATTTTTCACATGTGAAAATATAATGATGAAACAAATTTGAAGATTATTTCGCCAATAATTTTCTATATTTCATACTTAAGTAGATAATAAAATTGATGTATTCAGCAAATGATCGTGTAAGAATAACAGTCATATACGGATTCTTTGTGCAAACGTCAGCCGAATTACTCGAAAAAGACTGAATCCAAGGACTCTAGCTATCCCACCCCCACCCCCGTACTCACACAAATGTGTGCACATAACAAACATTGTATGATCCCTATAAACAAACTCCTTAACAATTACAACCTTTAATATCACATGCACTAACATGTGAATGCTAGCTTTATTTGGTTTATTTCCCAAACGAGTTAAACGCAAGAACCCACAATACGTACCTATTAGGGGTAGAAAAAGGACTAGGTCGCTTTTAATGCGGATTTATCTCCAAATATAAGTTAGACCAAAGACAAACTCGTTTGGTATATTTTGCATGAGTTATACTTCAAAAATCCAAAGAAAAGTAAGATTGCAGTTTTTATTTTAACTTAAGCATCAAAGGTTTTGTTCACTTTTGTAATTTTATGATCGGAGGAGGGGGTCATACTTTTTCTTGCATTTTTTAATTTTCACAACGAATGTAAAGAAAGTATTGCAATATAGTTTAGCATTTGTGTTTTATTCTCTGATAATACAATTATGTGTTGCCTTATCACAAACTGATAGGTGATCCCCGGCTCGGGTAAAAGAGTTATAAATAGGCGATACACGTCAGATTTCGACAACTCAAGAGACGAGTTTTATCGAGACATCTCCGACACTGTTGCATGTATTGTCTGACACTTGATGGATGTTTTCATTTTTGAGGGTTATACACTTGACTTACTTTTATTTGCTCTAGCAACTTTGCATATTTTTGGGATTATGCCATGGCGGAGCACGTGAGACATAGCATTACGCGGAACTTTTGTTCTAAACAGCCGTTGCGGATCAGTGGTTAGCGTGGCGGACTCTCAACCAGAAGCGTACGGGTTCAAATCCTGATCAGACCATGCCGGGTTGGCCACCATTGTGTGACTCTGGACAAGTCACTTTACCCAAAATTGCCTGGGCACGGCGTAATCTTTTATGTGCTGATGTCCCATTAAAACACCAAACCAAACTAAACATAACTTAGAACTCTTTATATTGTTTTGACGACGGACGGACGTATGTACCGGTCGAACATGCTTGCACAATTTAAGCCAAACAAAAATCCTCCTTCTCTTGTTCTTCTCATCGGGGATATACATCATCTCAATTGTCTTGAGAAACAACAAAAAAACTAATTAAGTTTAAACTTTCAACTCCAACATCATGTGAATCACGTTTTAGTACTAACTTTAAGTGCTTCCACCTGCAATATGTGTGTAAACTATGGGTTTCTTGACATTCCAAACATAGGCGAAAGACATCATTCACAGGTAACGAATGGCTTTGAATGTCTTGATTAGAATACAATAAAGAATACTGCATCGGTAATCGGTTGGTTTGTTTTGTGTGAAACTCGATCTGTATGTATAGTCTCATCCTTTTTGAATTTTGTTGTTGTTGCAATTTTGTAACTGATTCAAGATTATACTTTTATCTGAGCAATACTTGTATCTGACCAATTCTGACCTTTCTAAAGTGTTAAATGTCCAGAGGGAATGCGAACTGTTGCTTAGTCATGATGTCGTCTTTGTTTGTTTGCTGTTTTTCTTGTTTCTGTTTTTATTTTATTTTTTTCCTTTGTTTTTTTTTTCTAAAAGTACGTAGATTTTACGCTGATGTAGAGGTCTTAGACCTTTCATAATCTATTTCAATTATGAGAAGAAAAGTAAAAATCAATTTGATTTTATATAATAAAAGTGATCATTATTAACTGCTAGATATGTATTCCCTCCTATAGATTGCGGCAAACTTACTAGTCCTTTTAGAAGTTCAAGCGACAGGAAGGATAGTTAGGTCTAGCAATGTCTAATCTACCGGAATATATCACATTTCGTTTTGGCGACGGACGGATGTATTTTATATTTCCTTTTTATTTATTATGTTTATCATGCTCATGATAACATTTCACGATATTTTATTTATTGTTTTTTGAATTGCTATCTTATAAACTATATACTTCTTAGACTAAAATTCATAAACGAAACATTACAATCAAAATCTTATTGAAAGGAAGACATTACCATGTGTCAACATATAAGATTTATTGCCACCCAGCAATTTACATCAGCAGTGTTTGTTGTACTTAAGCTTGAGAATAGTATTTGTCATGTAGCTATAAGTACCAGGATACTAATATGCTAAGCCTTATTCTGATATATAATTATTACTATCCATTAATTGCAATAAGCTAAAAGAGACATGTGTTGGGTGTGTGGATTTAAGTAGTTACATCAGCAGCGTTTGTTTCGCTCAAGCTGGATAACACTATTCTTCATGTAGATATTACCACCTGGATAATAAGTTAAACATGCTCTCGCTTTAAAGTTTTCGCATGCCGTTAGGATTAACATGAAAAGCATGCGTTAAACCATCACGCAGAGTCCTCATGGGCAACCGATCAATGACTGGAATAGTTATCATTGTCTCTTTGATGTGTTGAAAAATGTCATGTTGTCGTGGCAACACAAAAGTTCAGGGATCGACGTTACTAACGTTCATTTGGTACGCAGTGGCAGCATTGTCAACATCGATTTCCTTATAGTGTGCACATAACCATTTTCCATGACACTGTTGAAGATGAATGTAGATTTGACTACTATCTTATGTCAGTCTACGGACTTGATCTAGTCCTAGCCAAAAGTCTCCTTCCAAATCACAAAATTATGTAACATATTCATTCCAAGTTCTTCTGAAGCTGATGGATCCGTCTTTACGCCTTTGTATGACAGTCCATCCGCCGTTTGTCATGTCGCAGTATACGTTATAATTGATCTCCGTCGTCAGGAAAAATTCTGTATACACCATCGCTCTTTTCTCCCTTGTCAAATAGTTCCAGACAATCAGAGTGTAAGAAAACAAAATGTGCCAGACCATCTGAGCGTAAGAAGACAAATAGTTCCAGATAATCTGAGTGTAAGAGGACAAATAGATCCAGACAATCTGAGTGTAAGAGGACAAATAGTTCCAGACAATCTGAGTAAAAAAAGACAAGAAAAAATCATAATAAATATAGCAACCATATCTGCGCCAAAGGGCTAAAGTTAATGTACACACGTTAGCTATTTTTAATATAAGGCGTTACTAAACCATAAAGACATACTAAATTTACATCGACGGTGTGTATAGATATGAAGTGTAGAGGTTCTTCCCCCTGGGTTAGGTCAAACAAAAGTCAAAGTTTTCCTATCATGATCATCCCCAAAATATAATAGAATGCACAAGCTCTTTTTCACGTATTTTATAAATCTCACTAAGACAGAAAGAAATTTGGGGCCATCAGCTAAAGATTTATTATTTATTCACCCACATGCTGTATATCAATTGTACTTCTTGTCTGGCTGGATTTGATAAGTTTAGGTTGACTTTTCTTTCAAGTGTTAACAGACACCACACACACACACACACACATCGATGACGTTTAAGGACAAACATTTTATTGTTTAAATATCCAAATAGAATCTCTCTACCACAAACATTCACACATGTGACGACATCAATTTATAAAATAAGCAGGGCTAATTAAGAGACTAATCAATTTATAAAATAAGCTGTGCTAGTTAAGAGATTAATAAATTTATAAAATAAGCTGGGCAAATTAAGAGACTACTCTAAGGCTCAGTTTGTAAACCGATCGGTTTGACTAGCAATGTTAGATAGCTTGTGTTATGAATACGCTGTGATTGACCAATTTTGAAACAGATTCAAGATTATACATATATATGAGCAATTCTTTTACATGACTGATTCTGGGCTTGCTAAAGTGTTAAATGTCCAGAGAGGATGTGAACTGTCGCTTAGTCATCATATCGTGTTTGCTTGTTTCTTTGTTTGCTTGTTTTTTTAAACATCTAATACGATTTGAGAATGTACTAAACAAAATATCATTGATCGGTATGCGGACAGGAAACTTTATTTTATTTCAATGACGCGGGCATAATGGCGGATGCCATTTTCCCCTTTGGCATACCGATCTAAGATATCTTGTCTTGTACATTCTTGAATCGTATCAGATGTAACAAAATGTGATATGTTCCGGTAGATTAGAACGTACCGACACTACATTTGCGTCCTGTTGGCCACTTTTTGCAATATATATTTTCCGTCTATTTCACGACGGTTTCTGTCTTGACTATGAATGCCTCTGCCATAGTCTGCCATTGTTTGTGTGTGTATGTGTGTGTGGGGGGGGATGAACTTGCACTAAATATACGAAACTCTTGTTTACGTTTGATAGTTTGAATAATACAAAATTACTGTTATTCTGACAAATACCAATCAATTGAACAATAAATTAACAATACAGTGTCACGGTCTATACATCTCTGAACAACTGCTTCACATACATGCAAATCATGTCGAAATAATGTTCTTAACTCATAAATCCCAGTTCTAACCCTTCAGTGAATCTGCAACTATATTATAAATCTTGTTCGGACAGTGCCGGAAGTGGTGGAAGGGATGTTATTACCGACGACTGAGAAGGCTCAGGGGGGACTGATGCACTCTGTTCTACTTTCGATACGGCTGTATACATTGCTTGAGCTCCATCAACCGACTGGGATGTCCCAGTTGAGATCTCCAATGACCCATCAAAACATTCCTCTATAAAATAAAATAACTGGCCATTCTTTTGGTAACCAGATTGCAGGTGTCGGAGAAAATTCTCTCTGAAGGGAAATATGTTCCTGGAATGAAAATATACTTTCTCGCAAGTTGAGCAAGTCTAGACCATGTGTTCTGGTGTTGGCGCCACATATCCATCGGATTTGTAGATGGACCACAAGAAGCTTCTTGAATGAATGCGGTGTATCCTGATGTGGTGCACGTTTCAATTGCTTCAGTTAGGTCTATCGCGTGACCAAGAATGAAGCTCATTGCTGAAACTTCTGGCTTTTCTTCCTTCACTTTACGACCAACATCAAGAACATTTGAAGACATGACATGAGATACACGGCAGGTGTATGCGTCCATTAGAGAGGTAACACTCTGAAAACTGGTATCTATTTCTGATGCCATAATATATACTTATTCCTGAAATTGATATCGTTGGTACTCTTGATAAAAATGTCAGACCTTTATATTGTGCATCCAGCGCACATACTAAATAAAGTACCATGGGTACACAGGACATCATTGTCATCCTTGTGCATTCTAGATGGCAAGTCTCTAATAAAAACCTCTTTAAAAAATACAACGGTGCGACTCTCAGAAAAAGTGGCCGATATATGAGTTTTGAGCGGTTAGAGTACAGTAGGATACACCATATTCAGTCTTGGGAATTCCTCTGAACACAAAAAGCAGTTGTTGCAACCTGGAGAGGTTTCAGTGCTGGTGTTATTTCATCTATTGTTAGCCACTTCGTCACTGATTTCTAAAGATCTGCCTTTAGAAGGTCTGACAATATCAGTTCTGTGTAAGACTGCAAAAATCGCCAACCTCTGCTCAAAAAGGCGCTCAAACATAACATAGGTGGAATTCCATCTAGTTGCTGTATCCTTCGGTAGAGACTGCTCTGGCAGAGATGAGTGTTTTTGCCTTGCTTTTAAAGCATTATTAGTAAGGGCTGATCTCTTAAAGTAAGCCACAAGTTTTCATCCAGATTCAGCTCAGTCGAAATTAGAGCAGTTTTTCACCCGCCTTCACGCTAAGCTGCAAAGTGTGAGCATACAACGGACATGTAGCCAATGCAATGCCCTGACCATGGTCACCATATTTCCAGCATTGTATGTGATGATGCCAGCAAATGAAATGTGTGATACTTTGAAGTCTGTACGGATGTTCTAAATAATTTCTGCAAGATTCTCACCCGTATGGTGTTCATTAACCTCAATGGGTGCCAAGACATTTCTGTTTTTCCAGTTTCCAATCGCCATCGATGGAATGAGCTGTAAGTGTTAGATAACTCTTGGTGGCACAAGATTTCCTCGTGTCAGTGGTGTATATTAAGATCTGCTGTGTTTGCAAATTGCCAACCAGCATTTCCTTCAATTATTCGGAGTAGTAAAAACAGTCATTTTTCATACTTTTGTTAGATGGTATTTGATATGTACGGTCTAGAGTGGACACACATTTTCAGAAACTAGCGCCATTGAGCATTCTTATATCTAAGGCACACATTTCTACCAAAGATTTCGTGATCGCCCTGCCAGTTTTCCTTGGACTTTTTTCTACCGAAGGATAATAAGGTTTGTGTTAGTCCTATGGGACGTTTGGCTGCTGCACCCTGACAATCACCACCTCCATTAGTGATGCTGGGCTTGGAATTATCCAACCTACAGATAAAAATTTAATTCACATCTAAGTCTTGCTATTGATTAAAGTTTTCTGAAAAATAACGATGTAAATTGAGAATTACAAGCATGTTATATCAATGAACTAAATCCCATCTCCTGGTGTAGATCTTATGTGATTTTGTCAGAGTTGCTGCTATTAATTAAATCATTTATTTATTCATATGCCATTATTTATTTATTTGATATATCAGTTTTAGAGAACCCGCACGTTACTCATTCCTTACTTCGAAATTTCCGTTTCTATAAATTTTTTAACTGTGTTGGAGATAATGTAGAGTTGTTTTTTGTAAGTTTATTTAGAAATCATGCCCTTTTATTTTATATATATATATATATATATATATATATATATATATATATATATATATATATATATATATATATATATATATATATTAATCACACCCATAAAATAATGAATTTAATTTGGATACTTTGGTTGCTAATTGTATACATAAACGCTTTGTTAACTTTGATACGACCCCTGTTCTATACTATGTCTTTTATCAATATGCGGTACCACACGTTATCTTTGCAAGAGCACCTGAATAACAATGAGTATAAATAACGATGTTATGAGGAATGTGACTTTTCAGAATTTTGACATTATGATTACCTTGCGAGTGGGTGCTTACATTTCAGTAGGTTAAGAAGGTTTGATGTTGTTCCCTTGTAAACCGATTCTTCATTGCAAAGTTTACATTTTGCCGTGTTCGTTTCTTTCAATAAATGCTGCCCAACTGCACTATGACGATCCATGGTCACTTGTCAATTTGTCAGCAGCCACAGCAATGATAGCACGGTCGACTGCATAGTATGCTTGTAGTTTTTATTACTTGCTAGGTAAACACATGAATATTCGAATGCCGGTTTTCTATTCGAATATTCGCAAAAATTATATTCTGATTTGAATGTTCGGATATTCCTTTCAGCTTTAGCAAATTGTGAATGACTAAGTGATATAAAATAATTACCATTACAATGTAAACAATGTCCATGTTTATTAGTGGACCTACTGACATTTTAAACAACTTCCTTAAAAAAACATGACGTATGCACCCGTGAAAGCAAATTTAAGCGCTGCATAGTATACAGAGTTGATACTTAAAGTTCTGCTAAACATTTATCATATTGGGTTATATAAAGTCCAGACTTCGCCGTTTTTGTACTTATACGGTTGGATTTTGTTGTTTTGTACATGAAATATAGGTGGTATTGTCTTTTTTCTTTAAGGTAGTGTGATTTAAGCATCTTTTGATTTTGTAGACGCTTGTTCCCTCTTTAAACGTTCAGCTTTGATTTTTAAATTCATGTGAACATCTTCCAAGTTGCCTTCAAAAAGTTAAACTCTACATGGATCTTTAGTCTTTTGTGAAGTTTCCTTTTCAATTTCTTTGCTAACCTTGTTTTCATTTCCATTAATTTGGTAAGGAAATGTGTAAAATATACAAACATAAATCTCAATCTGAACAAAGGTTAACCGGAACATGACATACGATTTTACCAACAAATAGTGAAACATAATTTAAAATAAATTTGGTAAATGAGAGATATGATTCCAAGACATGTTTTACAGAACTACTGCTACTGTAATTGTCATAAAGGATACTGCAGAAAACAATCTAAAAATGGAATAGTGAAAATAGGGCGTTAATAATAAAAGTACCACGGAAATACATAAAACAAAGATATCACAATGATGAAAACCTTTGATTAATTACTGTAACAAGACGTAGAATTTTACAGCATTGAGGAAAAACATCAAATCAGACAAGAAATTAACAATATTAGATGCTCCATCCACTGACTTCACCGTAGAAAATGTTGTCACTGATGAAATAATAGATACGTTATAGCCAGCGAAGACAGATCTAAAGGTAATCAAAGCCTTCTGTAGATGTAATGAAAGAACACAAGAAAAATCTGATTCAATCGAGATGGCTAACTTAATCATGAATGAGATTTTGAATAGTATTGCCAAGTCTATTTTCCTTTTGAGATTGTATTGTATGGTAAGCAGCTACTCCTGTAATGACACCTATTGCAACAGATATGGTTAAAGGCACAAATGCATCAACAACAAAGCAGCAAGTACACGTTTCATTTATCAAGAGTTTTTGAACATTTTGTTTTATTTTCTCGTTGCATTGATGAAGGGGGTGGAGATTTTGAAATACAATAATTTGAAAATCCTGATGATAATGATGATGATGATACAAGGCCAACACAAAATCGAATTCAAGTTGATGATATTATTAAACCTTGCTATTTGTTTTGCAGAGCAACGTAAAGTACGTTTTGATGAGGGTGACACAGTATGATCCAAATCAAATTAAATTGAAGGAATTATCCAGTAATTCTTGTAAACACTATAGCTACAAATAGAGGTGTGAGTGACTTTCTAAAGACTTTTGGGTGGACAAAGGAAGGAAAACAATGGCTATCACCAGATGATAAATCTCATGGCAGATATTTATTTACGCAACAAGCATTAGTACCTTCTGTCATACAAAGCATTCATACCTACTGTCATACGAGGGGAAACAAATATAGTTCCTGATAAAACAAAAACAAAATGCAAACATTTAATACCAACGAACAACATGATCAGCAATTAGGAGAAGCATATACTGTAATAGATAATTATTACAATGGAATTCAAAGCGGGGAACTTTTAATTGCAGTGCGAAGATTGTTTACTCAGCAAGAAGAAAGGTCATAAACAGGTTATGTAAATGCTATAAATCTGCTAAATATAGAACATATTAAATAAGACTTTCAAAAATATGGCAAACATACAGAGTTCATAAAGCAATATTTCAGTAAAGTAAAAGTTTTAACAGAATAGTTTATTTGTAAAAAAAACTGTTGGAAATAGCTGAAATTAAAAGAAACACATATAATTGGGAATTTAGCAGGCTTTAGAGATAAAGTGAACAAATTAATTTAAACCTTAGTGAAAAGTAACCATTAGGTGAAAGGCTTAAGCAGTTGTTTAAAGAGAAAGGTGTGACAATTGCTGCCATTATTACAGTTATAGATATGATAGTTACAATTATTGCTCTGTCTATTGCAAATGTGGTTAAAACGTTTTTATTCCTACTTCTGCTACACATGCTCCTCCTGCTCCTACACCTCATCCTATTCCTGTTTCACCTACTACTGCTCCTCCTACAACAAACTAATCAATATTTGTCTTAATTCGAAAAGTTTGAAATTGGTACCAATTTTTTGTTTGACTTAGCAAAAAAAGCATCAGAAGCATTCCCTGTAATTTTTGATAGCGTAATAAGCTAGCTTTTGAATACAGCTAAGAACGTTATTTCTTTATTAGCTGATAATTTAGTCTTAGTTGTTATTGCATTAGTTGGCTTTTTGTTTGCATGTTTGATCAGAGGTGTAAACGATGCAACAAAAAGGGTTAGAAATTCATAACATATTTTAAAAAGTAAATTAATCCAGCTGTTACATCCATCAACACAGATATAAATGCGTCTTTGTTTATTTTTGGATTTGTGTCTTTCAAATCACATGTAGCTTTCATTACAATACTGCCACCATTTTTTGTCATTGTCTACATAGTTCTTACTGGCGTTTTCTTCCTTTATTTCATTGTCTATCTTTTTGGAGTTGTTTATAAGTTTTTTGTATCATACTTTTAATAACATCTGTATTTATAGCAGTGTTTAATCCTTGTTTAAAGTCACCAGACCATTTGTAAAAGTTATTATTGCATCCAACATTTCTACCAGTTTTCATAACCATATCGCTAAACAATAAAAATATACCATCACCACCAAGAGCAGTCTAGCTTTAGAATCTGTAATGTATTGTTGAAATCTTGCTGAAATATTTTCATCTGGGTCATAACCTCGCTCTCCTAAAATTATTTTCTCAAATACCTTTATTTTGTTAAATCTTGAACAGTTGAAACAGACTATTAATAGATGTTGTACTATGAACTTGACCACCTAATAATCAAAAATGCATATGATCTGATGCGTTGATTTAACGTGACATTACCTTCATTTACCAAACCTGTGTTAACTTGCAAAATACAATCCACCCTGCTTTTTCATCACCTGTAACCAACGAGTCAATTTCATCAGCTAACAATATTATCCAGTATTCAACAGTGCCTACTCAATAGTTAAAACGACATTTTTAAGCATTTAACACATTAGCTGCGGAAGGCACTCCAAAACAGTTTAATATTCTTCAGGTCCATTATCAATCACGAGTTTGTTTTTTCCAATATTTTGTCTCCAGTCATTATTTTTGGAATGGTAAAATTATTACAAATTAGTTTAATATTTTCATATGCATGTTGTTTTCAGTTGCATCAAAAGCTTGTTCCTCAGGTCATGGTATTGCACATTCAGATACAAGTTTTCATATTTATCAATCGAGGCGAAACCCAGGTAGGGCTTTTACTAACTTTTACTATCCACATCCAGATGTTGCCATATGTACTCCCCAGTTTCATTCACATTGCCAAAATGTCATGTTTGACTATACGCTGTATGTATTAATTGAATCATCAAAGTGAATATTTAGAATTTGGTTATCAAAAATGTTTAACGGTTTGTATGTGTACAAATCTGTTTCAGTGTAGTAAATATTCGTCACTGTAAATATTTGCGCAATGCCTTTGTTAAATGGGGCGTTAAACTGAGTTGCAGGACACGAATACGGTGCTGTACTTGGTAATTTCTTAAATCTGACGTCCATTATTTAATTGACAGAAATTGTTGCACTCAAATCATTTTAAAGTAACCATTATACTCACGTTCGAGTATATAGCTGAGATCTATTTAATTATGTTTATGTGTGATTGTGTAAGGTGAAAAATGCGGTGGTGGACCTCTAGACAATAAATACTAATTTTGTGGCTTTCTTTTTATTTGACAATCGGTTGGTCCTTTTTTTAAATGTAGAACATATGCATGGTGGCCCAGATAAAAATTATTTTATGGTTTTAGAACTTATAAAAAATAAAATTGAAAACAAAATCATAAATGTATAGCGCTTCAAAGCACAGGGATAGGGTTAAGAGGCAAGGAAAAACACGAAGATTTATAAAGTTCTAAAAATGGCTAATACTTGGACATAACAATATGTTCAGTATACTACAGGTGAAGATACCAAGGAAGGAAAAAACACGAATATTTACCTAAGAATTCATCCAGAGTTTTAAATTGGTAATCAAATCTTACTTTCCACCGGATATTACCTTTTTACCTTGACCGATACATGTAGGAAAAATATTAGCTAAATTTTACAAAATGCAATAACTATGTGCCGATAAAACTGAGTCCTATCATAATATTCTCCAAGATAAACGATTATGTTATTGATCCAAAACCACCAGTTATACGGACAATTAAAGTTCTAATTTGAAAATTGTATTGTTCAGAGAGAAAATTTTATAACAGTTTTCTCTTTGAAGCTAATAGCTTGAACAGTCAAAATAAGGTGTGTTGAATTTTTTCAAACTCGAAACCACTTGTACAGAAAGCTTTTATGTAGTTATATACGACTTGAACATCGCGAGACTGGGGATTCAATTTGCCTATTCAGTAGAGTGAGAAAACTCGATCGCCTATGATTTTTTCTTAAATTCGTCTCTACACTAATTTAAAATCAGGGGGAAAAAATGAAAATTCTGTTTCACAGAAACGCTTTTTTAACATTTAACGAGATTGAGATCGAATAGTTGTGTGCATATTTAATCCATTGATAATGAAATAGGTAACTAGAAAATAATTCACCAAGTGCTGTACATTAATCTTCGTTAACCCAGGATGCTCAAATTATAGAGGTCAACAAATATTTTAAAAATTATAAACATTTGTCACCATTTTCCAACTTGGTCATTTTGAACATTGTATATAATATATACTGTTTAATTTGTAGCGATTACAGGTAATGTAGGTAAAAATACATGTGGCAATTTCTATAGGGCCGTTTCAGTTTATCACTCTTAAATGTACATTCATTTATGTATTTTCTCGACTGTCAAGTTTTGATTGGTGTCTCTTTTGACCGAATGCCGGCTTTAAAATTTTATTGGTACATGTTGACATTTTTGCCTACAAGGGATATGTATATGAAATAAATGTTCATATTGTATGCGCTCCTTATCGTGAAAGAGGCGTAGACCTTAGAGATTTTCGTTTGAGAAGACACATTTCATCGTAAATTTTGAAAAGAAGAAATCAGAGGTAGCACTATAAGGTATCTATTTTTGTAATTTGTATTCCTCGTTCAGAAATCACGATTGAGTTCATTCAGAGATTAACCAAACACAAATAATAAATCATTGTTCAATCAAAGGCTAATTTGTAAAGTTCTGAAAAGACGTATTTCTCGAAACTATTTAAAAATATGTTTGCTCTAATATTTTTATTTTTTACAACCGAATTTTTAGGCATTTGTGTTTAAAATAGATGTTTCCTTATTGACCGATTTCTGCAACTCTATATCTCATGATTTACTTTTAGTTCCAGATAAGAGTAATTGACTCGAATTTAGACTAACTGCCTAAATAGCTCTTTATCTCTTTATCTTTAGTCATGAAGTATGGACTAGCCGAATCTATCTAACTATCGTATAATATTCCGCGTATTTCAGAATGAAGACATTGGTTTTAGCCGCAACCGTCATTGTTATCCCGTGTCTTATGGTATTATTGTCGACAGTGTCCAGAGTCAGTGGACAAATCGCACCACCTCCGATTGTTGTACGTGCATCAAATAACAACGGGCGTAAGTTAATATATATATATATATATATATATATATATATATATATATATATATATATATATATATATATATATATATACGTACGTTATTCATAGAAGAGGTAACATCATAAACTAGCAGAGCTTTAAGAAATTACTAATCATCTGGTAAGGCAAAATAACAGACTTGCAGAAAATGACCATTCCAAACCAACAGAAAATGTCCATTCCTTCCATCAATGACCTGCAATGAGAAATACAAAATTCGTTTTTTATAAAATCTGACTATATGTATTCTTTCTCGAGAAAAAAATAATCAAAAGGAAAACGGATAATCGAAAATAAAGTAACAATTAGCTTTGCAAAAATGGTTTCAATATATTGTTCTAAACGTTTTATAATCGTATTTCCTCCAAATGAATCCAACTATCCATCTACCTTGCTCACTATTTCACAGCTGTCCCGTGCATGCTCAATAGCATAGGAAATTGTTTCCTAATTGCACCCAATTGTTCAATTGTACAGACTTACTACCTTAACTAAATTAAATAAATAATTATCACAGTTCTGTGTTTCTTTATGTTCCATTTATTATAGCCTGCTTTGTGTGATTATGTCTGTTTATGACACTGGCTGGGCGCCAGTAACGGGTATGTAACATATGCTACAGATGAAATATGATTGGTCTAGTGGGTAAACAATGTGTAACAGATCAGAACAGAACAGAACAAAACCATTATTTTTTATTTAAATCTCAGGTCACATTCAGGTAGCATATGAGAAAAGCAAATAATTTATAAGTAGTGACAAATTGTGTTGTGAATATGTTGAATATGTAGCACTTTAAGGATGCAAACAGAAAACGACACATTTGTAGGTAGTTGCATATCATAGAAAATGTATCTGACCGACTGTTAACAAGATTAGCTCACATAAATGGTCTGTATAGAAAAACAAAGTGTTTCTAAATTCAGGAACTATCGCTATTACTATAGTAAAAATTGTGCATTAATTGTGCCAATTTCTTCATTATAATTTTCATTATTTCGATAATTTTACCAGTCTACTAGTTGAAAGCAGTTCTTTAAATTTCACAACATTTGGTCTAATATATATATAATCTTCAAGAGTTGAGATTTTTCACTTGAAAAGAATGGAAAAAGATGAACAAATAGTATATTAATCACCAACATTGTTTTCCTCACCAATATTACAGTTTCTAATATATTTTCTCACGCACTGCCTCTACTGTGATTACTCGTTCCAAATTTGATCCAAGATAAATATGTGTTTCGATGTAGAAATAATATGTAATTTTAAAAATTGAAGTCCTCTTTTAAAAGTAAATAATTATTACCTTTGTATGACGTAGCACCTTTTGCTTTCCATTCTTGAATATACAAGTCATTGAAGGTTTGGACAAGGAGAACATTTGCAGATTGTGGGTCAATTGTTGCATTTTAATAAACACATCGATTGTTCCAACAGAAATCAAAATAGTTTTGATACAAACAATCCACTTGTAATTATGATCCACATTTGACTTATTTTACATTATATTATATAATATTTTAGAAATGTTATAGTCTCATTTATTTATAATTGAAATCCAAAATCCGGTCATGTGAGATTTAATATATTTACTTGCTTTCTGAATACAGCATACAAATAGGTGTTTTTTTCTGAGTTTGAGTAAGTTCCTGTTGAATTCATTGTGCGCGTTTTCAATTAACTGAGTATTTGCAAACCCCCAAACCTCATGACCATAAAGCAAAATATGTACATTTGTATGATCCAAAAGTTGTAATTTCAAATTAATGGGGATGTGTAGGTTACGTATTCCTTTAAATAGAAAATGTATTGCTTTTTTCACGTGTACAACGTTGTTTCATGGTTTAAAAGAATCTACAGGTTTTGGAAAAGAGATACTTAGGTACTTTAATTCATCACACATACAAATAATACAATCACCAAGTTTAAATTCAAACCGATTAGTTTCACGTGTTCCCAACAGCATTAGTGTTGTTTTAGCAAAGTTAACATTACGCTACCATAGTTTAGCGTGATCGTTACGATTGTGTCAGAAAGAATCTCATCAGTTCCGAATACTACAGTATCATCTGCATGTAATAAATTAAAATTTGGAGATATGTTGAAGCTACAAAACCTGATCAATCAATATTCACTTCGGAACACTGACATTGTTGGAAGAAAGATTTTAGATCGTGAAGAAACGATGAGAATAATTCCGGTGAGAGATTGTCTCCTTGCCTAACCACACACAAGCTTTGGGAAACTATAGACTGTTCTCAGACATACGTCACATGTTACTTTATGTTTCGATACCAATTAGGAATAATTCTAAACAAAACTTGTCGTTGACATTGTTTCGGAGTAATTTCATCCATATACCCGGCAAAAAACAGAATCAAAAGCTTTGCTAAAATCAATAAAAGGACATATTAGTTTTTGTTTTCTGAATTTCAGAAATTCTGTTAAGCCATATAGTGTAAATATATGATCCGTTGTTGAGTACCCATCTAGGGGTCCAGATTGGTATTCCTCCAGTGTATTGTGAAAACTAAGAAAATTATTGACCCTGAGATTTAGTAGAGCAGTAAACAATTACTGAGACAGCTTAAAATTGTTATTGGACTATAAATTTGGGGGCGAGTCAGATCTCCGCTACGCTTATAAATATAAATGGGTCTTATGATTCACTACAGCCACAAATCTGGGATTATTTCTGTCTCGAGTATCAGGTTAAATATTAAATACAAATATGCATCATTATATCTCAGATGTATATTCATCGATGATTTTATTCTGTGATTGTGTCTTATTAGTTATTAATAGATTTAATACATTTTAAGAATCTCTTCCTCCGTGATTGGGGATTCAATATAATATCATCAATATCCATAGCTATATTAAGATCCTCAATGTTATCATCATCACCGTATTTGTTTAAATCTTTCAAGAATTCGTATAGTGTATCTAATGTAATGTTTGATTCGTCGTTTTGTTTTCCAAACTGGTGATAATAAAAAATTATTTTTAAAAAAACGTGGTGTACTGAAATAGTAGGCTAATTAGCCTTATTCTATAGCCAATTTATATTGACAGGTGATTAATTGACCTCTTGGGTAGGCGCGGCATATGTCAATGAACTATCCAATACAAACATTCAATGACCCGTTCACCAATCAAATCACCCAAACAGGCGTAAATGTACACCTAATTAAATTTTTATAGGTATAGAAGATTTCGTCCAACCAAGCTGGTTACCTAGACAATTTTGGATATATATGTACAGGTGTCCCAACAAAAACACGCAGGACAAAAGCGCGCCGACAAAAGAGCGCCTTCAAAAGTGTGCAGCTTAAAACCCCTGACAAAAGCGCACCGACAAAACATTAAACCCTCCGACAGAATCGCGCAAAAAGAAAAGCGCGCAGAGTAGAGGTAGACATGAAAAGTGCGATACTTTCTAAGTTCCAAAATGTATTTGAAGAGTCATTCTTCAAAGCTACTTGCGTACCCGAAACTGTATAAATAGTATTGTAGAATACACTAGTGAACTTTTTGAAAAATTATTGTTCGCTATATTTCTGCATATTGAGATATTAATAAATGGATGATGCTATTTGTTATTTAACGCCGTATTTCTGCATATTGAGATATTAATGAATGGATGATGTTATTTGTTCTTTAACGCCATATTTCTGCATATTGAGATATTAATTAATAAACGATGATTAATGATCTTTAATGCTGTATTTGTTAGCTTTTAATTTACTAGAGACACAAAATGGTAATTGTTGTACGCTTTCGTCTTTGCGCGATTTTGTCGGCGCGTTTTTGTCCTGCTCGCTTTTGTCTTTGCGCGTTTTGTTTGCGAGCTTTTGTCCTGCGCTTTTGTCGCGGTGACAGATGTACAATTTCAAATCTCGATAACTGTGAACTTTTCAGACCAGTTTTCATGAAATGTTCACAACTTAATTAAATGTTATTAAGTTATCAATAGTATAATTTTGGATAGAAAAACGCCGACTTTAAATAAATAGCAAATAAGTGAGCGGAGCATTTTCTTAAAATCCGTGAGGTCAATTAGTTCTTAAGCTTCAACAATCAATCACAGTGTCGGGTAGTTCCAGATATCTAACAACCAATCAACGAGTCGCCAAAACCGAGATAACCACGCCTATCATTAGCATATCATTTTCTGTAAAAACGAAATTTTTCTTTTGAAGTTTTTAGCACTTTATTGGAGACATATTTTCTGCCGATAGTGAAAATTTCACTCGATTTTGATGAAACATAATGAAGTTATTTGACGTGGAATCATACAAATATTATATATTGCAAACTGTATAGGTGTCTACCCATTAAAGTAGCAGACGTCTTCTTAGTCAGACAATTTCAGCACAACTGATGGCATTACGTAACAGATCACACTTTGTTAGAGATAAGATTGGCTAGAGACCCATACGAATAAAGAACAACTGGTGCTAGATAGGTCGAGTTTGGATATTCACCAATTAGATCACAATAAGGAGAAGTTTGCTCAAAAACAGCGAAATTTGGAATAAAGATAATAAGCATGTCACTCCATTTAATACTGTGCAACCAATCACGCCAGACAACAGCTGGTAGTCTTGCGTTTAGTCAAAGATAAGGAGATCTGCAGATCATATAATCCGTTTGCTGTCCATTGACTGGACATAAAAGTCAATTTTTGTCAAGATTTTAAAATTCCATTCAATTGTGATCCCACTTGATTTTTTATTTATTCTTGTACATATTACTGTATGATTTTTTTTCCAGAATTTGTTTAAGGCGTTGTTACAATTTTTGCCCCATGCATCAATATTTCAAATACAAGTACTTTGGAGGAATTACCACATAGGTGTTACTCAGTAGATTGAACAGCGCATGGACGAGATGTGATTGGCGTCTATCTGAAGTTAACCTACTATGGCCAGCATCGGAATGTAATGCTTTCCCTAGCTGTTGCACCAATTCACATATAGAAAGGACATGGTTGTTATTATTATACTAGGTAATCACTCTTATTGGCTGTTCTTTCTGGTTGGACAATTAGTTGTGTTAGATGCATAACAAAATGATAACAAAAAACAAACCTTGTACACTTTAGGCTTAAAAACTGTAAAATGCCCCTGCCCGTGTTAATACAAGAAAGCTTAAAATCTGAGATTTGTCCTGCACTTTTGACTCTATTTCAATTTAATGGACAGTCAAGGTGCATCAAATAGACTATAAGGTTGATTAACATGGTGGGTCTATAGATCGTGCTCTTCTAATAATTGATAGTCTGCTGTGTTTAAAATTAAACAATCAAAACATAGCTCAAGCGACCAATGATGTACCACAGTATTTCATCTAGAACCTTCAGCTACCTGAAATTTACTACACGCTCACCTTTTTTATTTTGACTCTATAATCAGCCGAATAACTCGGGTTTCAAGTGAACTGGCCCTATGAAACTTAATTGGACGTACATTCATGACGCTATTAATACGTTTCATATTTGCAATTATGCTGTTTTTCATCGCATTAATGTCAGGCAAAGCATTATATTAACTTGAAACTATACCGATCCATTGCCATTCTAAGGATATATATATATATATATATATATATATATATATATATATATATATATATATATATATATATATATATATATATATATATATATATATAAATACATAACGTTATGAAATATATTTTAAATTCATATGCATGTTGATTTATTAATCATAAACACACTTTTACTTTCCAAATGTGACACGAGATGCCCTTCGTGTAGTCCGGTTCATAGCTTGTATCTCATTAAGCAGAGCTTGCCAAGCATTTCTATTCGATTGTATGCAAGAATCAGCAGAAAAAGCTAGTTGAATGTCATGTGCTTTAGAGTCCAATAAGAAGGAAAAGGATTTTAAGTGTGGTCAAGATTATGAAAGACAACTGAAGAAAAAGTACATTGTAACGTCCCCTTTTTCCAACGAAGACTAGAGACACAATTATTCATGATGATGTATGTAAACGCATTTCAGTTGGTGGCCTTCTCCTAAGTCTTGTGCTGTTAGGAGCCATTTTGTTCAATTCCTTCCAAAATCGAGACGGTGGAATCAATCTAACAGTCAGCAATGAGGGAAATGCCAGAAATCTGGCTGAAGTTCAGACCAATAGCAATAGCAGTTCTAATTCCAATGCCTACGCTGATTCAACCGGATAATTTCACACAGGTAAGTTAACAATGGAATATCGTGTACCAGTAATATAAAAACGTACACAATTTAAAAATGCCCCCATGCATACTCGTGCATATCGCGCACCAAACGGCAAATAGTGTAAACCAAGATCTGCCGGCGAATTATACAACAGCTAATCTCGGCCAATTCTGTTTCCTGTTGTCCTTTAATTTTAAAATAAAAATTACAGCAACCGTTTATCTTAAGAGTGTGTAGTAGGTATACTGATCAAAGAGTGTGTAATAGGTATACTGATCAAAGAGTGTGTAATAGGTATACTGATCAAATAGTGTGTAGTAGGTATACTGATCAAATAGTGTGTAGTAGGTATACTGATCAATTACATTGTAAAGTATCATAAACATATAAATAAGAATAAGTGCAGGTATTGCACAATCACTATATCGTTTACAATTAAGCTTCTCTCTGTACAAAATTGTGCAAGTGCCTGGAATTTCAATATATTTTGATAATTATAAAGATGTCATACGTTTAATTGACTTTATATTGAAACTATATTTATAATTAGAAATATTAAAGTAAAAAATGAAAATTAAATGCCTTATATATAGAGGATATTTACTTTCATCTTTGTAATTCATGTTCCAAATATGTACTTTTCTAAAAAAAAAATGTATACACCCAATTTAATATACAAATATGTGGAAGGTGTTAAAATGACACGTACGAACCAAATATTCCAAAATAAAAATACTGGCTAAGAAAGTAGATATATATTCTTTAAATCAAAAATCTTTTCTATAACCAGATCACATATAATAAAATGTAGGCAAAATGTTGTGAATTCTCAAAAATGGTGTTAATACTTTCTCTTTCAGTATGGTGGACAATTGTTAGCCAGGAGGGGTTTGTGAATAAAAGGAAAGGATAAAATACTACATGGCAATACAAATAATTAAAAACACTGATATTCTTGTTACCTACTGCACTTTTGTCTATCTTTCTATATATTGCTTCCTTTAAAAAGAAAATAAGCTTCCCCTTCCTTCAGTAAACTTGAATACGAAACTGCTTATAATGATTCTGCAATGACTACTCCTACTATTACTACTACTACTACGACTATAAACATCACTACAGCCACCATCACCAATACATTGCTACCACTACTACTACTACTTCTATTACAACATGGAAGTCGTAAGCAACAACTTCAAAGGTAAAGGGTTTACCCCTACCCCTACTTTAGGAAGTTACTCGCCAATATTTGTTATTATGACCGTTGTTCTGCCAACAATTCAACTTTATATATATATATATATATATATATATATATATATATATATATATATATATATATATATATATATATATATATATATATATTGTCAAATATATCTAGTCGGTCTACTTTGGTAGAAAACTATTACTGGACTATTTTTGCCCACCTGTATATAAATATATTAGGAAATTTCGAGAAATTAAAATTCCAGTTCTTTTTCATCCACTACTGTAGAGTAACTATATCCTAATCTCTTGCTATCTAAAATCCTACTACAATAAATAGAGATTATAAAAATATACTATACCTGATTAAAGCGAATGAACATGCAGATCACGTGTATCTAAGGGACTATCCCAACAGACCAACCCACTCGCATAGGTACGTAACAACACTAAAATAAAATAAATCGATATTTTACTTCCTTAATAAGACTCTGGGGATATTATGTTACAAAAATTGGCATTTACTGGCTCAGATCTCCCTTCCTTCTATCTGGAATTTTACTAAAACAAATGGAGAGGATAAAATGTTACAATTGTTGTTGGGAAAAATCAGCAAACACGATTTATTTAAGCGAAGAATTGTATTCTGGATCAAATTCGTCGCCGGAGGTGATGTGTACTGAAGGTATAATCAATACCTCAGCTATATTCTGCTATCATAATATTTGAATGTCAGTATATAGACAAAATTAATGTGATTTATTTTTACAGCGTGTCAGTAACTAAGCCCGTAAGTTCTATTCGTGTCGCGCTCGATTACAGTTTGAAATAATCTGTGGTTCGGTACAAGCCAGAAATGAAATTTATTCCTATATAAATTGAGAACTCGTGCTTTCTTTAGTTGAATCATCTTTCAAGTATGGAAGTGCAGCTGGGCTGAAAGGCTTGAGTCAAAAGGTGTATGGCATTAAATATGTGCCAAACGTATAAGTTGACATCACTTCAGATTTCAGGGTATATGAAACTGCCGTGCACCTTAAATCTGTTAATATGCGTTAAATTCAACTGTGTAGTTCAAGTGATTCTGCGATATCGCACCTGATTTGATGCAAGAAATCAATGGCTATATCCTTTCCCATTCACATACGAAAAAGCGATGAATTATGTCCTGGATATGTCAGGTACACCTTAAACATCCAAAGATAGATCGCCTCAGGGATTGACAGGCCAGGGAGAGACAGCAGATGGACTTTTGCTTAAATTTATTATAAAGGTTAAAGTTTTACATGGTAAAGCCTCATAAACATTCAATATATTTAAATATATTTTGAAATGTTTCCATTAAATAAATCCAAATGAAGACTTCGATACTTGATGCACCAATACCAAAGCAAATGAGAAAAAATTACAACTTTATTTAATGAATCTCCCAACTAAAAAGAATTGAGACATACGAGCTGAGAGAATTTAAACAGAATCATAACGAAATACTTTGAGATTCATTTCGTCAATATTTGAATGAGTACCGATTTTATGGCGGAAATAATAATGAATTGTATGCATTTTTCAATCCTTCCGAACCAGATCTGTAAAATATCTTGATTTGTTTCCATACACAAGAAGAATTGTCAGAACACAAAAGACTAGATACAATGTAGATAACTCGATATATATTACGCCTGAAGAAGGTTCAGTTGTAAAATTAGAAAATTATCAACATTAATTCAAAGTTCCATATGATGTTTATTGTGATTTTGAAAGTATCATCGTGTCAGAGGCAACGTGTTCCGTAGGTACAACTGATCCATCACTAGAGTAAAGATAACCACGCGTAGTCATTGACATAGCACATGATATAAAATCAGAGTATTTTATGCTGACACTTACCCAGTGTGAATTTGTGTCTAATATTTAGTTTGTACTGAAAGTATAATGAACTCTGCCGTCGCCGGTCCCAAGCCTGGATGGAAAGGGAGAATGGTTGTGCGTGGGCTGGAATCCCCACCACATAAAAAAGCTACGCTACAGAAACCAACACAGCAGAAAATGTATTGGATCAACAGAAACGACCCAGTGGAGAGCACGGACGACGACCACAGGAATCGAGTGGGACTAATGTTGAGCAAGAAAGCAAAAATAAGCCTGATCGAGTGGAACTCAGTCAGCGAGATGATTTTGACAGCCCGCTTCAAGTCAAAATTTTAAAAGATAACCATTGTGCAGTGCTACGCTCCAACGAGCCTTTCAGACCAGGAAGCCAACTAGGATTTCTATCAGCAACTGCAGAGCGTGTTTGACAGAGTACCAAAGAGGGATGTCACACTTGTGATGGGCGACATGAATACAACATCGGACGGGAACTCATCATGGGTAAAGAGGGCGAAGGAGAGATTAATGACAACGGAGAACTCTTTGCTGACTTCTGTGGGCTGAACGACCTTATGATTGGCGGGACAGTTTTTCTCCATCGCAGGATCCACAAAGTTACATGGAAATCCCCTAATTTAGCAACAGAAAGTCAGACCGAGCACTTGCTATCTCCCGCAGATGGGGGAGGACTCTGATGGATGTTAGAGACTGTACAGGAGCAGATGTTGGCTCAGACCATACGCTGGTGATGGGAATATTGTACACCAGAATCAGCAGCATAAAGAATACTGGACTGCAGGAATACCCATGATATGACACCTCCAGGCTTACGACTGTTGAGGAAAAACAGTAGTTCACCATTTCCCTCTCTAACAGATTTCAAGCTCTTGCTGACCTTGATGATGGCTACATAGACATTCAGGTCAACCTGTGAGGAGATGCTTGGATTCAAAACACGGAAGTTCAAGAGATGACTGTCAGTAGGTACAATCAGGAAGATTGAAGACAGACAAGAAATCAAGCAGAGACTTGTACAGGCAAAGATCAGAGCACAGAAACAGCGTCTTCAGGCAAGACAAATAATAAGGAAGTCAAGAAGAACGCGAGGAACGATAAGCCGGAACTTGCCGACAAACTTGCCACGGATGCAGAGAAAGCTGCGAAAATATAAATGACATGAGGACCCTCTACAGCATCATACGTCAACTATCAGGGAGGAAAACCAACACAAACAAGCCTGTACACGGAAATGATGGGAATATCCTGAGCAAACCGACAGAACAGCTCGACAGGTGGAAGGAACATTTCAACAGCTTGCTCAGGGTCACGCCTGTGGAAAACCCATCCATCAGATAAGAAAGAAATGATCTGGACATCAACATAGGGCCCATTATCAATGAAGAGGTCATACAGGTAAACAGGAAAATCAAGAATGTTAAAGCCTCTTGCCTTGACAACATCCCACCAGAAGCCTTAAAGTAGATGCCACAGTTACAGCGGACACCTTGATTGACCTTCCACAGGAAATATGGGACCAAAAAGAGGTGCCGCAAGAGTGGAGGAAGAGTTACATTTTCAAGATTCCCAAGAAAGGAGGCCTTATCAACTGTCAGAACAGGAGAGATATTCAACTCCTATCCCTAACGAGCAAGATTTTTACAAGGCTGATTTTGGACAGGACCATGTCTGCAGTAGATTCCAGGCTGAGAAAAGAATAAGCATTATTCCGGGCAGGGAGGTCGTCTACAGACCAGATAGCAACACTCCGCATTATCATAGAACAGTCCCTAGAATGGCAGTCACCCCTGTATGCAAATTTTATAGACTTCAAAAAAGCATTTGACATGGTGGATAAGTACCATCTGTAAAAATCCTGAGGTACTACAGCGTCCCGGAGAAGATTGTTGTGATTATCCAGTGCCTCTACCAAGACACGACCTGTTATGTCATACACAACACAGACTTGTTTCCTTCTTTCTCTGTTGACACTGACGTCAGGCAAGGATGCTTACTTTCACCAATTACCTCACTATTGATAGACTGGGTGATGAAGATGGCAATGGATCAACCACAAGGAATACAGTAGACCTTGGCTCAAAAACTGGAAGATCTTGACTTTGCAGATGATATTGGACTGCTATCACAGACACTCCAGCACATGCAATTAAAGACAGAGCGGCTACATACCGTAGCCCGAACTACCTGGAGATCAATGCCGACAAGACAAAATGCCTGCGGGTCAATACAAACCAGGATGACCTATTCTCTTAGAGGGACAAGCCATTGAGAATGTCGACAAGTTCACATACCTTGACAGCTTTGTGAAGAAGTCAGGAGGAACAGATGAGGACGTCAAGGCCAGGATTGCCAAGGCACGCCATGTCTTGACCACTCTCAGACCAGTCTGGAGGAATGATAACATCCACCTGAAAACAAAGATTAGACTGTTGAACTGCAATATCAAACCAGTTCTGCTCTATGAGGCAGAAACCTGGAGATACACAACAAACTTGGAACGTAAGCTGCAGGTCTTTGTCAATACTTGTCTACAACAGATCCTGCGCATCAGATCTCAGAGCGAATCCCCAACCAGGAGTTATGGCTGATAACACAACAGAAACCCATAAAATGACACAAGTGGAGATGGATTGGACATACACTGCGGAGAGACCAGCCCAGCATCGCTCGCCACGCCCTGGATTGGAACCCTCAAGGCAAACGCTGAAGAGGACGACCAGACATGACTTGGCGAAGAATCCTGGATACAGAACTTAAGAACATCCGCATGTCCTGGAGGGAGACAAAACAGATAGCCCAAGACCGTGACAAATGGAGAGCTGCAGTGAAGACCCTATGTTCCAGAGGGAACGAAGATGAATGATGATGATGATGATGACGAGTACGACGACGACGACGACGACGATGATGATGATGACGACGATGATAATGATGATGATGATGACGACGACGATGATGATGATGAGAAATGGTTGAACAATCTTACAGCTGATCTGTATATAATGTATAGTTGCAGTCGACTAGGTGACGGACATTAGGCCTGAATGTCCGACCTGCTTCCAGTGTTTCTTTAAATCACGTGATGCCTAGCACTTTGCCACCGAAGTTTTTGCTCTTGGGTCCATAGATATCGGCATGTGTTAGGGTTTGACTGGTATACCGCGATGCGTTAATTGTACCTATGAAAAGCAAAATTGACAAACAACTTAATATTTCATCCTGGACATTCATGTCACATGCAGTCGTACCAGAGGTACAATCAGAACACCCAAACACAATCCTTCAAGGTTTAATATTTACATCAAATCAATCCACATGAGATACAAACCAATATTTTGCGAACTATGTTCAAATATTTTACAATCCGTTGAGTAAAATCGCACAACGAGTGGATAATGAAATAAGACCGAAAAAATGCAAAATCTATGGTGTTCACAAACGAAGGTGAAAACCATTTTAGTTCAGCAAATATATGTTATATATGTGCGGAGAAACAAAACATGAAAACACAGTTCGAGACCACGATTACTTAACATGTAAATATAGAGCTCCAGTACATAATGAATGTAACTCATTTATAAATACCCTAAATACACACCACTGTTCATTTATAACTTGTCTGGTTATGGCAGTCATCTGTTCATTCAAACATTGGTTAAAAATGATTCAGATGAAACGGTAAAAATTATATCGAACAACGACAAAATATATCTTTCATTTATAAGTGTTTTATACTTTACAGTTTCATGAAAGAAGAAGAAGAAATAGCAGTTAAAAGGACAATGTGATTTGTAGACAACTTTAATCTATAGAGCGGCTGGCTGAATATTTAAATGATGACAAATTTACAGACTCTGAAGCATTTTATATTATTTGAGGAAAAACATTTACTCGTATGCAAACATGGATGGCTGCGAAAGGTTTAATGAAACAGTTATACCCCCAAAAGAAAAGTTGTATTAGAGTTTACACGACTCAAACATATCAAATAAAAAACACCAGTATGCATATGATGTCATGAAACAGGTTAATTTTCAAACCCTTGGAGATCTTCGCTATTACAACGTAAAAATATAAATTTATGCTATGTGACATTTTGGGGATTTTAGGAATGTCTGCGAAAAATTACTGCT
Organism: Margaritifera margaritifera; assembly: GCA_029931535.1. Lineage (NCBI taxonomy): Eukaryota > Metazoa > Mollusca > Bivalvia > Unionida > Margaritiferidae > Margaritifera > Margaritifera margaritifera. Next base: position 2,570,329 of record JAQPZY010001641.1, read on the forward strand.
CATTATTACAGCGCTCCTGGATATCTATATAATGCAAGTGTAAGATACAATGTGCAGAACTTAACCTTTGAACAGACTATAACATGTTACTGATAATTAGAGGGATTAGCTTGAAAACACAGAGATACACCAAAGAAAATCATAAATACTACTCTGACAAAGATGGCAAGATAAAAAATTAGGATGAGTACGAAAGCTCACGGTCAAGGTCATTCATTATGTACCTAGATACAAACAACATTTAAGGGACGACCATGAGGCAATACGTGCCTGTAAAAAGAAGAAAGAAAAGAAAGAAAAGAAAAATCTTGAAATGGGAAGCAAATGAACGGATAAACGCATTAAAGTTAAAGAAAGACGTAGATACTGGTTGCATTTTAAAGGTTGATTTGGAGATTCCATTACAGTTTAATCACTACTACAAGGGCTACTTATTTGTCCCAAAGAACTTAATTTCAGATGACGATGCTTTGTCTCCCTTGCAGATGAAGTAGATATCTGCTTGTAAGGGTGTAAAACCAACAGTACCAAGACCATTATGTACACTTAAAAACAAAGAGTAATATGTCATTCACAATAGAAAGTAAAGCTTTACACACAATTAGGTTTAAAGATTTACACACAGTTAGGTTTAAAGCTTCACTCACAGTTAGGTTTAAAGCTTTACACACACTTAGGTGTCAAGTTTTACACACATTTAGGTTTCAAGCTTTACACACAGTTAGGTTTCAAGCTTTACACTCAGTTAGGAGTTAGGTTTCAAGCTTTACTCACAGTTAGGTTTAAAGCTTTACACACAGTTAGGTTTCAAGCTGAAAAAGATACACAGAGTTTTTTTTGGTTAAAATTCTACTTCGAATTGAACGTAAATTCCAGAAAGAGCCATCTTTTGAAAGGAGATCAAATACTGACGATGACTTAGCACTGGTTATTTTGAAAAACAAGAAAATTGAATTAAACAAAACCGATTTACGGTGAATGTTTGCAGTGTTAGAGTTAAGCAAATGGTTGATGTATGAATTTTACTACAAGAAGTTTAAAAAATAGGGCAATGGAATTCAATCTTTTATGACTGATACAGATTCATTGTAAATCAATGTTCAGACAGAAATCTTGTACAATGACATGAAGGTAAACATTAAGTTTTATTACACTAGTAACTATCCAAAGGATGACATATTTGGATTACCACAAATGAATAGGGAAGTTCATGGGCTTTTCAAAGATGAGTTGAACAATGTACGTATTAGATAGTTTTGTAGATAAAGCCAAAGCTTTATTCTTTCATAGCGGGCACAGATGATAAAAAATATTGTAAAGGGATAAAGAAAGGTGTAGTCAAAATGTAAATATAAAAATGTACACAGATTGTTTATTTAATCACAACAAAAATTGCCAGGAAATAAATGTACTCAGACCATACAATCAGGAGATGCAGACCATCAAAGGACAATCGTTGTTTTGTTGACAACATAACTCCTTACCTTACGGACATGTAAGCAAACCGAAGTCAATGTGTACCTATTGTACAAGTATCTTGTATTGAAAGGAAATGTACGTCTCATTACAAGATTATTTCTTTTGTTATGTTTGAGAGTTTCTACATTTCTAATTACATTTTACTTTGAATAGAATCGTTTTCTTCAACAGTTTTTATTGGCTTTTTGTCCTTGATGTAAAACACTACAAAACCCCGTGTATTGTCTCTAAATTCTTTGATTACAGTTGTACTTTTTGCTGATATTTCACAATGTCTACCAATATGAGCTAGTTTGGTTAGATTTCTTGCTTTTAATACCATCAATGTTGTCACAGTAAACACAGTATTTGTAAATTGATATATATCAACCAGAAACCACTTATCTCATTTATCTACAGGATCTAACACGATCAAGTTTTCATGTTTTAGTAATAACTGTTTTATTGTAAGTCTTGTTGAGCAGAACAGTTGGACAGATGATAACGATGTAATCAAACAAGTTTCTATATTCAGTTTTTATTAATGTAGTGCAAACATGTATTCCCACAATTAGTCATTCCACAAATGCTCATGTTATGGTTTTTTATTTTCAAATATAATTATCGTGCCTATTAATGCATAATTGATTTAAGTTGGCTGTTTTGAATGATTACTTGTGCATCGGATAAAATGAATAAACATTTTGTAGGCATCTAACTTTTCTTTTCTATTGATCTGCAGGTAGATACCTTGTTGCACATTACACAGTTTTTGTCCACTACCAATCTGCCATCATGTGTACTTCTCCAGTCAACCTAGATACAATGGTTATCCATATAAAAAAATATAACACATACGTTACTGATTTCTGTGTGCTTCTGTTGTTCGTCAACAAAATACTTAGTGGCTTCCCCAAACTTTTGCCTTGGTTGGAAACCCTGGGAATAAACCATGTTTGGCAGACATTCTATAGTAGATACATCAGAATGAGTAGATGCACAGAGATTAAAAGCATCATGCAGATGATTTAAATACTGAGTCACCCAATCTCGTTTTCTTAATCTTTCATCCAAGCACACGAGTGTCTTGGATTTTTCATGATTTTCTGTCTTTTCAGCTCCATTGGAATGAATTAATTTGAACAGATGGTTGCTTCCATCAAATATTAGGCCGTTAGCTATTGCAACTCCAATAATTACTCATGTTACTGCCATTTATTGTTCCGCGATAAATGCACAAAAAGGCAGTACCGGACGCAGAAGTTCATTGTGCCTATGGCTCACCTCTGGGCACACGCCATAACAATATTTTGTTATATTTAAAGGCAACACATTTTGATACCGCTGTCAATTTTTATTTTGTATCCCGTCAGAATGTATCTTTCTTCTGGTTCAGCCCAAAAGCAAAAAGATTGTTCGATTCTAGATAGTATGTACTTGATTCTTTTTAACTTTGAAGAAATGTTTCAGATTTTTTCTCAGGGTCTAATGTGTACGCAAACACGTTGGTTGTTAAACTCTAATGCAGTGTAGAAAGTAATAGATATATTATCTACCTTCAATATATAATTTGAAAAAACTTATGTATAACCCTGATTTTTGTATTATTTGAATGACTTATTGCTCTGGAGCCACGGTAGCTAAGTCGGTAGAGCGTAGGACTCGTAATCCAAGGTCACGGGTTCAGTACGCGCCCTGGCCAGCCCGAGTCGGCTACTTCAGTGTGTTCTCGGGAAAGGCACTTAGCTTCCATTTCCTCGACATGATATAGCCAAGGATGTGTTCAAAGTGCCGTCAAAACCAACAGCAAAACAAACATCTACATCTTTTTATGTAACTTGTTTTCAGACGAACGAGATGGAGCATGATAAAATCTATTATTGCTAAATAATGACTGGGGTGTAGTTCCAGACTTTAATATTCCAGCAGCACTTGGTACAAAGCAAAAATCGTCAGTATATATATATATATATATATATATATATATATATATATATATATATATATATATATATATATATATATATATTGCTCAAACAAACTTAACAAAAAGAAAGTGAAATCAACAATGTTTGTTAAAATCATCAAACAATTTATTTTAAAAAATTAATGTGAAAATCAAAAAACACTTACATTTTCGTGTATTAAAATACAAATAATCCAACAATTATTAGTGTCCTAATCACAAGTCCTGTATAAATAGAAACTATAAAATGTTCCAAATGAATGAATGTTCCAAGTTAATGAATGTTCCAAATGAATCTTCGTAATGAACGAATGATCCGAAAGAATGAGTCTTCGTAATGAACGAATGTTCCGAATAGATGATGGTTCCGAATGAAGTAGTCTGGATTGTCATAATGTTACAACGATAATATGATCCAGGTAGCTCTGTTGAATGGTCCAGTAAATAATTCCTTTCGAAACATCTATACAGCATGACATTACAGCAGCACGGCTATTATTTCAAACAATCTGGATTCCAAAAGCTGATCATAAAAAAACAGTTCTTTTCAACTCAAGATGTAAAATGGAATGAAATTAATTCGTATTTCTAGGTCTTTTATACAACTTGCAAATGGCACATTTCACAACAGGAAACGTGTCATATTATGACCCAGAATGCAATACTAAATGCGTATATTCCATCAGATACAGTAAACAACTCTGACCTTGAACAAAAGGTCAGTCAACATGTTATTTTGATTTAATAGTACAACTAAACCCAGCTTAAATATGGCTCACTATTTGACAGAACTTTAAAGTAATCATAGGCCAAAAGTTTAAGCACATTATAGATTCCATATACATAATTCCGTAACAATATATATATATATATACATACATATATATATATATATATATATATATATATATATATATATATATATATATATATATATATATATATACAGTTGAACCCGGTTATGTCGCCGGCCTAGGGGTTTGCCAAAAAGCGTCGAGATAACCGATGATCGAGATAAACGAAAACCAATATGGCGACAATATATTAACATGTGCTTGAAATTTCTTTGTGTACATGATGTGCGTTAATAAATGAGAATGTACATGCACGTGTTTTTGGAGGTTTTTTTACACAACAGCGTTGCCGCGATTTGTTTGATGAAGCGATCGGCATGCTATAAAAATGTACATACATGTTTGATAGCAACAAAAGGCATATGTGCACCAACTAACAGCAGAGATTTACCAGTATACAATACAAACCACTGTCGATTCTCGATACAAACCTTTATTATATTCTCCAACATTGCAAACACAAAGATCGCTACAGCATGCTATCCTTTAGACAAGATCAACAAGAGTGAGTGAACTGTCATTGGAGTGAACGACCATACGGACCGTGATCACGTGCTACGTGAACTCAGCTCATGCGCAGTGAACCAAGTAAGATCATTCTTTCACTCCTGTATTTACTGAACACTTACCCAATTGTTTTTACAACTAGGAATGAAAATCGTGAAACGTGAATATCGACCGCAATAATCGTCCTTCAATATCACACACTGTACCGTTCGTTCGTGTCACTCCTGTGCGAAAATACGGTAGTGGGATGGTGAAGTGGCATCAATAACTAACATTTTCAAAAGCCGGCGATTGGTCATGGGGATCGAGATAACCGACGTTAAGTGGCAAATTTGGCCCTCTTTTGTGCTCGAGATATTAGAGTTCGGCGACATAAAAGAATCCACATAACCGATGAGAAAATGCTAAGACAAAGAGAGAATTTGGCGGTTCCACTTCAAAAAAGTCGACTTAATAGGGTTGGCGAGTTAACCGAGGTCGAGATAAGTGGGTTCGACTGTATATATATATATATATATATATATATATATATATATATATATATATATATATATATATATATATATATATATATATATATATATGTATATATACATTAGTTTTGTTTTCTCCTGAAAGTACTTTTGTTATTCTCGATTTCAGTTTTAATTCATTCATTAGAACACCAAATACAAGACGCTTTATACCCATTTCCGTGTTCAGTTCAGTTTTAAATGTCTCAGTGTTTTCGTTTATTTCTGTTTGTACTCTATCAAATCCACATAATCCGAGGTTTCTAAAATTTCTTTCAGTCTTGAATGCACGTCAAATCATTGAAATCTTTTCTCATTCGTTTCATCTTTCTCTCTAATTTGTCAATATTACCTTGTCTCAAAACGATATTATTAACTACTCCTAGATCAACATGTTCTTTTCAACCTGTTTTAGATTGTTCAACCATTTAGTAAATGCAACATCTTTAACTGTTTTGACCTTATCATTCAAATGTGTAATAAATAAATGTAAGTTGTTTTGATAGCTTGTACCATGTGTTCATTAGCATTTATTTTGGTTTTGTTGTCCTCTATCATCTTGATTATCTCCGTTAAATCATTCGTCTTCTGCAGCTATGACAGAGCATTAGCGTTAGTTATTATCTTGTTGATAAAGTCAGCAATTTGTATTTTAAAATCACTCTTTACCTTTTTAATCTCTTGGTGTGCTATTTTATATTTTATCAATAAAATTTTTCTGCAATTGTTCCAGTTGAAATTGCAAAGTGTCATAGTCTTCCACGGAATTCCTTCTTTTCTCCATGTCACTCTCCAAGGTATCTTATCTCACTGTTTGTCGTCTGTTCAGTTGTTAGTGAACGCTATAGTGTCTACTCTATTCTCGAGGTTCGCAATGTTTGTATCACAATACATAATGTTCTGTATCTCTACATAGACTGAACATGTAAAATATTGTTCCTTTTCTCATCAATATGTTTATCTTAGAGAAACAACTCGCTCTTGTTGAATACTGATGCAAATAGCACTGCAAGTGCTAACAGTGAGGAAAACAAGGTTCACATATTACATAAAACTAGAACAAACGAGTGACAAGTACTATAGGCTAAGTACCCGATGATTGTGAGTCTGAGCCCACTCCTGGCAAATGCAAGGTACTTAACCTTGCATGCTTCATTAAACCCAGCTGTTAAGGATGTCCAGCATCTACTAAGCGACTAACCTGCTATGGACATGCGTCCATCCGAGGGTGGGATGGTGGTAGTAATATATTATCAGTTGCTTTACACCATCGAAACCGTTAAATAATGTCCGGCCTTATAAACAGAGCTGGGGATCAACGGAATGTCATTTTCTCTCTAAATGTGACATCGTACAGACTTCTGATTAGGCGCCTGTTTTGTCTGTTACATTCATAATTGTTTTAATAGGTCGACAACAGATCTCTCAATTAATTATATTTACTAATAAGCAATATATAGAATGCAAACTTCCGCTTTTCGCATGTAAAGAAGGAGCAATCGATAGATAGATCTATCAAGAGATAGGCTGATTGATATATAGAGAGAAGAAAAACAGTGAGACTATCAAGAGTTAAGAAAAAGCTGCATATTCAATATTCAACAACATATTTTAAAAAATGACTGCATACATGTCTAGAAATTTTTTTTAAAAAAATAATGTTAAACCTTTCTTTCAAGCCCCCAAGGAATTCCTTCATGTACATACGAAGTTAGCTGAATCGGAGATGGAAAGATATAAAATTGTACGTTAATGCGAGATATGGCCACTTTAGGAAGTAATAAATAATTTGAGGGCATGCAGATTTTTATAGTACATACGTTCAACTCGACATAAACGTTTATTTGACCTATGGCGTTTTTAATGCAGAATATCGCTTAAGCTAGGAAGTGGAGCTGGGAAAACTTAAATCTAAAGATATTTTCGAAATGTTAAGCTTTCCCCATTCTAAACAGGATTTTAAGGTTCATGATAAATGATCGATAGAAAATTGCTACTCAGATAGTCTGTACTTGTTTGGAAATCAATATTAAGTCAATGCTAGATTTGTTTTCTCCTATTAGATTGTTTTCATGAATGCATACAATTCTCTAAGGAAAATAATCTAAAAAAAAATTTATATAATTTTTTTTTCTTCAAAATGTTATGATCTTTAAATAGATAGCAAGGCTACCTAGATAAAATCTGTAGAGACACAGGAATCGTTAGACAGAATGTTAGTACTCACACAATCTATGATTCTTTTGAAATCAGTAATACGTCAATTTAAAACCTTTTCATTAATTTGACAGTTGAAAGAATACACACATTTGTCGATCAAATAAAATATGTCATCTAATTTTCAATATTGTTCAAACTGTAAAGGTCTTGATTTATTTAATAACACCTTACTGAGGTACAAATTAAATTCCTTCACAAAGTAATAATTAAATATCGCTGTATGCATGTATTTATTTGTATTTACGTTCATACCAGCAGGGGTATCTTGATCTAAGATGTGAACACTTTACATAGTATCAAGTTAGAAAAGTTACACTTTGATTAAAAGCAGTAATATAAATTATCTAAACATTCCTTTTTTAAATTAGCTTTTCTCCCTGCTAAATAATGTTAACGAACAAATGCTTGCATTTCAACCGAACGTAAGCAGGATTAGTTAGATGATGAATTGATTGTAGATAACTTAATAGAAATTAATTTGTTTTCAGTTCAAACAGTTTGTATATCACCACGTAATATGTCTATTACAAAAACAAACAAAATTCATATACGAAGTTATTTCTTGATACTGTTATCAGGAAAGTGTTTATTGAATACAAATGCTGGATCGGCAGCAACGTCTTTTCTGCGATATAAACTGCAGCACTATACACTGAACAAATTAAAATAGTGTTACGAGATAGAGCTGGCCTAAAACCTGTTGACCACTCAATAACTCACTGTACTCTTCGTGGCCGATAAACTCTCCTAGGAATAAGGGCCATTAAAAACTTAGACCTAAGTCTAAGAGGTGTCTTTGATTCCCTGGTGAAGTGAGCAATCCTAACTCTAATGATGGAACTAGGGATGGAATGGATTTTCAAACTTAAGTTCAATTTCATGTCTTAACAGTCATAAAATTCAAGACATTCAAAATTCAAGACTCAAATATCACTTACACCACTTTAATAGAATTACTCATTGATTGACTTGGTATCACAGTAGAGATGTGCATTTGGACAAAAATGATTAAATTAAATAGCTGTTTATTATAATAGAATTTTACAGAAATATTTGAATATATCAAAGTTTTAATGTAAAGATTTTATATTGATTTATTATTTACTGAAAGACTGCGAAACACGGACTGAAATATAATTACATCTGTATTCATTCGGTTTAACCTTTGAGCCTTGAGAAACACTCAGTGGCTACAAAAATAATAACTGGCAACCTATATACAAAGTCTTGAGAAACACTCAATCAGTTTTGCAATACAAAGAATAACTTATGAACAGAGCCTTGAGAAACACTCAATGGATTTACAATCAAAATTGCACATACTATTATAATTATCATTCTTCTTCTTATTATTATTATTATTGTTAGTATTGTTAGTAGTAGTAGTAGTCCTTGAGTTCCTATTTCTGCTGAACTGTAATAATTATGAGTATTATTATAACGTCTGCAAGAAACAATTAACCTGACCTCACAAGATCCTGCAAAGTAATGTCTGCGTGCAATTTTGCTGTTTGAGAAAATGTTAAAACTCTAAATTGCTGATTTTTAAATATCAAAATGAAGTAATAGATATTCTGAAAATGTTAGACGATATAGATGCAAGATTTCAGAACTTACTGCTAGACCTGTGTAAAAAATTACTATCAAGACGTTATTTTCCTTGAAAATACGGGTACCGGCCGCGACATATTATCGCCACTTTTTCTGGATTCTTCTGAATTTACTCTGAAATTACACCTAGCCTTGAAAAGGCAAAATGGGATACAAAAATACATCCTTTTTCGATGTTCATTAAATAAATCGGTTCCAGCAAAAATATCTGACCTCGTTACATGGGAGCATACATTACTTCAAAGATTTCATTCAATGTGTTTGATCGTCACTGTACCAATTGTCGTCACCTCAAAAATTTTCACATTTGATTAGGATCCGTAAAACTAGAATAATTGGAATAAACATCAATTCATACACATACATTATCGTATTATGAATATTGATTTTTTGTTAAGCTATCTGTAGCTAAAATGTACATGTTCAGTAATTTTCTTCTCACAAAATTTATACGGCAATTTTTTTACTCAAGCACCGCTTTGTAGACAACGTAGTTTCGCTTAATGAGCATCACAAGTGACGAAGAGACAGATTGGTGAAGCATATATTTTAATTCACAAGGTCATAAATAACATTTTAATTACATAAATTCAAAGAAAACAAATATAAATGAACAATAGGGTGTAAATTAGTAAAAAAAAAAAAAAAGATAATGAAGAACAAGCACCTGCTACTGGCTACTGTAAGGATGTAATCTACGGATATCTGCGTCAAAGGTTGCATAAAATATGTGATTCATAATTATAGTCAGTGATTCGTAGATACTCTGTATTAAAAGAAAATTGAATTCTGTATGATCCCTGCTTTCCATTCGTATTAACAAAACCAAGGAAAATACAATTCACAAAGGTAACAAGTCTTTTAATTCAGTGTACTGCATTGAAAATCATTCAAAGTAAAAGAATTATTCCTGGCAAGCAAAGCACAGAAATGTGAAACCATCATCATCTGCGTCTTCTGGAGTGATGTCTGAGCAATGTTGATGGAACCAATCTTCACAAATATCACACTGATTCCAGCTTACATTGATGTTTGCGTCTTCACTGGTACTTGGATCTTTGGGTTGTGGCTCTGCATATCCACAAATACCACAAAGGTATATTGCCTGTGACCTGAGTCTGTCGCTTTGCTTATCCTTTGCTATTCTCTGACTTTCCTGCTTCTCAGCTTCAAGCGTCTTCCTTTCTTGCATTCGAGCCATCTTTCTTTTCTTAATCTCCTCCTTCTCTGCTTATCTTTTCTAGTAAATATATCGTGAAATAAGTGTAGATTGCTGATTCCTGACAAAATAAGCAATAATAGTTGCCTTTCCTCTGCGCACTGCCTTACATGGAATTCGTAGCAAAAATAATATAAAAAACTCTCCAACGGACTGTCTGGACAAACAGAACGTGACGTGACTCCCACACTCCTCACCGCTCATATTGATTCAGAATATATCGCTGCCGTAAGGCTCTTTTGACCACTGTATCATCCAAAACCAAGTCCGTCGTCTCGACGCATTAGTACACATGCGCACTGGCTGGATCCTACCTTTCTTCTCATTTCGCAAGTTGGAATACAATCAAAAACAAGGGAAAAAGAACCAGAGTATTATGGCAGCTCAGACTCGATTTATTGTGACATCATCAGTATATTATAACATCTGCCGTGTGCGACCGTGTAACATCGTCATCTCTGTACTTCATCACTGGCAGTAAAGAATTCCTGACTCTTTCCTCCTACGTATTAAGTAAAATAGTTTCATTCTGTGCTAAAGCCACTGTTGAGAAAAGATCTGAGTACATGCAATCTAAATTGAGTGTGACACATTTATATTTGCTTACGGGTTTCTGCACGTGGCATTGTACCACCAAATTTACAGCGTTGTGGAAGTGGCATCATCGTCCTAAACGGAGGTAACACACTGTGAGGAGTATCATATATCCACTGCAGAATTCTGCGCCACGCAGGGATAAATTCTGCAGTTCGCTGGGTAGCAACCGGAGGGAAAAATTCTGCAGGAGCAACCCTACTTTTCTACTGATAACACAAAACTACACATTAATTAATAGATGTCCTTGTATAAGCTAGATTACTAAGAGTATTAATTACAAGGACAAAACTGACACTTAATACGAAATCCAGAAAACAATTTCAAATATAAACATGATGAGATTTGCAGGAAAACTATACAGCATTCAAATGAAGCAAAAGAATCAGAACATAGGACTAAATAAACTTCAGGAAAACATGTTTAGCTATTATCCTTTAATTAGGTTGTTTACTTAGTATTTGAGTTCAAGGACGGTTTTGGTAAACAAGTTGTTCATTCAATTTGAGGTCAGGGTTGATTTTGTTTACAGATAAAACTAGAATTGCCTTTAGAATTATGTGTTTAAAGTCACATACACTTATAATTTTCTATAACATTTTGTCATATGACCTATCTTTATATATACCATGTTTAGTGGACAGATTTCAGTTTTGACCTTACCATTAGTCTTTAAAGAGTCATTACAGTTGTGAAAAATCATTCCAAATTCCGAGAGAGGAATTATTTAAAATATTCATTGGATTATAAAAGTGCTCATAGACTTTTGGATTTTGGATTTTGAATTGATGATTTTGGGATTTATGTGAACTTATTCAAAGATATTCTGGAGTACTTCATTTTGGCACATCAGCACATTAAAGACTTCTGGCACATCAGGTCATTAGAGACTATTGGCACATTAGCAGATTCAAGGATCGTGAAATTCATTCAGAACATTCTATATTTAGGACTTGTGATTAGGACACTTAGGATTATTGGATTATTTGCATTTTAATTCACGTTACTGTAAGTGTCTTTTGATTTTCATTCTAATGATCTAGAAATAAATTGCTTGTTGATTTTTACTTGATTTGTTGGTTTCACTTTCTTTCGGTTACATTTTTCTTAGACCATAGAGTCGTATCAATTTTATATATATATATATATATATATATAATATATATATATATATATATATATATATATATATATATATATATATATATATATATATATATAAGGTGATGACGATCTTTAAAGAATGCATTACATTTATATATCTATCAAAGGTGATGACGATCTTTAAAGAATTCTATAATTAAAAATGAAAACACGCTAAGTGGTGAATATACAGACACTAACTAGCGAGTGCGAAACATAAGCATCAAATGACGGAAAACAAAGGCGTGAAAGATAAGCATCAAATGAGGGAAAACAAAGGTGCGAAAGATAAACATCAAATGACGAAGAACAAAAGGAGTGACGAGGCGATGAAAAACCGCTTCGCCACCTACAGCGTGACCTTATTAAGTAAAATGTCTACTAAGATAATTATATGTCCGACTGAGTTGTAGTGGTTGGCGAGTGTCCCATTGGGTTGTAGTGGTTGGCGAGTGTCCCATTGGGTTGTAGTGGTTGGCGAGTGTCCCATTGGGTTGTAGTGGTTGGTGAGGTTTGTATTAATTTTGTTGCGTACATGGCTATTGAGGTTGTTCCGACTGTCTCCTCTCTCTGATGTCCACAGTTATGCCAAAATATTCAACGGCATAGTTCTTGCATGTCAGGAGTTAGATCACTTTTGTGGTACACACACACACACACACACACACACACACACACACACACATATATATATATATATATATATATATATATATATATATATATATATATATATATATATATATATATATATATATACACACAAAACTTGATAACGGCGCAAATTCAAAACGGTTTTCCAACGTTTCGAGCTAAACAAGCTCTTCGTCAGGTGAATAAACAGCTTACATACACAAAACAAACATTAAGCTATAATCTAAGAAAAGTTCAGGACTCCTACATGTCAGAATCACTAGGGGGAATTTACAACAAGAGATATAAAAATAAAATGGTATGTAAGAATAATAAATTAGCTGGTTATTGTGTCTATCACACAGAGAACCAACATTATTTTGACCTAATGCCAGGTTGTGGACAAAGGACGGAATCACAGCGGGACGGAAAATCAACGCAATCTACAAAATTTTCTAAAGAAATTATATCCCTGTAAAGCTATGCATATAGGTTCTAAAGGTAATATGTCGAGAGAATGATGTAGCGGAATGATGGACAATAATAATAATAATAATAATAATAATAATAATAAAAATAATAATAAATGTAATTACTTGGGTAAATATTGTCGCAAAAATTGCATACGGGTGAAAAACTGATGACTCTGTAATTTTGATAAGACTGCAACGGGAAGGTTAGATTTTTTCGTTTAGACTGAACTCCCCATGAGTTTTCAATTGCAGTATCCAGAATCGTTACTTAAGTGTGCGTTCTATGTCGGTCCACCCCAAGTTTGATTCAATCGGTAGCATCTCGAGGGACACGATTGAATGTCCAGTCGAGTTGTAGTGGTTGGCGACTTTCGCGTTGATTTTGTTGCAAATGTGGCTTTTTTGATTATTCATTCGCTTTCTGAAATCAACGGTTTCGCCAATATATTGAGTGGTACAGATCTTGCATGTCAGAAAATAGATTGCATTCTTGGCTCGACATCCTAACTTCTGATTGATCGTGTAGCTAACTCCAGTTGTCGAACTTCTGAATGATTCGGTCTCAGGCATATGTTTGTAAATTAGGCAAGTTTTGTTTACTACCAACATGAGATGAGTTCAGGTATGCTGTATTGGAAGAATATACATGTATTACGATATGTAAAGAGGAGGACATGAATGTAACCAAGTTATATAGCAAAATTTTGGTATTTAAAAACAAAACAAAAAATTAATAATAATAATGAATAATCATTTTTTGGATGACTTTTGGTAAAATTATTAAGTTATAAATGCAGAGTATACAAACAACTGTTTGACATGATTATTGTGTAAAATCTTAATATTTAAAGTTACTGCTGAGGCAGAAATGAGTTAGACTAAATATTCCAAGATAAAACCATCTTGTGCTGAATCGTAAAGAACGATATTTCCCATTAGTAAGGGCGACATAAAGGAACACTGATTAGATTCATCTTGTGCAAAGAAACGTCTTAACTGTATATAAAAATATAATATTTTTCAAAAATCAATGTGTGAAAACGGAATAATTAGCATTGGAACTTATAAAAATGGTAGTTTCTACTTTGAACAGTAATAATAATAATAATAATAATAATAATAATAATCGTTTCGGTAAGTTAGAACCCTTAAGTTCGTTCACTGATTCCAAAACCGGTTATATCTTTCTCATTAACATTTATGTTGTTATTGAAATATTCTGATTTTCTGAGATAAATTGTTTTATAAACTGTGGACTTTACAGAGAAGAAGAACAACCACAAACGTTACATCCGCAATAAAATTAATACAAAACTCGCCAACCACTACAACCCAATCGGATACTCTACAATTACTACAACACAATCGGACATTCTGTCAGTCCCTGAAGATTCTACAGACTGAGTCTATATTGTGGTCTACCGACGTAGAAAGCACACGGAAGGAGAAATAGCGGATGCTACAGTTGAAAACACGTGGAGAATTCGGTCCAGATGAGACAGTCTAACCTGTCCACTGCAGCTTTTCGATACTCACTAACAGGCACATAATCACAACTCTATTTTGTTCCTTTTTCATCTCATTGCCTTCAACATTAGCTTTAAATGACTGCAGGGGTGTTGTGATGCTGTCCATTTCTGCGTACATACCTACGTGTGTAATGTCCTTGGACTTCTCCTATATTGGTAAAGCAAGATACATGAAACTTGAGTCAATGATAGTCTTATGGGTGTAGATTGTGCCAACACTTTTAGAATTTTGATAATGCAATTTGGGGTGGGGCTGGCTGGGAGGGGGGGGGGCGTTATTTAAATTTCAAATGACTCGAGTTGTATGCCTCACATGCCCGAGAAATGGTTTATATGATCAATGACGAACGTGTCAACGCATATGAGACTGTGACTCCTGTGTGATGCCTCTGGGTATTTCCCTGGGACTCCTGTGTAATGCCTAGTGGTATTTCCCTGGGACTCATGTGTGATGCCTCGTGGTATTTCCCTGTGACTCCAGTGTGATGCCTCGAAGTATTTCCCTACCCCCAATAACTTTTTCCCTGTGCCATAATATAGAACCTATTGAGATTCACATCCGATAACCATCTAAGCACTAACTGCACATGAAAAGACAAATGTATACATGTAATTGATTTTAACCCCGGGTCAAACCCAACCCCCAACGACTCAGCCTATGTTTCGTAACTTGGAAACTATTAAGATTCCCACCCCATACTCATGTATGCACATACTGGAAATGAAGAGATAAAATTATACATGCAACTAACATTGGTCCTGGGGTCCAAACTTATCACATAAGGGACTTGGCCCCTGGGTCATAGATTGGAAAATCTCGAGATCTCCACACTATAACCATGTACATACACACAAATACGCATACTCAACTGACATTTGTACTGGGTCAGTTCTGACCCTTAGGGACCTAACCAAGAGGCTCAAACTTAGGGATCGAGGTCAAAACGGGGAATTGCGGGGATATGCCATTTACAAAACATAATTCTAGTTATTATTATTATTTACTATTTCCCTTTTTGCATAAATTGTCTTCTTTGCATGCCTATTAGAACAATTTGCTCTTCTAGCTTTTTCTGTACAGAAATCTTTATCTGGGATATATTTATCGAAGTAGACATTTTACTTCATTAGGTCATACTGTAGGGGGAAAGCCGTTTTTCATCACCGCGTCCCTACTTTGTTTTCCGTCATTTAATGCTTATCTTTCGTACTCGCGAGTTAGTTTTCATCATTTAACGTATTTTCATTTAAATTCTGAAATTCTTTTAGATGGGCATCATCTTTGATAGTTGTACAAATGTAGTGCATTCTTTGTGAAGTTTATTTTTTTCCTAACTTCTGTTTGTTTGATTTTTTTTTTTTTTTTTTTTTTTGGGGGGGGGGGGTGTTTGTGTTTCACCTCATTTGAAGCGTAGAATAGTTCTCTTGTAAATCTCATTTTTTGGGGTTTTTTTAAATGTCAATGTCATTGCTACTACATACTTCAATCACTTTGGCATTTTGTATATCCATTAAACATGTTGTTTTAATGCAAGTAAACTTAAAATCATGAGGTGTTCTTCAGTGTAAGAATTAAAAGCGACTGGTCAGCTTGCTGTAATTCTTATTTTTTCCTTTGACGATCTAATGATTCTGCAATAATTAAAGCTCATATATTTGTTGCGTATATACATTCTTTCAGTTCTTTCCGCGTCCATTAGTACTTTTGTTGACACAGTCATTTCAGATAAGTATTCCTACACTTAGCATGCAGCTAGAATTTATTTACTCTCAAAGGAAATTGAGCAGTTGAAACGTTTTTTATATCGTTAGGTTTCTCCAAAGAAATTGGTAGACTCTACTTATCTATCTTTCTTGTTGTGTTCCATCCACATGCAAAATGTGTTCCATCCACATGCAAAATGTGTTCCATCCACATGCAAAAATGTGTTCCATCCACATGCAAAATGTGTTCCATCCACATGCAAAAATGTGCTCCATCCACATGCAAAAATGTGTTTTATTTCTATTATTTATATGAAACTATTTTAAGCTTGTCGGTGTATAGTGCTGCAATTTTTATCTCAGGTAAGATGTTTCTCCCATTATTATACATTTTACCCATAACCATATAGATAAATAATCTTGTATGTGTATTATAAAGTTCTTTCGTAATAGATGTATTACTTACTGATATACAAACTGTTTGAACTGAAAACTAATTAAATAATACTACGCTGGCTACAATCGATTCATAATCTAAGTGATCTTGTTTACGTCCCGTTGAAATGCAAGCTTTTGTTTTCTTAACATTATTCAGTATCGAGAAATGCTAAATTAGGGAAAGGAGCGTTTAGATAATTTATATTATTATTGATTCTAATGTTGGACCATAGACATAACGTAGAGGTAACTGATCAATATGTTCCCGTATACGTCATCGTCAAGCGGAATACGTCATAGATACGACGCAAGTGTTGTCACAATAACTTTTTTTGTTGGCAAACAACAGCAATGGCTGACCTGTTAGGTGTCAACGTCGTCGTCTTTGATCAGAGGACACATTAACAGCTTCAGAAACTTCTTGCGCCCTTTGAAACGTGATGCAGTTGCAAATTCAATGAGTGCCAGAAAAAAATGGAATTCAAGAAAAAAGGTAATGATATGCTCTGATGACAAAAGATGAAAGTCTTTTGTTTGAAAAGGGAGATTTTGAAACCCATACTGCCAAAGGGAGATTTTGGAACCCATACTGCCAAAGGGAGATGTTGGAACCCATACTTCCAAAGGGAGACTTTGGAACCCATATTCCCAAAGGGAGATTTTGGAACCCATACTGCCAAAGGGAGATTTTGGAACCCATACTCCCAAAGGGAGATTTTGAAACCCATACTCCCAAAGGGAGATGTTGAAACCCATACTCCCAAAGGGAGATGATGGAACCCATACTGCCAAAGACCTTCAGTTTACTCTTTTTTATTTTTGTAGCAAGGTGTTTGGCTTCAGGGGGAGACGTGAACACATGAAAATAAAGTTTCGTGATGTAACACTAAAGATTAATTCTGCAGGTGTTTTCTTACACACACACACACACACACACACACACATATATATATATATCTATATATATATATATCTATATATATATATATATATATATATATATATATATATATATGTGTGTGTTTTGTGTGTATGTCTGTCTGTCTGTGTGTGTGCCGGTGACAAGTACCTGCAATTTAAAGAGAGAGACAGTCAGGCACGAGATGAGGCAAGCAAAGACGACATGAGAGAGACCACACCAAGAATATTTATGACATATTTACCAGATAATATAGATCTCTTTAAAATCTACAAAACGTTTGTTTCACAGCGACCATGATCAATGAAACAGGACGACAGCCCATTCTCTCTTGTGTCTGTCCCTGAAGCTCGTCTCGAGAAGTCTGCAAATCCAGATATTTGGTAGGATTTTAATTTCAATTAATCGCAGTGAAGTTACATCAATAAAAATTTGATTATAAGTAGATGGTTCAGACCGTTATTAATATTGTTATTATTATTATTATTATTATTATTATTATTCCGTAATAATCTATCATCACAATGTTTAAGTAGTGATGAAAAAATAGTTTCATTTGAAGAAAAAAAATCTTTACATGAAAAAGAAATTTAAAAAATGCAACAATTGTATCCACGTCAAATCATATACAGGTATAGTCTCTGTAGTTTTCTTTTTATCCAAGGTACTATCCAAATCCCATGGGTGCTGTCCCTCTGGACAGCCGGATAAAAATTGTGGCAAGAAGAGCTGGTATCCGTACAAGGTTAACGAACCATAGCATTAGAAAAACCAGTGACAACTCTATCGAAACAAGGTGTTCCTCGTCAAAAAATTATTCAAATGACTGCCCATAAAAATATTTAATCAGTACAGCATTATGATACAAAATTAACAACGATAGAACATAAACAATTGTGAAATCTTCGTACATACAGCATCGCAACTTTGCTTAAAGCATCCCTACACATCCATCAATTTCCACAGCTCAGATACAAAATATACTGAGTCCTGAAGAATCTTTCTTAGAAAAATGTCCTCACTAGTAGTATTAATACTTTCTGTTAACAATTGCACAATCACTATGAACTTTTTCCTACTGGAACAAACCAACTGACCTGAATTCTGTATTAAAGTTATATACATGCAGTAGCCACGCGTGTTTCTGTCAAAATCCTTCACTTCCTGAATACTCACTGGTATATTTTCTACTCTGAAATAATCCTTAGCAATATATATGTTTCATGTATATTTACCAATAAATGAATCAATATTAGAAACCTTAACTTTGTTTCTTGTTGTTTTACACGATTCATGCTTCGGCCCTTCGTGAAACTCAGTATTGGTCAAATCAGAAACAAACGGTATCGACCTGAAAGTGGGCGGAGTTGATCAAATCTTACATATGCATGCACCTCGTGAATGAAATTGTACATGAATAGAGTAAACAATGAAACAATTTTTTTAATTATCTTGTGTTGCTTTTATGTCAGCATTATTATCAAAATATGAAAAGTCATACATATTGCAAAGTATATGATAAAAAGATTACTGTTCGGATACTGTATGATTATTACTGCTTTTAATTAAAGTGTAACTTTTCTAGCTTGATACTATGTGATATTTTCACATCTTAGATCAAGACACCCCTGCTGGTATGAACGCAAATACAAATAATTGCATGCATACAGCGATATTTAATTATTACTTAGTTAAAGAATTCAATTTTTACCTCTGTAAAGCGTAATTAAATAAATGAAGACCTTTACTGTTTGAAAAATATTGAAAATTAGCTGAAATATTTCATTTGATTGACAAATGTTCGTATTCATTCAACTTTGAAATTAATGAAAAGGTTTTAAATTGACGTTTTACTGTTATAAAAATAACCACATATTGTGTGAGGACTAATATTATATCTAACTATTCCCGTGTCTCTACAGATTTTATTTATGTAGCCTCGCTATCTATCTACCTACATGTCTATCTATCTATCTATCTATCTATCTATCTATCTATCTATCTATCTATCTATCTATCTATCTATCTATCTATCTATCTATCAAAACTATTTTACAGTTTGAATAAAAATTAAACATTATATAAAAAATTTTCGTTCTTTCTTGATATGTATGCATTGTTTTTAAACAAATCCAATAGGAGAAAAATCAAGCATTGACGTAATATTGATCTCCAAGAAAGTACAGACTGTTTGAGTGAGTAAAATCTAACATTTCAACAATTTATGTAGATTTACATTTTGTCCTTGTTCCTCTCCTTAGCTTAAACGATATACTATGTTGAAAACGCTATAGTTCAATAAACGGATGAACGAAAGTAATAAAATGTGCATTCCAAAAATATTTGTATTTATTACTTCCTAAAGTGGCCATGTCTCGCCATAAACAATTTTATATCTTTCCATCTCCGAATTAACTTACTTAAGGCAGTTGTATCTACATGAACAGCTCATTAGGCGCTTGCGTTGTATCTACACGAAGAGCTCATTAGGGGCTTGTGTTGTATCTACATGAACAGCTCATTAGGGGCTTGTGTTGTATCTACATGAACAGCTCATTAGGGGCTTGTGTTGTATCTACATGAAGAGCTCATTAGGGGCTTGTGTTGTATCTACATGAACAGCTCATTAGGGGCTTGTGTTGTATCTACATGAAGAGCTCATTAGGGGCTTGTGTTGTATCTGCATGAAGAGCTCCTTAGTGGCTCGTGTTGTATCTACATGAAGAGCTCCTTAGTGGCTCGTGTTGTATCTACATGAACAGCTCATTAGGGGCTTGTGTTGTATCTACATGAACAGCTCATTAGGAGCTTGTGTTGTATCTACATGAACAGCTCATTAGGGGCTTGTGTTGTATCTACATGAACAGCTCATTAGGGGCTTGTGTTGTATCTACATGAAGAGCTCATTAGGGGCTTGTGTTGTATCTATATGAACAGCTTATTAGGGGCTTGTGTTGTATCTACATGAAGAGCTCATTAGGGGCTTGTGTTGTATCTACATGAACAGCTCATTAGGGGCTTGAATAAAAGGTTTAAAACTGTAACATTTTATGCCACAGTCAGCTTTTTCTTAACTCCTTACAGTATCACTGTTTATCTATTTCTGTCTGTCAATCAATCTATCTATTGATAGATCTATCAACACGTACCCTCCTTCTTTACATATGGAAAACGGAAGTTTGTATTCTGCATATTGCTTATTAATAATTATAATTACTTGAGACACGACAATTAAAAAACTTTAAAAGGTGGAAAGAAATAAGCCTTAAATAACATTCACACATTTCACCATTTTGATCATGTGTCCATGTTTCTACGTATATAAACAGACGTAAAAACTATGTCAAAAGCATCTGCCTAGAGATCTTATGTGTAATTCATTGAGGAAAAATATGAGCAGTATTTAAGAAAGATAGATAGACAGACAGATAAATAGATAGATAGATAACCATAATATAAATGTGTAACTTTTCTAGCTTGAACGATAGACTATGTTAAACATACATACATTTCAATCTGAATTCTATTATGTAATTTTCAACTTTCTTCTTAACTTTTCAGTAATGTATGTGTATACTCATTCGATTATGTTATACTCGTTCCTTTGTGGTAGCAAATACTCTTTTTATTTTGAAAATTAATGGAAAAAAAATTACAAATTATTTTCTGTTTGAGATACTAAGGTCTTATGTATTATTCAGCAATAGATACTGAATGTGGCATTAAACCAAAAATGATCTCGACTAAACGTGAATATGTGGCAATCACTTGACCCTCAAGATAACTGTCTAATGTTAGGTAGATATTCTCATGCAGTGATTGATAATTTTATTGTATGTCGTATATTATTTTCTTTAGTTATTTAGCTAGTTATCTTGCTAGGTACTTACTGAGCCAGTTAGCGGATTAGATATTTAGGTAGGTATATGTATTTTTCAATCTACCTATTGAACCCTTGATCTATATAAATTGTGTTTGACTCGTTTACTACTTACTAAAATTACTTCCTCTCAGGCCGAATTTCAACCGCATATATGTACCCAAAGTGTCGTAACTAATTTATGAGTCGTTGAGCTAAAGCTGGAATTATGTACTCAAAAAGTTTTGATAATACAGGGTCAAGTTTCGTAAATTTTCGTCAACAACTGTAAGAGGCGTTCGCGTACAGACGCACGGACAGACGCAGGCGTTCATAATATCATCGACCTTTTATAAATAGCGTGGGGATAATTATTTTTTGCTTCATTCGGATCAACTTTCATTTTTGTCTTAAGTTTACGTCAACTTAATTTTAAAAGTTATGAGAATGACCCAACTGAGGAATTGAGCCTTTATTTTTTGTTCGAGTTGTGAGCGAGTGGAGGGAAGAGTGCTTTCATCCAAATCCACAATGGAAACGGGAGGTATACTGCGAAGTCTCCGTAAATGTTCAGAAGTTAATGACTAGTAGCTTTGATTGAACTTGATCCCCACAAAGGATTTGTAGGTACAAGTTTCTTTATATGCATTACTGTACTTCCTCTGCAAAGTGAACTTTGTATCTTCAAATATTAGGAACAAAATAACCATTCGAATTTAATATGAAACGATACACAAAAGAAGTTGACTTGACCTGTGGACAGTATGGAAATATTACTGAGTTTCTCTAAGAATACAATTGGAAGAAACTGATATCATGAAGGTTTCTTATTCTAACATTTCCATGAAGTAAAAGTTCACGATTCTTTATCCTGGATAATCTCAAAACTTTAAACTAGACAATATGTCTACGGTATAGAATGAAGCGACAAGTTCTTTGTAATTCACAATGAGTGATGGCAATAAAGAAATATTAAGATTGTTTGAAAAATAATCTGCCTTCCTACCTAGCCACCTAACTACTTAGTTAACTACCTACCTACATAACAAGCTAACTAACTAACTAACTGACTCACTAACTATATACTAACTGATTGGCTGAATGACGAACTAATTAAAAATAGTTAAGGCAATCTTTTCTTTTCTGTAATAAATTATCATTGAAATATCGGAATACACTGAGAGATGTATTCTTTGGATTATATTTAATAAACACACAATTTATATCGTCCATTAAAAATGAATATGTTTCTACTTTACTGTATTGTCTTTCTGTCTATCCATCAAAAGGAGGATATGTGGACAGGCAGGGTTGGTTATATATATACTTGTACATAAGTCTGAGTTTATGTATATCCTGTTACGACTCTAGGTCTTGAAATAATGTAACAGAAAGAAAGTACAATGTGTGTAAACTCAAAAAACAATTTATTTCTCTGTAATTAAAAAGGAAAATTCAAAAGACAGTTACAATTTGTGAATTCCAAATTTTAAATGTCCTAAACATAAGTCAGAAATTATAAAATGTTTTTAATGAATGAATGTTTCAAGTGAATGAATGTTCCGAATGATGGGTAGTCTTGAATGTCCTGGTGTACCGCAACAATAGTCTTGAATGTACTGATGTACCACAACAATAGTCTTGAATGTACTGATATACCACAACAATAGTCTTGAATGTACTCATGTACCCAAATAATGTAATCCAGATCATCTTTGAGAATGTCCATAAAATATATAAAAGTCATATATTTTAATCCAAAGGTTAATGAGCACTTTATGTTAATTCCTACGAATGTTCAAATAAATAATTCCTTTCGAATTATGTCTACAGCAATACAGCATTACAGCATTACGGCATTACGATACTACAACACAACTATGATTCCAAACAGTCTTATGATTCCAAACAGACTGATCATAAAAAAAATCAGGAATGTTTTTAACACAAGATTTAAAATTGGAATGATTATAATGCGTCATCAAGGTCTCTTTGCAAATGGCCTATTTCACAGCAGGACATGTGTTATCTTACGACCCACAATGCAATACAAAATGCGTCATTCGCGTGGAAAATCCCCTACAAATGGTCAACAACTCTGACCTTGAACTCAAAGGTCAGTAAATGCTTTGTTGACATCTTAACCAAACTTAAAGTGCGACCTACTATTTGACCATATTTTAAAGTACAATCATAGACCAAAAGTTTAGGCACGCATTATAGATTCTATATAAATAACAATGCCTATACTAGTTAACCCATCGCACAACAAAATGTTCATATCTAGCAATTCACTCACCCATCCACCCACTCATCGGTACATTCATCCATAAATCCAACCAACAAGAAAAACAAATGAGTCAATCGATCGATCAACAATTCTGTCTATCTATTCACCTATCTACCTGTTTTTTTTATCTATGTACTGTATATATCTATCTACATATATATGTATCAATATATACATATCTATCTACAGACACACACACACACACACACACATATATATATATATATATATATATATATATATATATATATATATATATATATATATCCCCTTGCCCTCTTTTGAATTACGTTAAATGATTTGGCAAGCGGTTCTCATGTCTGAGTCAGTTTATAGATAGACAGGTAAATTGTTTCTTTGTTTGACTGATTATTTGATTGATGAACAGATTGTAAGGTAGCGAAGTTATGGTTGAAACCTGTTTTAGATTAGAAATTTGAATAATTGCATATATTCTTCAACATATATAACAGTTCATCTGAATTTTAATTCTTTTCTTCAAACTCTAAATTGCTTTTCACAAATTAATTAAAGCTACTGGTGTAGAGGCTCTGTAAATAATATTGTATTTATTTCTTCGAGGGTCATGGCACCTTTGGAAAGTAAACAAACGATATTGGTTCATTCGGTTCATGCAATATTGAGGTTGTACTTTCCATTCCAACCGAGTTATTTTGATATGGGGTTTTAACACAGTCTGTCGTGTAAGGAAGGGAGCAAAGATGTTTTTAAAAAAATTATCTGTCTGTTCCTGTTATAAGTTTAGCTTTTCTTTATAACAAACAATGTTATCAAACAAACACTAGCATTGCAAGGGAGGTAAACACGATCAGCATAGTAAGGATAGACTGTAGCAATCGGAATACCCTCTGCCTTTTCCGTCAATTCGAAAAAGAAACTTGGGATGCAATTTGTCGTCATTGAGAACGATGTTGCGAACTGGTTCTGTTCACCTGAAACAATATAGCGACGGAGGGTCACAATCGGAATATTGTCGGCCCTTGCTGTTGTAGCATACGTGGTTGCACTCCGCCAGAGGCGATTCACCAAACATGTCAAATTGATGTGTATTCCTACAACTACCTCCGAGGTTATTTCATGAACTGACGGAAATGGCCGAGCGATGTTCCGATCGAGACAGTAGGTGAGATATCCGTATTCAAACGGTCTGTAATTGTTGGATATCAGTAAGTTTGTTTATTAGAGAATTCGTGAGTACGTAGGAACATCATTCATTGCTATGGCTTGAAATCTGAGAAATGCATTCTTTAATATCAATTGAACGGTAACACGAAAGAGCTATTTTTATATTTAGCTATTAATCTTTCTTTCTATCTATCTTTATTACGTTCATTTTACTCGACTTTCATAAAATAAAAAATTTAAAAATTACTTTACAACTATGCTGATAACTGAGACAAAATACACGGAAAGTATGTATTGATAAAAATAGACAAATTCACCTCACCTTTACAGAAAGACGTATTTTTTCTTTAAAACTTTGATGAATAATCTTTTTTTCGGGCGGGGTGGAACGTATGCCTTTTGCATTAGTGTAACTTATGAACATCAAATATACAAAGTCAATATAATTATATT
Source organism: Margaritifera margaritifera (assembly GCA_029931535.1). Classification (NCBI taxonomy): domain Eukaryota; kingdom Metazoa; phylum Mollusca; class Bivalvia; order Unionida; family Margaritiferidae; genus Margaritifera; species Margaritifera margaritifera. Next base: position 2,595,857 of record JAQPZY010001641.1, read on the forward strand.
GTTCATACATTCAGTTTAATCTTCCCAAAGCCTAATTAACAACATCTACTCATTAGCATCTCACAATCAAAGATTTTCTTTATCAGTTCGAAATATTACCATGCAATTTCATAACTTGAGTGTACAATTATATATTCAAAAATTTAAAAAAATATAAGAACTGTTGAATTTATGATAAAATGAATTAATTTATGTTGTAGAGTAAACTTACTTTGTGTCCTAACAAGCTAGCCCAGGGTCAGACAAACTAATTTGTGAGGAGATATTAACGAAATGATTGCCACATAGTCTGGGACAAGCGTGTTATATGGTCAAGTAGGATTTAACATGTGCAGCAAATGAATGGCATTAACGGTATACAGTTGGAGCTTACCAAATCGTCAGATCATGAACATATATAAACAAGTACAGTAAGTATAAATCATTATTATGCTTTAATTAACATTGCTACCGACCATAACATTGTTTTAATCCTCCATCTCTCTCTTTCTCCTTTCCGTTGGTCAATTTGTCTGTAAATGTTACTATCATTCATGGGTACAGAGACATCGTCGCATGCCTCAGGCGAAAATCCGCTACGTTCGTTTTTTCACGCAGTTTTGCCCGTAGCTTGCGACGATTTTCCAGAGCGAGAGAGAGAATGACGTAAAACTGATATGCTGACAGACCAACCAACGGAGAGAGAGAGAGAGAGAGGGGGGGGGGGTCAGTGGTGGCGCGAGGAGGGTTGGGTCAACTGCCTCCGGGCGCCGGGGTGGGGTGGGGGGGGGGCGCCGTCGGGAGCTGGGTTTTTTTTGCCAACAACCCCCCTCTCCATCTAAGCACCCGGTTTGTAGCTTTTATTTTCCCACTCAATGCCACCACACCCCATTTAAGCCCCCGGTTTGAGGCTTAGATGGGGAAGGGGTGTTATCTGTGGCAGGGGGCGCCACTAAAGAACATTGCCCCCTAGCGCCTCGGTAGAGGCTCTATTAAAGAACATTGCTCCCGCCGCCACTGGGTGGGGTGGGGATTTGGAGAGATTTACCATATTATTTTTTTATTCTCCATCCCTGTGTTTCTCTGTTGGTCGATTAGTCTGCTGCCTGACCAACCAACATAATGAGAGAGAGAGAGAGAGAGAGAGAGAGAGAGAGAGAGAGAGAGAGAGAGAGAGAGAGAGAGAGAGAGAGAGAGAGAGAGAGAGAGCCCTTAGGACATTTTAACATTTAAAAATGATCTGTTTTTAGAACCTTATTATAGGTTTTTTAAAACAGAATACAGTATATGTGTGCCTCCTAACCAAGAAATTTACTGTACGATCTCGACAGGCTATTGTAATTTTGTATCATTGGTATTGTGAACACTGTAAATAAATCCTATGGATAGTTTACACATACCATTACGACGACCCATGTTCTTGTAGGTTACTTGGTGTAAGTTCAAGTTGAAGGGTTTCATCCAGCTAAAATTCTTTTTTCTCTCTCACTTCACAGATTTCCACGTATTTTTGTTCCTTACGCATAAGAGAGACAGACGGAGACAGAGACAGAGAGATAGATTAAAGGGAAAGCCGAGGAGATTTAGATGAAATTGTGTACCATGTTTAATTTATTTAGGAAACGGATATTATTAATATTTTTTATCGTTATTTTCTTATGTCAATAATGATTAATAAGTGGAAATTCATCACTGATCTGGAGACCATATCTATATGCGTATTCGTATGCCATGAGCGGATCTCAATTTGATATACCAACAGTATTGGTATATCAAATTGCTTTATACCAACACTTTAAACACCATGTTATTTAAAAACAACTGTAACTAAATTTTTCATCAACATTTTTTATTCATATTTTGGAACAAAATATAACTTTGCACATCTATTCTAAAATTTTTAGGCCTCAATGCAGTTTTCATAGCTTTATCTCTTTTTTCATTTACTATCTCTCATATCAATTTCTGCAATACTGTTGTAACTTGAGTTACTATAGTATTGCATAACAGAGTAGTTTAATGAAGGAGTTCTTAGATAGCTGCAAAACTACTGTAACTTAATATAAGTTTATAGAATTTAATTTAAAATCATCTATTTCATGATTTGACAAAACAACTGAGGGAAATAAATCCTAATTCATCTTTAGAAATTAGGATCAGTTCATTTTTTCTCTTTAAAAAAGACCATATATATTTGCAAAAGTAACTTCTCCCTTTTGCGACCTTTACCTTAAATTTTGATCATGGAAGAAGTTTCAAAAGCGGAAGATTTGAATTAGGAATCTGGCAAGTATTATTTTTCATTGTTCTATTTATTTATTTTTTTTACCAAGAAATTGCTTTTGCTACATGTGTACTTTTTGACTTGCGTTTATGATTACAAAACTTTCTTTTCTGAATAAAAAGAATAATATATGATGTATGTAAACGAAAAGGCAGCAACCGTTTTACAGAACTTTCAAAGTTGTGAATGTTTTTTTTATCAGCGATGCATTAAAAACTGATTCATTTTCATATATTATGTTTGCTTCTTTAGTGAACATGCAAAATAAAAAATGATGCAAGCAAATCTAGAAATAATAGGTCTACAATATTGTATGTATAGATATTCAAGTTTCTTAAATATCATGGAAATATGGAAGAATATTTTGTCAAAAAGTATCTATATCTAAATGGATAAAAGAAGCTTTAAGAATTATTACTATGCACATAAAAGTATGGACAGAGATTGGATTGAGGGTGGGATGGTCAAGATAATTTAAAGGGGATGATGTATAAATCTACATAAGAGTTTCATATGACAGTAGGGAAAGGTACTTCTTTATTTCATACACCAACATGTGTTCTATTTGATTTTAGGTACCATCAAGAGCCTGTGTACATTAATGCATGAAGCTAACCCTCGACTTAAGGGGAGTGGATGGCAATGCAGCTGTAGAGTCCTTGTGACATTTATCAAGGCATCCACAAAGACCTTGGAAACCTGGTCACAAACCACATTGGAAAACATATTGACTAAGAGGATCTTTTTACCAAGGTTGCAAGTGTGGTGGGTCAACCATGTCTACTGCCTCATGAACTTTCCAGCAAAATATCCAACGAAGGTGGATTTTGCCAAGTAAGATTATATGAACTAGCAAGTGATTAACTGCTACAATCCAATGATGGCAAAGATCCAATCCAGAACCTTGAACAAGACATCTGATGTCTTGACATTTTGAATTATGCCTTCTTGACACTTGGTAGCAAGACACCATCATACACCATTGGGCTTCCTTCTGACCAACAATCAACCAATGATTAGTGTTTTTTGACTCACACAGTAGGGATAACAGTGGACTGTCATCAACAGTTGGTTCAGTAGTGGTGACAACTCATCTAAATATTAGGCCATCTGTTCAAGTTTATCTGAGAGCTTACACTGTCACTTACCCTGGGAGGCAGCTGCCCCTTTCAAATAGTTCCATGCAGTATCCATCATGGTACAAAGAACAATATGTGTATATGCGGACTCGGGCTCTACAACCACCATCAGTGCTAGCTTTTTAGGTTTTAGTGACTAAGAATCATACCATGGCACAATATAGGTCACATTAAACTTTGATTCTGAAGTTTCTAATGAAAACATTCCTTTAGCTCGTTTGAAATAAAATGTACATGATGATGATGATGATGATGATATCTCTGATCACGATGTGACCCTTGCCCAGTTTGCAGATTTTGCTAGTATTTACTGTGAAAGCTTAAAATTGCTGGAGAGAAACATCATCATCAGAGCTGGCATCATCAGACATTGAAATGTGGGAAAATCAACAATATTGAGAATGGATACAAAAGCAATGATAATGAGAGTGTGCATGTAAATATTATGGAGAACATACTCTATAAGGAAGGGACAGGAAAGGTAGCACTAAATAATGATAATGAGGTATTGATAAACAAAAGTGTGGCAAGAAAAATAGGCAGGATATGACTGATGGGACAAGGAATGGGGACAATTGTAGACAGAATAGAAAGCACCAGAGAGATAGCATGAAAATGAGGAGAAGAAAATGAAGAAAAGAAGATTGCTGGCAGAGAAATATAGCAAAATTTCTAAGAAACTCTGGCCAGGTAAAGGATGTGGTCCTAAATGTAAGTACAGGTGTCATGAAAAAATACTTCAAGAAGAAAGGGAAAAAAGTCTGTCATACATTCTGGTCCCTATGTGATATAATAAGGCAAAAAGATTTTCTTCTTAAGTATGCAAAATCATATGAAATCAAACAAAAGACAGTTTTGACAAATAGATGCTGTCTTTTAATAAATTTAAATATTTGCTGTACATAACGTGGAACACAATGTCTGTAAGACATTTTTCCTTCATACTTTAGATATTAGCGACCAAAGAATTTACACAGCTGTATCTAAGGCAATGGCTGAAAGGGTATCTCACAGCTGTATCCAATGCAGTGGCTGCAAGGGTATCTCACAGCTGTATCCAATTCAGTGGCTGCAAGGGTATCTCACAGCCGTATCCAAGGCAGTGGCTGCAAGGGTATCTCACAGCTGTATCCAAGGCAGTGACTGCAAGGGTATCTCACAGCTGTATCCAAGGCAGTGGCTGCAAGGGTATCTCACAGCTGTATCCAAGGCAGTGGCTTCAGGGGTATCTTATGGGGATGGAAGGGGGGAACATTCAAACAAACCAAACAATATACAAGAAGATCAAATGGCCAAAGTTATAAATCACATCAAATATTTCCCATGTGTTGAAAGTCACTATTCTAGGAGAGATTCCTAAAAGTTACTTATCCCCAGACCTTAATTATAAAAAAATGTAAAGATTATATGTAAGCAAGTGTTTTGAAGATAGGCCTAAACCAGTTTCAGAATCTATTTTTGCAGAGAAATTGTTGATAACTCAATTTGCCATTTCATTACCCTGTTAGGGATAAGTGCGATCTATGCACAAAATTCAAAAAATTCTAGTGACACAGAAAAATTAGAAATGAAAGAAATATATGACAGTCACATCAGGAACAAAAAAAAAAAGAAAATTAAAAGAAAAAACAAAGTATAGAAAACAAAAGTAAAGCAAAGAACATGCAGCACAGTCTCAAAGTGAATTGTTTCAGCATTGATTTACAAGGGGTCCTTATGACACCAAAATGTTTTAAGTCAGCCTGCTGTTATAAGAGTAGACTAACACTTTGAATCTCACACTTTACAATCTTGGAAATTCAGAAAGTTACAGCTTCATATGGAAGAAAAGTATGTCTGGAAGAGTTTCGTGTGATATTGCATCTTGCATTTAAAAAAATTTTAAAGTTTGTAGTGCAAATGGGGGAAAAAAGATGTTTTTTTATTTAGACAACTGTGGAGGCCAAAACAAAAAACTTCTTTTGTATCAATGCTATTTTATGCCTTACAAAAATTCCATCTTAAATCCATTGACCACAAGTCTCTAGAAAAGGGTAACACCCAAAATAAGAATGCTAGAATACATGCAGCAATAGAGAATGCCAGTAGAAACATAACAGTATAAATAACTTCCCAGTGGGCTGCCATTCTTAGTGCAGCAAAGTCTCAAAAACATTAAATTGTAAAGGAAATGGATGTCAATGATTTCAACAGTTTCAAAGAAGTGTCAAAGCAATTGAAAAATCTTGTTCTGGATGTAAATAAGGACTATATTCTACTGGTCTATGATTCGAACTATGAAAAATACATCACAAAATCCAAAATTTATACAATTTTGATATGAATATAAGGGCCCTGTCTATTAAATAAACCATGCTCAACATCTTAGGCAAAGCCATTAGATTCCTCCCAATCCACATAACATGATCCTGCAACAACTGAAAGATAAAGACCTCTCATCTCAAAATAAAAATATGATAATTTAGTTAGCCTTTGCGAAAAAAGAAAATCCTTTCAAGACATCAACAATTCTTCCTTTCACTATCGTATGCATGAAATACTACAGCTGTACTACAAACCAAAATTTGTATCACCACAGTTTATCTACTACATATCAGATAATAAATGGTCCCCGGCATTATTACTTCATTGCTGGTTGCATACATATTTGTCAAAAACATGCCCTGAGTTTCTGAATTCTCCATGAGTGTAAGCTGCATCTGGTTGATGGACAGTTGTATCTTAAAAGTTCTTAATTTGTATATTCAGGCACAAAAGCTATTAAAGCTGAATGCTCAAACTCAGATTCATTAAAAAAAAGTTGATGTCCGAGAGGTCATTTTCTGGATTAAATGTATATTTAATTATTAAACCGACCAGCGATTTGAGCTCACCATAGACACTTTCAACAAAATCCTGCTTGGGCCAATATGGTCTTACTGAGTATACACAATTCTGTGTTTGTCAATAAAATGCAGTGAATTTCATCAAAATCAATTACAAAAATAATGAAATACCGGACATTCATTTCATTAAAATCAATTACAAAAACGATGAAACATTGCATTAATCAGTTTTTAGTCATTTTGTGAATAAAGGCACAATCATGACACAAGGTTTTGTATTAGGATATAAGGACTATTATTTCACAAGATTTTCAATTTCAGTTCAAATTAATAAAATCTGATTCAACAATTATGCAACATTAGCCAATTAAATGCTAGAGTTCAGATCTTAGTACCATTATTTCTCCTTCACAATCAAGTATAACTCAATTTTTCCATAGCATTTCCCATATCTGCATGTATGCTTTTATTCTCATTTTGGGTATTCATCTCCTTTCCGATCTATTGTTATAGTGAGCAAAGTGTGCAAAAAATGTTACTTGATTCAGCTGTCAAAACAATTGAATTATACTATAAGATTGTTTATCTTTCACAAATTATAATTCTAAAATGGAGTAACAGCTTGCCGCATGAACACAAACTGTATATTTTAGTTGGTTTTAAACAAATCATCAAAAATTATTTAAAAAACGTGTTTTGCTACATGCAACAATTTTGATCAGCAATATACAAAATTAGGCTACAAGATAAATTAGTTTCCCTAGCCTAAAGTTGCCATGTAAATAATGCATCCGTTTCCCATGTAGCCTCTATTGCATGGCCTATTATGTGGGGCTTAATAGTTAAGAACCACTGCAATGGTCTGTGGACTTATTATGAGTAGATATTGTCATTTCTTATGCAATTATAAATCAAACTAACAGAGAGCTCTTGCACACACAAAATTGTTTCGCCGCGCATTCATTGTGAGATTTTTTTTAAAATCCTTAAACCCCAGAAATTTGTTCTTATTGTGGCATACATTGTGAATTTAGCTAAGTTCAAATTGTACAGAAATGAAATATGAATTTAAAATTTTATATTAAGTTTGAAGTGAATTTTACTTTAAAACTGCATTAGAATTGTTTAAATATACGGTATTAGCAGTTTAGAATTTAAAATGTTATGTATTGTTCAAGTTTTTAAAGTTGTGTTTAATAATTCATTATATTTTTGATGTATATGTTCTTAAGTTTTTAAGCAATGCTGTTTGGAAACTGAGTTACATTAGTTTTGCCTGTGAAAATGACCAAGAATGGACTAAACTATTTTGTGATACCATTAAAATTCAAGTTACCATACTCTTGCATAGAACACATGATGTGAGGTAATTCAACAGTACTACTGCAAGTCAAGTTACTATAGTTTTGCATAAATCAAAAAGACCAATTAGAACACCATTTTGCTGCCACACTGTTGTAACTCACTTCAGTGCTTATTTTTTGTTGAAAAATAAACTATTTTTTACAAAAATTCACCCTTGCTGGCTTTATTCTATGTTTATCTGTTATTTGTATGCATATGATGATATAATTAAAAATGTAACAGAAAAATTAGAATGTTTTTTCTTCTCCTGTACAAATTGAAAAAATTGAGTTACAGTAGTTTTGCGTTGAACCCTCGATATAATGAAGAGTTTTTGTTTGTACACTTTACTGCTTCGTGTTTTGATTATGTTCATGGTCCAAAGAAGCAATGATAGTATACATGGATACCTTTGCTATGTTTGTTGTATCCGTTATGTGACAGGATATTACCGGCTGACTTCCTTGCCTCCTGTCACGGGTGACCGTCTTCAATGACATAAGCACATCGGAGCGGTCGATTATGAGGCACATGTCATCCATGTTGCTGTATCTGTCCGGTATACGGTTGGTGAAGTGATTGCCCCGTTGGCTGCAGTTTTTTATGCAATCTGGCTGTTCCAGTGACTGGACGTCTGCAAGTGCATCCACAAGTGTCACCTTTACTTCAGCAGGCTTGCCACCACCGGTGTCTGTCATATCATCTATGTTATTGCTGTTTCTGCATTGTCCTTCTGCGTGATTATTTGTGTCAGGCACTGTGTCTTCCACTTTGTGCAGCTTCTCTAGGATGGCCATCAGACTACTCTTCACTTGGCAGTGTAGCATTGCTCCATCAGTTGTATGTCCTTCCACTCGCTGGAGACTGTTGTATTCATCTGACATCCCAAACCTAAGCAAGATGTTGATGAATTTCTTGCTTCGATTGTATACCCCCACTGCTAGCAGTTGTGGCATTTCACGCGTTGAACTCAGGGTATGTGATTTCTTGTTGCCAACCTGCTGCCTGGAAAGGAACATCATCACTGTACTTTTTGCTAGGTTCATGGAATCCTTGTTCACCCGTGAAGACTTCTTGTCAGTTTATGGCATTTTGTTCAGTCCCTCGAATAACACACCGATAAAAAAAAACTGTACAGCTCTTTTGGTAAATGTTCCTCTGTAACATCTCTAAGTGAACCACCAAATGTCCAGTTTTTAGCCTTACTGTTTGCTTTTCTCAGTTCAAAAGCCGCATTGCACAGAAACTTCATGTCCATGTCACTCTTCACATTGCTCCCTTCCACTAGCTGAATTGCAACATCTCTTGTGCTCTTGAGTGTTACACGTTCTGCTTCATTCACACGTTTTGGATTGTGGAATTCTACATCAGGTATGTCAGTTTGTATAAGTGTAATGGTAGAAGATAAATGCCTTTGCGGCTTAATCTTCGTACAAACAGAATGTTAGTTTTAGCAAGAGAAAATTCAGCACGACGAACATCTAGTTTATGAGGATTAAGGATTTAGTCTATACTGTTCAAGTTTAGTTCTGTACTATTCATGCTGTGTATGTTGGACGATGCGTGTGCTCCCACCACCAGAGCGCTCTCCTGCAACATTCAAGAAATACATGAAGGTGAGATGTCACTCATCATTGTACAGGAGCTAAAATACACAATTTACACAGATGTAGAGTGTAAATATTGAGCAGAGCAGAGTTGACATTGAATGAAATCTGAAAAACATATTGAGCAAACGGGTGAATTTAACAGGTTCAGTTGGTATAAAATACTATGCAAAAAAAAAAAAAAAAAAATACCAATAAATTGTTTCCTGCACTGACTCATCACCATGACCAGAGCAGGTTCCCAGACTGCCACCAAGTCGTCGATTGTTTTGGGTCCCCTTAAGACATCTAGACTAGTGGTTTGCTTTCATCACAAAATTTCCACGGGACGTTATTTCATGAAACATGCTACCTGACTCTACTGTCAAATTACCACTACATCATCCAAAGATTGGTGGTCAGCCCATAAGGTATTCATCAGCCCTCGCCGTTCACATTCTTTTCCATACCTTCAACATAACGGTTCGATAATCACCGATGAAGTTGACAAAGCTGAATAATGTACCGATTTGTATAGAGCAAACTGTACTAGATGAAACAAATGTTAACCTTCTAGATGTACCTTTATATACGGATGTTAGCTTAAGTTCGATAAAACTAATGCCTGACGAAGTACAAAATGTTCTCAAAAGCCCTCCTCTTGGTAAGGCTTCTGGTCCCAATGGTCTAAATAACTATTCTGCGTGAGTTGGCTAATAAACTCTCACATCCACTTTGTTCACTTTTTATCCGATCTCTTAGAGAAGCAACCTTTCCAGACTATTGGAAAGCAACAAACGTTTGTCCAATTTTAAAGAAGGGCGACCCTTGCATTGTATCTAAATACAGACCAATATCGCTTCTCAATACTTTTCAATACTCAACTTCTTTGCAAAGTTTTTGAAAGACTGGTTTTTAAAAACATATTTAATTGCTTCTGTGAAAATAACATTATTACACCTTTCCAGTCTGGTTGTATTCCGAGTGATTCTACAGTTAATCAATTAACATACTTCTATGATATGTTCTGCAAAAAGCAATAGATTCCGGTAAGGAAATTAGAGTTGTGTTTTGCGACATAAGTAAGGCTTTTGGCCGAGTGTGGAATAAAAGGACTCGTCCATAAATTAAAAGCTATTGGTATCACAGGAAGCCTTATAAAATGTTCTCTAGCTATCTAAAGAGCAGAAGACAACGAGTGATACTTCCGGGAGTGTTTTCAGAGTGGAGGTGTATTAGAGTTAGTGTGCCCCAAGGAACCATTTTAGGTCCCTTACTTTTCTTGATATACATAAATGATATTGTATATAATATACACTCCAATATAAGTTTATTTGCAGAAGATACAAGTCTCTTTCTAATCGTAGTGTTATGTATGATGTTTATATAATATTATAAATATTTTAGGAAATTATAAATGTTTCTTCACTTTAATATTTGCTTAAATCTTAATGTTTATCAGGAAAAACATGTTTAACTAGTGTCCTTGAATTAGGTTGTTTTGATCAATATGTTTTCTCAATTTGAAGGTCAAGGTTGAATTTTGTTTACAGGTAGAATTCCATTAAGATGACTCATATTCTAGAACATTCTGTCATGTGACCAATCTGTATATATGCCATGTTTGGTGGACATTTATTCAGTTTTGACATTACCATCAGTCTTGTGAAGAGCTATTACAGTTGTGAAAATTCATTCCAAATTCTAAGAGAGGAATTATTTTAAATATTCATTGGATTATAACAGTGCTCATAAACTTTGGATTTTGGATTTTTAATTGATGATTTTGGAATTTATGTGAACTTATATTCAGATATTTTGGAATACTTCATTTTGACATCAACACATCAAAGATTACTAGTACATCAGGACTTTGGAGACCATTAGCACATCATAACATTCAAGGACACAGCCGTGAATTCGGAACATTCTATATTTAGGACTTGTGATTAGAACAATCATTCTTATTGGATTATTAGGATTTCAAAACACATTACTGTAAGTGACTTTTTGATTTTTCATTTTAATTATCTAGTAATAAATTGCTTGTTGATTTTTACTTGATTTGTTGGTTTCACTTTCTTTCTGTTACATTTTTCTTAGACCATAGAGTCGTAACAGAAATTGGGGGCTCGTCGTTCCGGGATTGAATTTCTTCAAAGCATATTAGAGATATTAAATTTATCTTTGAAATTCATATTGATTTTGTCTCGGAATTTTTTTTTTTGTTTGTCTTTGGCAAAGATTTTTAGATAGAGAAATTTTTTGTGTGAAACCAACAAGCATTTACAATGGCATCTAATGTTCAGAATTTCATTTCAAAACCTACCCAGGAGGGGTTAGAGTGCATGAGAAAGGATGAGTTGCTCGAGCTTGCCAGAAAATACAGTCTATCTGAGGCAAAAGTATCATTGACAAAACAGGAGATAAAGATTATTTTAATTCAGTATTTAGTAGGAAAGGGAATTTTTGAAAATAGTGCTTTAAGTTTGAAGAGAAAGCCTGTATCTGGTTCTGACAGGAAATTAAGGGAATTAGAGTTAAAGAACCAGATGGATTTAGAGTTGGCAAAGCTTCAGATTCAGAGAGAGAGAGAAAAAGTAGAGAGGCAGATACAGATGGAGAGAGAGAAAGAAGAGAGGCAGATGGAGAGAGAGAAAGAAGAGAGGCAGATACCGATGGAGAGAGAGAAAGAAGAGAGGCAGATGGAGAGAGAGAAAGAAGAGAGACAAATGCAGATGGAGAGACAGAAAGAAGAGAGACAAATACAAATGCAGATGCAGATGCAAAGAGAAGAAAGGGAAATGCAATTTAAGTTAAGAGAATTAGAACTGGCAAACAGAGCACACTCCACTCCTTTAAACACAAGTCCAGGTTTTGATGTTACTAGATATATTAGGTTAGTACCCCCTTTTCAGGAAAAAGAAGTAGATAAATACTTTCTTCATTTCGAGAAAATAGCTGAAAACTTGAAATGGCCCAGAGAGCATTGGACTTTGTTATTACAAAGTGTACTTATTGGCAAAGCTCGTGAAGTCTACATTTCACTGTCAGTACAACAAAGCACCGATTATGATGTGATTAAGGAGTACATCTTGAAAGCTTATGAGTTGGTACCAGAGGCATATCGACAAAGGTTTAGGAATTGTAGAAAAGAAACTGGACAAACTCATGTCGAATTTGCAAGGGATAAAGAACAACTATTTGATAGGTGGTGCTCAGCCAAGAAAGTTGATCAAGCTTATGATAACCTCAGACAGCTCGTATTAATTGAAGAGTTCAAGAGGTGCATCCATAGTGATGTTAAAACCTATCTTGACGAGCAGAAGGTGGAAACTTTGGAAAATGCTGCTCGTATGGCTGATGATTATTCCTTGACTCACAAAATTTCATTTGGCAATAAGTCGTCCTCTCAGAAGTTTTCTGGTAAAAAAAACCATTTCAATCTCATTCGAGTACTTCCAAATTTCACAACAGCACAACTGTTAGGAATCAAACATCTGATAAGACTGATCAGAAATCCTTATCTCTTCCTACGTGCACTTATTGTAAAAAGAAAGGGCACGTTATTTCTGATTGCTTCAAGTTGAAAAATAAGCAACAGAGAAAAGACAGAGCTTTTCCAAATGCTCTTATTTCTACGAGGTCAAGGTCACGGTCTTGTATTGAAAGCAATACATTTGTTGGGTCAAACAAACCCCAGTCTGATTCTATTTTGGAGGCTTATGAACCATTCATGTCAGAAGGTTCTATATCACTTATTGGTGATTCTGCCAAACCTATCCCAATTAAAATATATAGGGGCACTGGAGCTTCTCAGAGTCTTTTATTATCAGGTACTTTGCCTTTGTCTGATGAGTCTTCTTCAAGTGAAAGTGTTCTTGTTCAGGGAGTAGAGTGCGACTTTGTAAATGTTCCTCTTCATTGTGTAAATTTGGCATCAGACTTAGTTTCTGGACCTGTGACTGTTGGGGCAGTGACTTCTTTACCCATAGAGGGTGTTCATTTATTACTAGGCAATGACCTAGCTGGAGATAAGGTTGTGGTGAATCCACTTGTAACTGACAAGCCTTGTTTGGATCAGAAAGTTGATCCTGTCGAAACTGAAATCCCTGATTTGTACCCTGCTTGTGCAGTTACTAGAGCTATGGCAAAAAGAGCTCTTGAGAGTGATGTTGATCAGGATATTATTCCTTTAGCTGACACATGTATTGGTCAGTCTTTTGATGAGGTCACTTTTTCCCCAGGTATTGATCAATCAAATGGTATTGATCACAGTGATCCTCTTTTGGCAACTCATTCTCTTTGTTCTAATCAGGATGACAAACGACAATCCCTTGTCGTTGAACAGGAGCAAGATCCCGAGATATCTTGTTTGTTTCAGAAGGCTATTAGTGAAACTGAAGCCACACAAGTTCCAGTGTGTTACTTTGTGAAAAATGGGGTCCTTATGAGGAAATGGAGACCACCTGATGTACCTGCTGGTGACGAGTGGTCAGTGAGCTATCAAATTGTTGTTCCTAAGTCATATCGACAGGAAATTCTTAATTTAGCCCATGAAACTCCTTTGGCTGGTCATTTAGGAGTCCGTAAGACTTATCACAAGATCTTGAATCATTTTTATTGGCCGAAACTCAAAAGTGATGTTTCTAAATACTGCAGATCTTGTTACACTTGTCAAATGGTAGGAAAACCCAATCAGAAGATACCTAAGGCTCATTTGCAACCTATTCCTGCATTTGATGAACCATTTAGTAGAATAATAGTAGACTGTGTTGGTCCTTTACCTAAAACTAAGTCAGGCAACCAATACTTGTTGACCATCATGTGTGCATCTACAAGATTTCCAGAGGCAATTCCTCTGAGAAATATGAAAACTAAAACTATTGTGAAAGCTTTGGTGAAGCTTTTTACACTTGTTGGCCTTCCCAAATCTGTCCAGTCGGATCAAGGGTCAAATTTTATGTCTGGAATTTTCCAGCAAGTTATGCATGAACTAGGCATCCAACAGTTTAAATCTTCTGCCTATCACCCTGAAAGTCAAGGTGCTTTGGAAAGATTTCATCAAACTTTGAAGAATATGATTCGATCATATTGCTTTGATACAGAAAAGGATTGGGATGAGGGTGTTCATTTGTTGTTGTTTGCTGTTAGGGAATCAGTTCAAGAGTCGTTGGGTTTTAGTCCCTTTGAACTAGTTTTGGGTCATACTGTCCGTGCACCATTGAAATTATTGAAAGAGAAACTTCTTTCAAATGAAGATTCAAAGATTAATCTTCTTGATTATGTTTCTGATTTCAAATACAAGTTGTCAAAGGCCTGTGAAGTAGCAAGAACTAATCTTCACACTACTCAGTCAAAAATGAAATTAAGGTATGACAGAAATTCACAGGAAAGGAGTTTTAAACCTGGTGACAAAGTTCTGGCTCTCTTTCCCATACCTCAGAATCCTCTTCAGGCTAAATTTTATGGTCCTTATACTGTTGAAAAGAAAGTAAATGACTTAAATTATATCATTAACACTCCTGGGAGACGGAAACAGAAACAACTTTGTCATATAAATATGTTAAAGGAATATTTTGACAGAGATAGCCCAGCTAATTATTCTGTTAATTTAGTTGTACCTGTCCCACACAGTGAAGATATCAACGATGGAGTTCGATCAGACTATAGTGACTCTGGTATAACCAATCTTCGGAATTCAGAAATATTGAACAACCTAGACCAGAAACTTTCACATCTACAACAACAGGAAAGAAATGAACTAAAACAGCTATTACATGAATATGAGCACTTGTTTCCTGATGTTCCAACACGAACAAGTAAAATTTATCATGACGTTGACATTGTAGATTCTGCGCCTGTGAAACAGGATCCTTATAGGATGAATCCTCTCAAACAGAACTATCTGAAGAAAGAAATTCAGTATTTACTGGAGAATGATTTCATAGAACCAAGTAAAAGTAACTGGAGTTCACCATGTATTCTTGTTCCCAAGCCAGATAATACATTCCGAATGTGTACTGACTATAGAAAAGTCAACAGTGTCACCAAAACTGATTCATTTCCAATCCCAAGAATGGACGATTGCATTGATAAAATTGGAAATGCGGAATATGTCACCAAGTTTGACCTTTTAAAAGGATTCTGGCAAATTCCACTGACGGAAAAGGCAAAAGAAATTTCAACATTTGTAACTCCAGATGGACTTTATCAATATAAAGTCATGCCGTTTGGAATGAAAAATTCGCCTGCAACGTTTCAACGTCTGATGAACATGATAACATTTGTCTTGATAATTGTGACGCTTATATCGATGACGTCATTATCTACAACAACACCTGGGAAGATCATTTGGAAACCATTCGAAAATTCTTCGATCGACTCAGTGATGCGAATCTGACAATTAATTTGAGCAAAAGTGAGTTTTGCCATGCTTGTGTCACATTTTTAGGACATATTGTGGGACAAGGTCAAGTTAAAGCTATAGAAGCTAAGGTCAAAGCTATCTCTGAATTTCAAGTTCCAATTTGTAAAAAGCAACTGATGCGATTTCTAGGTATGGCTTGATATTATCGGAAATTTTGTTCCAATTTTTCCAAAATTGCTGAACCTTTAACAAGTTTATTGAGTAAGAAAACCAAATTTCATTGGTCTGACAAGTGTCAGGAATCTTTTGACAAGTTAAAGTCCATGCTTAAGAATGCACCAGTTCTTTCTGCACAAAATTTCAGCTAATCATTTAAATTATCTGTTGATGCAAGTGATGTAGGGGTTGGTGGAGTATTGATTCAGGAAGACAAAAGTGGTGTGGATCACCCTGTGTGTTATTTTTCTAAAAAACTAAACAAGCACCAGAAAAATTATTCCACAATTGAGAAGGAATGTTTGGCTTTGATATTGGCTTTACAGCATTTTGAAGTGTATGTTACCTCAGCTCTTTCTCCAATTATTGTGTACAGTGATCACAATCCCCTTACTTTCATCAACAAAATGAAAGATAAAAATCGGAGATTGTTGAGATGGAGTTTGATATTGCAGGAATATAACATTGACATTAAACACATCAGGGGAAAAGACAATATGATTGCAGATGCACTCTCACGTGCCTAGAAATGTAATATTGCTTGATGTAATTAAGTCCAGTATCATAAAACATGTTCTTATGTAATTTTGGTTTTTGTAGTATTAGATGTATATTCAAAAGAAAGCTTTATTATATAAATCTTTCTTTTTCTTTATGAGGGGAGGTGTTATGTATGATGTTTATATAATATTATAAATATTTTAGGAAATTATAAATGTTTCTTCACTTTAATATTTGCTTAAATCTTAATGTTTATCAGGAAAAACATGTTTAACTAGTGTCCTTGAATTAGGTTGTTTTGATCAATATGTTTTCTCAATTTGAAGGTCAAGGTTGAATTTTGTTTACAGGTAGAATTCCATTAAGATGACTCATATTCTAGAACATTCTGTCATGTGACCAATCTTTATGTATGCCATGTTTGGTGGACATTTATTCAGTTTTGACATTACCATCAGTCTTGTGAAGAGCTATTACAGTTGTGAAAATTCATTCCAAATTCTAAGAGAGGAATTATTTTAAATATTCATTGGATTATAACAGTGCTCATAAACTTTGGATTTTGGATTTTTAATTGATGATTTTGGAATTTATGTGAACTTATATTCAGTTATTTTGGAATACTTCATTTTGACATCAGCACATCAAAGATTACTAGTACATCAGGACTTTGGAGACCATTAGCACATCATAACATTCAAGGACACAGCCGTGAATTCGGAACATTCTATATTTAGGACTTGTGATTAGAACAATCATTCTTATTGGATTATTAGGATTATTTCAAAACACATTACTGTAAGTGACTTTTTGATTTTTCATTTTAATTATCTAGTAATAAATTGCTTGTTGATTTTTACTTGATTTGTTGGTTTCACTTTCTTTCTGTTACATTTTTCTTAGACCATAGAGTCGTAACAGTAGATAATCCCGTCGTAACCGCTCATAACCTCAACTCTGACTTGGATAACATTTCTCAGTGGGCAAATAATTGACTTGTATCTTTCACCCCTTCTAAAACTGAATCCCTGACAATTTCTAGGAAAATTAATAAACCTTTCCATCCACCACTTTATATGCTCAACCACAGAATTAAAGAAGCTGACACGCACATACATCTTGGAGTATTTCTCTCGAGTGACCGCTCACGGCACAAACAAATATAATATATAAAGGAAAAGGCATGGTCAAGAATTAATGTAATGCGTAAACATAAATTCCAACATGACAGGAAATCTTTAGAAATTATATTTACGTCTTTTATTCGACCTATTCTGGAATATGGTAATGTGGTTTAGGACAACTGCACATTACTCGAGAAAAGAGAACTCGAAAAAATACAAAATGATACAGCCAGAATTGTAACTGCTGCAACAAAATTAGTATCCATTGAAGCGCTACACCGAGAAACAGGATGGGAAAGTCTTGAATTGAGACGACAAAACAGAAACTTACACTCTTGTATAAAATGACAACTGGTTCAAGCTCTCCCCATCTCAGATCTCTGATTCCACCAGCTACTAATGATATTACTCGCTATAACTTACGTAATATAAACAATTTCCAATTAGTACAAGCTAGAACAAGTCTTTATTACAGCTCGTTTCTTCCTTCGGCCATTCGAGAATGGAATACATTATCAATTGAGACTCGTCAAATTGACTCCATTAACAACTTCAAAAAAGCATTAAATAATCGCGACATTCATGTTACCAGACACTTTAATTGGGGTAGAAGGAAATTTCATATTCTTCATGCCCGACTTAGAACAACTTGCAGTTTACTTAATCAACATTTATTTACAAAGAATATAATTGGATCACGTCTTTGTAGATGTGGGTCTGTAGAAAGTACACAACACTTCTTTTATTTTTGCATGTATTACCAAGAACAAGGCATCGAACTATTTAACTTTAAATACCTTCTTGTATGGTGATACAACGCTTCCGTATGAAGGAAACATTTTTGATGCCGTTTATAAATTTATTGAAAAGTCAAAAAGATTTACTTAAGTGCACATATTACTAACACGCCATGCACTGCTATGGGTCATGAACAGCTGTAAACAGAAATTTTCCCTATTTTTCCAAATGATTCGCCATCGCCTCCACAGCGACTCGCTCCAGAAGGAAGTACTGTTCACTTTTAATCTCGCTCTTGGTTCCTTTATTTATTTATTTATTTATTTATTTATTTATTTATTTATTTATTTATTTATTTTTGTTCCTTATCTTTCTTTTCTTTCTATTTTTTCAACGTTCTATACAATGTTTCATTCATTCATTGGTTTTCTGCCCTAAGACAGGTTCGAGGCATCTATCTTCTCTACTCTTCCCTTAGCATCGCTCTACGTTTCATGTTTGCATATAAGTTATTCTCCTTGAGATCGTCCAGTAGATGATTCTAGGCTTTGCTCTTGGTTGCTTTCCTTCCATTCTGCTTGCTATGGCTTCTCTTAACAGACTTTCACCTCTTAAAATGTGTCCGATCCACTTCTTCTTCCTCTTGAGTATAACATTCAATAATGTTCTCTTTTCATCGACCAATCTTAGTTCATCTTCATTTCTCCTTCGGTCACTCCAACTACCTTTCTCAATGCACCTCCATATCCCCATCTCAATTTTTTTTAGCCTCTTTCTTCCTTTCTCGGCGTCCACGTTTCGGAGCCATAGAGCGCTACACTCCATACAATGGTTTTGAAAATCTTTATCTTCAGGTCTTTGCTGATTTGTTGTGTTGTTGAATGCATTTTTGGCTATTCCAGTTCTTGTTTTTACTTCATCTTGGTACCTTCCATCATCTGAGATCAAAGATCCTAAATACCTAAACTTTCTCACTTGTTCAACTCCTTCTCCGTCGATTGTAATATTCAGATCTTTACCTCCTTCTCTGCAAGCTCTCATGACCTTGGTCCACTTCTTCCATTGCTTTAATCATCATCATTTCTGCATAAGTGTAAAGGTGAAAGCAAACAACCACGTCAAATTTGTCCTGGTTCGGAATTACCATCTGCCACTCTTATTACTGCTTCGTGTTGTATATATAGTTTGGTAATGAGTCTCCTGTCTCCCGAATCCACGCCAATCTTCTTCAGAATTTCCATCAATTTTTTCCACTTAACCCGGTCAAATGTTTTCTCAAAATCGACAAAGAAGATGAAAAGCTCCTCTTCATGTTCTAGCCTTCGTTCACACAAAATTCTCATCGTCGCTATTGCGTCTGTCGTTCCGCTTCCTTTTCTTCAATCCAAAATGAGTCGTGCCGATGAAATAATTTGCTTTTACCTTTAAATGGTTTATCATTACTTTTAACATGATTTTGGATACGAAGTCAAAGTGATTGTTCTGTAGCCTGCACATTTTGCAGTGTTTGGCTTCTTTTGCAGCGTCACTATTATCGAATTTGTAAAATCAGAAGGCCACTCACCTTTTGTATACATATCTTTGCACAGAACACTCAACTCTGCTTCAGCCTTTCTCTCCGAGACTTTTGATAAACTCTGCTGGTATACCGTCAACTACCTCTGCTTGTCCAACTTTGAGCTCCTTGATTGCATTGCTCACTTCCTCTTTTATTAGTTCAGGTCCTTTTTCGTCAGCTCCAACATTTTCTTCATTTTCGAGATGTATGTCCTCCATTCTGTATTTGCCTTCTTTATCATACAAGTCGTCAATGTACTCCTTCCATCTGTTGCGGATCTTTTCAACTTCTTGAAGCAAGACACCTTCTTTGTCCTTAATCGCTATGCTTTTGTTCCCAACCTTTCTAGTTTCGGTAAGCTCCTTGACTTTCGCATACATAATATCCATTTTACCAATTTTGTCCAGTATAGCCAACTCAGAACATTGCATTTCCCACCATTTTCTCTCTTCCTTCTTCGGTTTCTCTCCTTAACTCGTTGTTAAGCTGTCTTGTATTTCCTTTTACCTTCTAACGTATTCAACCCCTTTGCTCGCCTTCTTTCTTCCATCTTTTGGATCATTTTCTCAGTTATCCATGGTTTCTTGATTTTTTTACTCTTTTGTAACCGATGGTTTCCAATGCGCTAGTTAGAATCGTTTCGTTAAATGTCCACCTTGTGTTTACGTCTTTTTCTTCCATTTCCAGGTTTTTTTATTCTTTTCTCAATCAATTATTTAAATTCAACATCATTCTCCTTCAAACGTTCGAGGTTCCATATTTTTCTAATCTTCCCTTTTCTATTTTGTTAAGACCAACTCTCATCATTACCAAATTATGGTCCGAGTTAACATCTGCAGCAGGATAACTGCATGAATTCTTAACACTGTTTCTGTATCTATGCCGAACTCATACATAATCAAGTTGATATCTTTCTCTATCACCCGGGCTCTTCCATGTGTATCTTCTCCTTTTTTATTGTTGAAAACATGTGTTTGTCACCACCAGTTTTTTTTCTCAACAATTCGACTATTTTCTCTCCTCTCTCGTTGCTATTACCAAGACCGAAACAACCGATTTCTTTGCCATCGTTTCCTTCTCCAAATACGGCGTTCCAATCTCCCATTACAACTAGATATTAATTTCCTTTCTCTGAGTCGATTAGCTATGACCTCCTCATAGATCCTGTTGACGTCGTTTGCAGTGGTTCTTTCTTTGTCATTTCATTGCCTCTATCTTGAGAAATAGTGGTTTCCAGTTGCCTTCCCCGACAGCTGTGTGAGTCTTTCACAGAGTGTATCCATTACTTGCCTGAACTTACAGTGTGCCATTGACCCTACTGTTGGGTTCTTCTGCCACCTGTGTGTGAGAAACATCCACTGGCTGAATATCAGCTCTTCCGAACATCTTTTACGTCACCCTTGCCAGCTAACAAGGATCGGTGCACTCGCTGTACCGTTTAGCACTCCTCATACAGTTTGACACATTTTACTTGACAATTTCTCCTTTTAACTTCTTTCGTTATCCTCATCTTTCACCTACTCCCTCGTTGTTCATCTTCGTGCTTTATATACCTTGGGTAAATCATAATGTTTAACCAAGAGACTCTTCATTTGTACTATTCAATAATTTAACTTTTTTGGTCATTAAAACTTAATATCGTCTGCCATACATTCATCTATATTTTCAATTTTCGTATCTTAAAAGGAGAACATTATAAGCCATTGGCTTTCATTCTAATCTCTTACCTTCTATATTGAACACCTTGTAATCTCAAACTACAAAATTATGAAATAAAATATGTTTAAACTAAGAGTTTTGTTATACAAGCATAGTCCTTTATCTGTTACAACATTGTTAAAACCATAAATCAGTGCTTACGCTATTTCCATTTGTACTATTGGCTTAAAGGACGAGTTTCTGTGTCAGCCCTTTTCATATTATTAATACGAAGGTGTTAATAATTACAGTAAGACTTGTGGGGTGTTTTCGAATAATTTTTTTTGTAATTCTTTGATTTTAAATAGAGGAGTGGGACCATTCTTATTGTTGTTGTTCTTTGTCTTGTAAATGTTGTCTTCCTAATTCCATTAAATTAGAATTCAGAATACGCCTTTTGGCAAACACCATAGCCATCAAGGATCAGCTGAACCCCTAGCCTAAGCGTGGCCATAGTCAGCAGGGATAAGTTGACTCCCTAGCCTGAGCGTTACCATAGTCAGCAGGGATAAGCTGACTACCTAGCCTGAGCGTTACCATAGTCAGCAGGGATAAGCTGACTACCTAGCCTGAGCGTTACCATAGTCAGCAGGGATAAGCTGACTACCTAGCCTGAACGTTCAATTGTTACTCTATTTCAAGAATTGTTTGCACACTAGAGATGCACTCATGAAATTCAAATGTGTGATTTGAACAGTAGCTGTGTTAACATTAATAAATTCATTAAGGAATGTGAACCGTTTATTCACGCGGTCCTGCTGTGAAATATGCGTCTACTGCTTTTTGGTGTCCCTATTGTTCAATTCTAACAACTAAATTACTCCTCACTTCTGTCAAGTGTCAAGTGTGCGATACACGGGGCCTATTTTTGCCCTACCTTCCAGAACCTGAGCAGTCGAAATATGTCTTCCGAAATTGAAGAGAAGCTATCGGTGCACTGGCTGTAATGTTTCGCACTCCTCATACGGTTTGACACATCTTAATTTACAATTTCTTCGTAGCCTGTGTTACCATAGTCAGCAGGGATAAGCTGACTCCCTAGCCTGAGCGTTACCATAGTCAGTAGGGATAAGCTGACTCCCTAGCCTGAGCGTTACCATAGTCAGCAGGGATAAGCTGACTCCCTAGCCTGAGCGTTACCATAGTCAGCAGGGATAAGCTGACTCCCTAGCCTGAGCGTTACCATAGTCAGCAGGGATAAGTTGACTCCCTAGCCTGAGCGTTACCATAGTCAGCAGGGATAAGCTGACTCCCTAGCCTGAGCGTTACCATAGTCAGCAGGGATAAGCTGACTCCCTAGCCTGAGCGTTACCATAGTCAGCAGGGATAAGCTGACTCCCTAGCCTGAGCGTTACCATAGTCAGCAGGGATAAGCTGACTCCCTAGCCTGAGCGTTACCATAGTCAGCAGGGATAAGCTGACTCCCTAGCCTGAGCGTTACCATAGTCAGCAGGGATAAGCTGACTCCCTAGCCTGAGCGTTACCATAGTCAGCAGGGATAAGCTGACTCCCTAGCCTGAGCGTTACCATAGTCAGCAGGGATAAGCTGACTCCCTAGCCTGAGCGTTACCATAGTCAGCAGGGATAAGCTGACTCCCTAGCCTGAGCGTTACCATAGTCAGCAGGGATAAGCTGACTCCCTAGCCTGAGCGTTACCATAGTCAGCAGGGATAAACATAGTCAGTGTATCCCTGCTGCGGGAACACAAACTGGCAAGGTCCCAAAACATGGACTAAACTATCAAGAATATATATGAAAATGCTGAGTTTTGAAACCTCAATGAGTATCACTTGAATTTATTTCAAATTTTAAATTTTGCTCATGTTACATTTAAGCAATTAGCATGATGATTTCATTGCATTTGGAAAGATTTTCTTTCATAAATGAATGAGGACGGGCCTCTGACTCAGCTTTCAATTCCGGTATCTTTAGCATTGTTGTGTCGAATTTGGCATGTTTGTAGATTTCTCTGAAAATAGAGGCGAATGTGATCGACATTATATTCGGAAGTTCTCTTTTATGTTCACCAAAATATTTGTCATTGCACAGATATTTTAATGCAAACTACTTCATCGGTGAAACAACAAGGCCAGCGCCTGCATGTCATCCCATGATCAAGTTATTGCTTTAAAATGCGTAGCTTGACAACAAGCTCAAAAGGTTAAGCGAACACGTTGTAGAATGAATCGCTTCATAATGAGTCATTCAAAATATGAAGAAAAACCATCAATGGATTTAGGAAATATAGGCAAATGAAAACAACTTAAACCAAAACCTTAAAGCAAATTTGTTTCATTGTGACCTTGACGCCATGGTCAAAGAGACTAGCAAGTGTGCCTCAGAATGAGTTGTATGAGTTTCATATTGATTCATCCCAAGTGTGAAACAAATCCATCAAGGGGTTTAGGAAATATAAGCAAATGAAACAAATTTTAACAAAACAACGCATATGTTATACGCGATTGAGCATGGATTGATACGCTTAAGCTTCACAATCATTCACGCCAAATATGATGAGAATCTATCAAAGGAGTTTAGGAAATATAAGCAAATAATTCCAATTAATTGACTGCATCGAGCTGGTACTTTTGGTTTCCAATGTATCTTCAGTTAAGATTTGTCTGCATCAACTCCTGACATCAGATACATTCTCTGATTCGAAGTTCAACACTCTAATCGCACAGTAGTAGTAGAGAAAACCGTGGTCTGAGGCCATGTAATTAATTTTTGACCCATTGTTGAGATTGTTTTGTCATATTTTCAAACAATTTCATGAAATGCATTTTTAAATCGATTTTCACCGAAATGTTTACTTTGTAACTATTTTGTAAGACTTTTATGCCATTTTCCTCACTGGTTGTTAGACTTATTAAAACATTACATCCAACACGTTTTTAAATCACTTTTCATCTAAAAAAAAATTTTTTTAAACTTTTACTTAATGTGTATGTATTTTAGATCAATTTTGCTAAGACCTTTGTACCAGGACACATATCGCCAAAATTTACTAAAACAACCTAGGCCACCTGTCGTCAAAAGTTTCAACAAAAAAAAAAAAAAAAAAAAAAAAAAAAACGAGGCTACTGGTCGTCACAATTTACTAAAAATAATCGAGGCCACTGTTCGCAACAATTTTGCTAAAACAGACCAAGGCCACTGATAGCCAAAGTTTTACTTTTAAAAAATGAGACCACTGGTCGTCAAAAGTTTACTAAGAAACATGGCCACCTAACCTCTGCTCTTAATGGCTTTTTAAATTTTACAATTCCTCTGGCCTCAAGCCACCGACCTTTTCATAACTAATTATATATATATATATATATATATATATATATATATATATATATATATATATATATATATATATATATATATATATATATATACTAGCAGCGCACCATACAATTGTCATGCAACCCAGTTTATCACGTTGAATTTCACACATCGTCTTATATAAGCTATGTATTACAAGATACCAATAGCTTACAAAGAAAAGGGTTATTTTATGTACAATCCACTAAATATTTATTGATAAATATACTTCAAATTTTGATAATGGTAATTCAATGAACAGATATGGGGCACATTGTGATAATAAAATGTTGGAGAATCAGTTAAACTGGGCAGTATGGACGGCAACATCAGGATGTGGGATATATTTGGGGGATTTAGCAGATAACAGTATATCAGATTTAGCATAGTCTTTTTAGAGGTTTCATATATACTTTCAGATACGAAAACTACTGTCCGAATGTTCAATACCATTACCATTTGATAAAGCATTTAGTTCAACAAACAACAATATAGATCTATGACAATTTAGCGTAATAACTTTAATATTTTACTAATACTGATTGGGATAATACTAATACTGATTGGGATAATACTAATACTGATTGGGATAATACTAATACTGATTGGGATAATACTAATACTGATTGGGATAATACTAATACTGATTTTACTAATACTGATTGGGATATATTAATGGAAAAAATAAATATCTTATGGATAATGGACTTGAAAAACATAAAACTATACATCAATGCTTTGGAGAATCTACAAAGTTGTGTTGAGTTGTTACAAATGACAGTATCATTACGGAGCTGGAACAATTGAATACGGGAGAAAAATGTCAACTGAAGAAATTAATAAAATTGAATCACCTTATGAACAAATAGGACAGGCTTATTTATGCTGGGTGTGTGTGTGTGTTTTTTTTATATTTTCTTAAAAATAGCAACTAACTAACAATTGAAGGAATAGCACATCTAAATCAGAATATTATATCACATTTCATATCTATTTTAAGTGCTCAAGTACAAAATAGAAACAGTCTGTTTCTACTGTTCAAGACACCGTAAAAAAGTTATTTGAAAAATTAATATTAGGTGAACTAGGCCATGATTCAGATGAAAACATTAGAACAAGATTTCAATAATATATTTTAGATTCAGATGTTAGGCTAAGCTATTCAGTTGGTGGTGAGATCGCATTTAATGCCCATTGATATTTCGATAAAAATGGATAGTTAAGTAGGCTGTAATAATAATTCACAATAGTCATTAGATTTATTTAAACTAGTAATAAAAACTACTGTAAATACCGACGTGGTAAAATAATAAAATACTAGCAGATGATAAATAGACTAAAACAATTCACCAAAAGACAAACAATAAAGATGATAAGACTACAAAGAGTTATTAAGACAAGCATACAGTGCCCACAGCTAATGTACCTAATGATCACGAAACAATGACAAAGTCTGCTACAAAACATATAGATCATGTAACAAATAAACAGGCATTTATTATTAAGAATATGCCTGCACGAGCATGTGCAATTTACTTTTTGAAATAGATTTTTATTTTTTTATTTATTTATTTTTTTGTTGTTTTTTATTCTTTATGTTACTACAAGTGAACCTTTTAGTACAGTTGCAGAGAGCAAACTAAAAATGTTTAAGAATTTAACAAATTGCATTATCAGATATTAAAGAAAAAAAACACAATTCCAGCAGATATTAACAACCACCTTATTATACTACCAGTTATATCAGGTAAATGCCCCTGCTGCTCATTTAGCTAAGTTAAAAAATATCAGCAATATTTTTCATACCTTTTTCGAATTGATCAATGAGTGAATAAAGGCGACCTCCACCACCGCCGCCTCAACCAGCGCCGCCGCCGATACCTCTTCTTCCGCCGCAGTACCGCCACTTCCACTACCAATTGTAATCCTTTTGCAACCTGTGCTATTGTAAGCCAAGAGTTGCTATTATCATGCAAAGAGTTGCAAAAACAGAGCAATTGTTTCACCTTTTTCTTTGCACAGTTGTTTTAATCTTTCTCTTAATGGTAATTTTTCTTTAACTTTTAGACTTATTTTGTTGATAATTTCTCTAAAGTTATATTCCATATCTGTTACATGTCCAACTATTTGTGCTCTTGTGATTTAATTTATTTTCAAAAGTTCTGACAATTTATAATTTTAACTGGGTCTTTGTCTTTAGGAATGTTATTTTTATATATTCTATCTGATTGTCCATAGAATCAGGGTCTATTTTAAATGTTTAAGTTTGTTAAACTTCTTTAGCTGTATCTGCATGATCTCTAATTCTCTTTCTTCTGGAGGCATAATTAATCTAGAATATTCTTCTTCAACTGTATAATGTTGTATATCATCTAGTATAATCAATGCTTTTCTCACTAGCTCATGAAATGGGTTTTTTGTGTTAAATACTTCCATTTCTATATTCTCATGAAATTTTATCCTTTGTCTTATTCTAACATTTTTCAATGTTAGTTTAGGTTCTTGATGATGTTGAAATAATTTATGCTTGCCTTTATCATCGGAATACCAGATACATCCTTTTATTTTCCAAAGTAAAAACTCAAAACACCAGTTCCACCTTTGGGATCAGCTATAGAGGCAGGTGCTAACATTGAACGTGGATCACCCTTAATAGAAAGTTTAACCTGGTTCTTGTTAAAATAATGTTGTTGGGTTTTTTTCTTGAGAAATATGTAAATTAATTATGTTAATTGGATTATAACCTACTTCATCTGTCTCTAATTCTTGTATGAAAATTATTTGTATTCATTAACAATTACTTATTGAACTAATTGGAAAACGGATCCGCTGATAGAATATATGTATCAACTTCTGGAACAGTTGTAGGTAATTTATCATCCTTTTTTCAAAGTATCTTCACTAGTATCATCTTTGGGGTGTTCTGCGATCACTTTCCCACTAACCGCCATTGTATGATATTTAAATGGATTTATAAAAATAAAAAACCACGAAAAAGAATTAGTTGTTTAGAATCTAAACAACATATTGACGGACGGGACATTAGGAATGATATTTAAACGTTGAGGACTGCTTCGCCAATTAAGAAATAACAGAAGCCTACAAACAGAAATCAAAAGCATAGTAAATAGAACATACAAAGAAATAACTGGTAAACACTTAACCATAAGGAGTTGGATAAAATGGGTTCAAAACAAAAGCTAAAACAGAAACTAATAAAATATTATAGCTACTGAGAGAACAGAGTCATGCAAGCATGACTTATATGGAGTCTACAACATTTATTACTTTATAGCTGCCGGAGTATGTGGTATATATTGACAGAAACAAAAAACCACTAAAAATAATCAGTGACGGGGACTACTAATATTTCCTCCAAAGAGTCAAATAATGTTTCAATTTCCAGAAATGCTGCAGATTAATAGATAAGTTAGTAGTGAAGTCATGAATAAATTTGATACAATTTATGCTGATAAATGACAAGCGAAACAAAGACGTCATGACATGATAAGTTGCAAGCGAAACAAGGATATGTTGACATGGCAAATGGCAAGCAAAACAAAGACATGTTGAAAGTGAAATACCGAAAACTTTGGAGTATAATAATTTGAAGGATATATAATATGGTGAGAAAATTTAGTTAAGAGTATAATCAAAATTGAATAGTTAGAAAAACAGATTTATGAATATAAGAAAGATATTTCAGATGTTCAAGATATAATTTTAAAAAATATATCTATTTCTATTTTAGGTGGTTTTCAGTTACCACAAAGGATAGAAGATGGGGTTGATGGTAAAATACGGGCTCATTGGAAAGCTCTAGAGAAATCTTATAAGGATTATACTACTTTAGGAGAATTAAATAAACTAGTAAATGATTTAACTGAATTAAATCAAGAATTAAACATGGAAATTGATGATATAAATAAACGGTTTTATAAATTATATCATGAATCTCCCGAAAGTATATTACTTTTCAATTTTACTTATAGACTAAAAGATCTTAAACTGGTTGACAAAAAAACAAATACAGATACTTATGCTTATGCTCAAGATGAACCACCTGATCTAAACTCATTAAAAATTTTTTTAGATATATTTACTCAATTAACAACACCACAAACACTAACTATTATGCGTGGATTCGAGTATGCTCCATCACGTTTTGCTAACTATATCTTACATAAAATGAAAAACATGTTGTATTACTAGCATGCCATTACAATAAAAATATAGGGTATATATTAGATTTTCATGAACTTAAAGATACGAACCACATTTAATTTTGTATTTTATATTGAATTACAAACAAAGAATGATACTTATGCATTTAACATAGATATAACAAAAGAAGTTCAAACAAAAATATCACCTTTTATAGGTCTAGAATTAGATTATCGTAAACTAAAATTGAGACAAAAATATTTAGAAGAAAACACTGTTTTATATTGTACTCCTGTACGGACACAGAATACAGGGTGTTAAGCGTCTTAATCCAACACATTATTGTATTACACACACTCCAAGTAGTACAAAACCTGAACAACACTTCCAAGTTGTAATACCTAGAATAGGACAAAATGTTTTAATTGTACCGAATAGTGTTTTTTTGTATCGTTCGATGTAAAGGTTAAAGGATATGCAAATAATTCAGTTGTAAACAATTTTGATAAAATGCTGACTAAGGACATAACCATTACTTATTTTTGAAATTAATGATTACAAAATTTTCATGACGTTTAAAACCTTGTGGTTACCAACTTCTAAACAAGTAAAATAGGGCAAGGTAAAATGAATGAAAAACTGAAAATTAAGATCAGGAGTTGTTAATACACAAAACATTGGTACAGAATCAATTCAGTCTATTGTATACTCAAAGATAATCAGAATTACACTAGATTACCAGATATTAACAGATCATACCCCGATATATCCTCTTTCTCTTCCTCATTCTTTGAGATTTATGATTACGCTGGAGAAAGCATCCGAAGTGATAGAAAATGCAAACCAAGAATTGAAATGGAGAATACTTCTGTTGAGTACAATAAGACTGCTTCTGAGATAATAGCAAATTATGTAAACCAAAGGTACATAAATGAAATTGCTTTCTTTTTTGATTATATCAAGAGAGAGAATTATTTATATAGCTGCTAATACGACATTAGCAAATATAATTCTTGATTCACCAAGAATGAGTTTAAAAGCCGTGTAGATACTATGCAAAAAGAACAGATAAACTGATCGTGAGAAATATTTCAATGCAACAATAGAAAAAGTAATGATTATTGTGGAAAGATTACCTAACATGTTTTATGGGTATAAATTAGATCAGCAATTTACAGAAGCTTGTAAATTGTTCTGTGATGAAGAACAAAAGACACTCATATTAGTAATATTATTGAAAACAATTTTTATACTAATCATCATTGTTTATATGTGGACTTAAGAAGAACACATGGTACTACATTGCATGGAACAGTACATAGATTAGCAAATGTTCAACAAGGAATACACCTACAGATAAACAGAAAAGGAAATGTTGACACACACAAACGTGTATTTATTGTGTTTCTAATGCATAGTTAAATATCTCATCTCTTGATGATTTATAATTTGGCTAAATAAACAATCTTAGTACATATCTAAATCGAGATTCTTTTTAACAACAGATTTCTTAATACCCTTGCATAAATGTTTTCTTTTTAACAACAGATTTCTTAATACCCTTGCATAATTGTTTTCTTTTTAACAACAGATTTCTTAATACCCTTGCATAATTGTTTTCTTCTATGTCAGTCCTTAATGCATAAAGACGATTTCTAAGGTGGCATAATTCTTGTACTGGTACAAAATTCATCTCATCTTCAACAAACCAACAACTGTATATCTTGTTTCATATAATGAAAAAAGTTGTGTTTCAACACTTATGCACAGAGAATCCGTACCTATCATTAATAACTTCATTGTGGCACCCTATTGGTTCCTTAGCTTGTGGTAAAGTCATATATCAGCAGCTTATTTAATTCTAGAACAGTAAAGCCTACATAGATTGGTTCACCTAATTTTATTTTGGTGTTCTTTAATACCATATTTTCATTTTATTATTATTCTTCTTACAAATGAAATATCCTTTTGAACTTTAAAATATTTCTTTTCATCAGCACATATTTTTGCATCAGTTTTCCTTTTTTTAACTTTTCTTTTGTTTTCCAATTATAATGATTTTTATCTTTATTACTGAAAATCATTTTAGCAGCGGTACTTTTTAGTTCTTCATACCAGTTTTTGCAATTGATTCGAAATATTCATACAATTTAACTATGCAGTTTTCTCCTCTGCAAACTATGGGCTCATACTCCTTGAACGATGATTTAAAATAAAGTCAAAATCCTGCTTCTATGTATTTTGCTGTTTTTGTTGTCCATGACGTACTGGACGGGACGCCAGTAATATTAGCTATGGGCCTAATAATGCTTTCAAAATCACAATAAAGAACAAAAGGAACTTTTAGTTAATTTTCTTATTTATTTTTTTTAATTTAAAAACAGAACACTCTATTGGCTTTATGACTATTGTTTTAGATGTTTGGTTGTATGCTCTTTCGTGCTCTTGTAATTTTAAATTTTCATTCAAAATATAATATTTTTAAAATATCAAATTTTGTCATATCTTGTATATTTATTAACCCAATGTTTATATGTTTCAAAATTATATTTTTGCGCTCTGTACGGATGATACCGCTTTAGGTTTAAAATAAATTATATTGCATATAAAAACATCTATTGTCTTTATTTTGGTACATTATAGAAGGCTTGCTTATTTTTATCTAATCTAATCTAGGCATGATTTTGATACTATTAGCCTAAATCTTTCAACATGTAAAGGTAAATAATTCATCTTATTAAAAAACCAATGTGTATGTACCTTTATTTTTTGATCAAATTTTGTATCTAGTATATCAAACTGTTCTTCAACTTTACTTTCAATTTCATTTTTAATTTGTATGCTTTTGCTTGTGTTCAGTGATACCAATGTAAATAACGATAGTTCCGTTCTTACGAGTTGATTTGGTAATTTTTTAGATTTTTGATTTTCAATTCACAGTTCTTTTTATTTATCTTCTAGTTAGAATACGAATTAGAAAAGTCTGTAATTACCTTCGCTCAGTTGCTGGTAGTTTTGTATCAAGCAACTTTTGTAACGTTTACATAGCAGTTCTTTATTTCAAATTAAAAAAATCGTTTCTTTTTTTGCTGTTTTCATCAATGAAACTAATGTGAAATTTACTTTTTATGATTGAAAATTGCGCTCAATTTGTCCACATGAACATATAAAATTTGTTTGGTTGTATTCTCTGATTTTCTTGTATCCTCCTCTATTATATCAGTAAGAATTCATTACGTTTTCACGATATTTACATCGTTTGTATGTTCCATTTCAATATATCATTTCAACAATAGACATATAAATAAAACTGATTCCCTTCAATATCATTTAATTCTTTACATAAGAGTACAATGCTAAAAATTAACTTAGGACTACCGCCTACTGGACGGGACGGGATGACAGGACTGCGCTTCGCTAGTGAGACAAGATTTTCTTCTGGGTCCCAACTATTAAAAGATTCGTCATATCCTTTTCATTTTACAAGCACTTTGTTTGCCATTCATGTTTAACTTTTAAAATTCTCTCAATCTTGAAGACACCATGCCTGTCGTATAGAGGTAACTCCGAAAAAAAATACTCCCTCAATATTCTCTCCCTGCATATACTACAGGATCTCCTAAATTACTTCTCTGATTAAAAACATTTCTTCCGTGAAATTCCGAAGATATCCTTTAGCAAAAATAGACTTATATTTTGAGATCCTGACTTTCTCACATATGTTATATATGGGCGTTCCATAGGCATCTGTTGTAGAGCCGGACGGGACTGGACGCTAGGACTACACTTCGTTAGGACTCTGGGCTGGGCCCAACATACACAAAAATGTCCATGTGCGTATGCCCCAGTATATACGATATTTTGCGTTTAGTTTATTGATTGGCGTATTTACAATTGTCGCACCTGACTTGTGTACTAGACCGTATTCAAACAATTGATTTCCAGGAGTCAAGAACTAGAATATGAAATAAATGATGTATAGTCTGTTTTATTCCTATTATAATTTATTTTTCCACTTTTTATCAATATCCACTAAGTGCAGCAAAGTTTTGATAATACAGTGGTTGATCTGGTAGGTGTACATGTCACTGATATCTAAATTGTAAAAATGTGCACCCTGTACAAATGGGAGAGTTGCACCTGGAATTGATTTGCATTGAGGACGTGCCATCCCACTCATAAATTGGTCATGAAGTACAGACTACATGAGTTGTGTCAAAGGCAAATAGACTCTAGGTAGATAATTTTAATGAGGAAAATATATTTTCTTCTCCTTCATAATCAATCCTCATTGTATTTCCGTACATTGATATATACAACAAATACAAAATTGCATTATAATACACGAATCTTCATGTAAACCTGTCTTCACAATTGTAAGTTTTAATTATCCCCATCTACTTTTGAAACTATCCTTACTATAAATGCAGCAATGCACATACACATTGGATGAGTACATTCCAATCTACTGACCATGGCACAAAGCAATATACCTGCTAATACCAGATCAGAATTGGCTGTACAGAGAATACTTACCTGTCAATTTTGTTTAGCTTACCCTTTCCAAAATGGAAAAAACCTCGTCCGTGCCAGATACACCTTCCTTCTGTTCTAGAATTTTTAGAACACGTGCATTGACCCAGTCTGACTCTATGTCATATAAACATGCACAATTGCGTATCCTCATTCTTTTCTAGGACCTTGACTAATGACGGACATCAAAGTGGAGTGGGTGGGGGCATCTAATAGTGACAGGTAAGTTCTACGTAATTAAAATTAGTTTTACCCGCCCTCCAAAAAAAAAAAAATACATTTTAATATCAGTAATACGTCACCTATCACTATTGTTTTGCTGAATTTGTCAGTTAGGAGGGAGGCTGATAGACTGTAAAGGAGTAAAAAGTGACAAATTACTCATCTTGTAGCCCAACCACTCAACTGCTGTCTCGGTCACTATTTGTGCAGCAACAAATAAACCCAGAGAACAAAAATACCTGGACTCTGGTTTGCTAAGGACCGAAGGTAAAAGGAGGTCCTGTGCGATTTATCAACACGTAGCCTTCATAATATCCTCCAAAGATGAGAGAAAGGCCCAGGAAATAGCAATAGCCCTTACTTCATTGGTTTTTATCCTCATGAATGAGATGTCCCTCTCAGTGAGAGACCGATATGCTCTCTTGATGGTGAGCAAAATCCATCTAGAGATAGTGGATGCTGAAATATCAACTCAGCTCCCTAAATGGAGAATAAAACTGTCCTACCCTTCCTTCTCCCTTTAGCAACTGCTAAATAGAACTTATGTGCCCTAAGTGTGCAAAAGGGTCTATTTTGAAAGTCCCCAGCCCAGATGCGACTGAGACTGGGGATCTCGATTGGGGATGGATCTTACTTAATAAGATCCGCCAAATGAGGATCTGAGCTAATGGACTGACCTTTGGAGAATTGGAGAAGATACGAGTGTTTGAAAGGACACCTCTATAACCTTTGATTGTGGCGACTGAAAATCTCTCCTCAAAAAGGAAGACTAGAAAATCTGCTATTGCAAGGAGACGGGCAGTTAGGATTAACGTGTTTCCCGGTGCACCAATCTCAAAAGATTCTCCACTTTGCATCGTAGACCTTAGATGTAGAACATCTCCGGGCCTGAACGATGCAATCGGCAACCTTATTAGAAAACTTCGTCATGCATATCGATCGTTTGAGACGGGTCAATCATGCAGGAGAGGTGAGGTGTCTCTAGGAATACACTTGGGAAAGGGGGAGAAGGCAGTAGACTTCCTTGCCTCTTCAGCTTCTCCGTCTCGAGTAGGATTGTTGTTCAGTGAGCTTATAGGAGGGTTGGCTACTTTGCTGTTGTGGTTGCATACCCGTCTTTTGGAAACTGGGCTGCCCCATGGCTCTATCAGGCTGTATTCATTTACTGGCCAGTTTCGACAGGCCAGTAACTGAAGCAAGGGACATAAGTTGGTGGTCCTTAAATTCCTGAGATGCAATGGCAGAAATGAGACTGCCAAATAAAGTCTCAGCTTCAAGGGGTGCAGCCCTAAGAAGATTTTTGCTATGCTTTAGCAAAACCTTCGAGTGTCCTATGTGACACCTCTGTGTAGGTGGAGGAGCTCCATCGACAACCCCATGGCCATAGACAATGCTTACCTTGATGTCTTTGCTACAGCCCCAAACAACCACTGCAAAGCAACAGCAGATAACGACTCTTCCTTCAGAAGGTTTAGGGTACATACCAGGGGGAAGGTGGTATACTTCATTTATGACCTTGTCAAAGGACCATGTCTCTTCCTCTACGACCACTTGAGATGCTTAGTGGGAAGGGTTTGGTGATCCTAGGTGGAAAGGACGAACCCTGTCCTCCACATCATCAGCAAATTCCTGAAAATCTACTATGTTAGACATGGCATTAACATCGTCCTGTTCCAAACTTCAGTTTGAAACAGGAGTATTAGCCCCGGAATGATCCCTCTGCGGGCAAGGCTGTGAAGTCGGGACATAGATGTTCTGTGATTCCTCATGGGAAGTGACTGATCTGTCCCTAATTGGTGTTTTGTCTGAAGTATGAGAATTTTTCTCATCCCTCCTAGGCCTCTTAGGGAAAGGGGGACTAACCCTCTCCTTCCGTGATGATCCCTCCTTAGTAACGTGTGGTGTTCTTCAAATCTCAAAACCCATACTTGGAGGAGGCCATATAGAAGATATCCATGGTAGTACAGCATGATTTCTTCCCTGAAAGAGGAAACTTCACATCTCAAAAGGGTTGAAAGGCAATATGGAGGATGGGGAATCAGTAAAATCTCCTTTCCCAGTAGCACGCAAAATTGCAGGCTCTATCTATCCCTCTACATGTAGTTGGGTAATTAGGTAATGTGGATGCAGGGGGGAGTTCAATCCGATCCCTGACACCATACCTAGATTCAGCATGTGTTCTCAATGCCCGGTGACTAGTATCATGACTGGCGCCCAGTGACCTGTTCTTCTGTACCCAGTGAGTGGTGACTGGTCAATAACCAGCCACCTAAAGTCAATGGCAATATAGATCTGTGGAAAGAACATTCCTCAGAACTAAAAGACCTAGAATGATGCATTACCCTCTTGGGATTGTGTGAACTGCTCATCGCCTGACCTTGGATACCTGGAGAAATGTTGACCCTCCCCTGAAGATCAGAGTTCTACCCCCACCAGGAGTAATACTGTGCTTGCTTTTGATGGTGCATCTAATCCCTCCTATAGTTGGGGGTGGGGGGCACTCAATCCCATGATTATAGCCCTTAATGAGAGATGACACCCTCTTCTTAGAAGTCACTATCTTTATCGGGGATGCTGCTGCTCCTCCCTCTTATATTTGGAGAAGCACAATCATTCCCCCGAAAAGTAGCAATTTCCTCCTCAAGGGTGTTAATAGCAGATCTCTTTTGGTAGATGCTGTCTCTCTCTCTGGATTACCAAAACAAATGATGATGTATAAATAATAACAAGGGCCGAGTCAACCTAATTGTTATCCTTAGCACTCAGTCATAAATGAAAAACCTCAGTTTATTCATATATTGTACTAAATGAGTTGTAAACTGAGGAACATCATACATGAATTATATTAATGTGACATGCATGAAAAAATGAATGAAGGAACGTGTAATCTGTACCAAGGTCACTAGGAGAATAATTTGATGTTAATAACGCACATTGCACTAAATAACATTAATGAAACTAATATACGAACCCTCCTAAGAGTGAAAACATATGAATGGATAATTTTGACGACCCGTTACAAATCTTTTACATATTCCAACAAGTAATTCCCAAACCCACAAGGAGTATGGATGGTAGATGGCTCGTCATGTGTAATGCACTGAAAAATTATCACTGGACTATCAAAATGAACTTTTTTATATTTAAAGACTGAGCGATAATGTTTCACTAATAAAGAATTATAAATATTAGGTCCTGACACAGCATAACCATCACTGTGGTATTATTTCTTTAAGCATGCATTTTTTTCCACGTCTAGACTTAAGATGTCGTCCAGAAAAGAAAGAGGATGCACTATCGTGCATAGGCATATGATGTAGAGTCAGACTGGGTTGATGCACACGTTCTAAGAATTGTAGAACAGGAGGATGGTGCATCTGGCATGGACGAGGGTTTTTCAATTTTGGAAAGAGTAAGCTAATAAGCAGTGACAGGTATTGTATTTCTGATATTAAATTAGCCTACTAAATGGATGGTACAATTTGCTAATAAAAATATAGATCACAAAGAAAAAAAGTTTTGAAATATATTATGAAAAAATCCTACCAATAGCCATGAAATAAAGACTTTTAACAGTTTTATTAAACATGTGGATTTTGATAAAACTAGAAAAAAACTGGGTTTTCATAGAAATCAAATGGATTATAACAATGATAAAATAACGAGACTCCCTTTTAATTGGGCCTTTTATTTACCTAGAAAGTCAACAACTTTAAAACTGAGCTTAATGTAGGTTGTGGATGTACAACAGACATGCACACAGATGTAAAAGTGATTGCTATGTCAAGCTCCTGCCATGGCAATCTGGACAAAAGTGAACCAATTTAATGTGATGCATGACACTACCCACCTTGTTAAGATGTGGGAGCAAAATACTCTGGGGTGTTATAGTGCGGGAGGATGGCAGACACCTTTAACCAGTCCACTGGAGACAAATCTGACTGGAAATGAAACTTACCGTATATACTCATTTATAAGTCATGTCCATCTGCAAACAACACAGACAATGATCTTCTGTCGCATAATGCACTAGCAGAGCAAGGTCCATACTGTTTGTTCTACTGACTAATCCAAACAAACTGCATAGACCCATATCTGCTGGTGCATTATGCAACAGATCTGGGTCTATGCAGTTCCAACTGGACTCGATTTATAAGCGTGTATATATGGTGTACATTAAGGAAACTCCTCAAGTTGAGTGCACTCGGACAACTTTAGTATGGTAAGAAATTAATAAATAATTGACATAATATAAACTGTTATAAAGTTTAAGTTTTTATTTAAAAACTACTGTTAAATATGAATTGTTTATTTTATCAAAACTTCATCAATATGATAGGTATCAAAGAATCAATATTTCATTGCACACTAAAGCTGAGATACATTGGTGAAAAATGGGTTCAGTTATTGTTTCAGATAACCCCAACAATGGCATAACTTTGCTTTGGATAAACAAGACTGTACTGTACTCTTGAGTACTAACCTACATATTTCTCTTGCTGACTCTCTCTCTCATATTAGCTTTTAAATAACTGGAAAAAGGTGTCCAGAATTTTTGGGTCAACCTTCTATAGTATAGTACAGTTATTTAGTAGAATTGTAATTTCTGATGTATTTTTTATAGCGACTTGCAAAAATACAATCAGTCTGGCAAACATGCCAAATACTATACTTTTTAAGATGTGCAGGCCTTCATTAATAAATTTTTTACAGAATTGTTTTTCTACACACTGTGATCACACTGCATATAACATGAAGATGACTAACATACATTTCATAGAAAATAACTTAGATGGTTTATTAAAACATGTGATAGCTGTAAAATCGCCGTAGACAGTAATTTAAGACAATACTGATCAACTCGAATGTGCAATATTCATTTTATTCCATTGTAATTCCAGTTTTATTACAACTGTTATTTGTAAATAATATTTTCAATGAAAGCAACATATATGTGACAAATGACTTTTTTTTCCTTCCGACTATAACATACCTATTGTTCTAAGTAATAATACAAAAACCAATTAACATACTGTAAAGTCTGGATAATAAACATCTACACTTAGTTTTTGAAACTATGCACTATTTTTCATGCCCACAACAATAGCAAAATTTCCAACAATTGTACGGTATGCCACATTATGTTATTGCTTCTTTAACCCAAATTAGTATTGTTTCAGACTAAGCATAACAGCAGCTGCCTTTGTCCGATGTGAAAATTGAAACTTGAAAATTGCAGTGCACCTGTAGAGCAAAAAACAGTTCAGAGACAGTAATATCTTCAGTGCCCACAAATGCCCATACCAAGTGACATATGCTTATGTTGAGAAAAAAATTAAGAATCTGCCCATCTGTATATACAAGCTGTTGCTGCTAAACAGCCAATGGAAAGATAATGTCTGCATTAAAGTGCAATTATGACTGAAATAAATGTAAAGAGAACACATGCTGTCTGTACAATAGGTGTTCAGGTAAAGACTAAAGTGTATAAGGAAGTAATTAGCTTTGGCACAGGAAAGACATGCTATGCTCAATCCGAATTGGTAGTAATTTTAGCTTTATGTTCAATATTTAAACTGAAATGTTACTGGCATGATATGATGCATATAATTATCAAAATCACTGCTTTTTTGAGGGGAGAGAGGGGGGCGCTGGGATAAATTGGCATGCCGTAGGACATACCATGGTAGCCAATCTGGGCTGATATAATGGTGGGAACCCTTCTGGTCACGAGTCCAACATCTAACATGCTGAGCACCACCACAGCTCCCATATAAGCCCACTACATTGAGGAGTTGTAGACAAAAGACGTATTTCTATATATTGTATTTAACTGCTGCATGTACATTTACTTTTGCTACAAGACAAAGGAGAGGCTCATATGCACTTATTTTCCAATATTATTATTATCATGCTTACCGTATATACCCATGTATAAGCTGGGTCCAAATGCAAACAACATAGACCCTGATCTGCCGCCGCATAATGCAATGGCAGATCAGGGTCTATGTTGTTTGTTCTACTGATTAGTCCTTACAAACTGCATAGACACAGATCTGCCAGTGCATTACGCGACGGCAGATCTGGGTCTATGCAGTTTGCAGCTGGTATCGCCTTATACACGAGTATATACAGTATTTTCATGTATGCATCTATTATCCAGATTTTACAGTGTTGACACAGGATCAATTATATTCAATAATGCTGGTATATATAGGAATTCCTTTTAATTACACAAATAATGGGTCTAAATATATTAATTGTATAGGTATCTAATGAGACTGATTGTGATGTTGTAATGCATGATCATGTATAACACAGCAAGACCCAAACCCTAATCTGAATGCACTGGTAGATTCAATCCCACTATCCTACATCACAGCATGAATACTTGGGGCTTTTTGGTAGTTGTGTTATGTGTCAGCTGAATGCAATACAAATTCAAAATGTCTGAACAAATCAGAGCTGTCCAACCAAGAAAACCAGCCAAGGTAAATAGCTTTGACTTCAGTGTTTTTGATGTGCTAAATCCTAATTGTAAATGACTGTTTCAAGTAAAATTACGCACAAAATCTTGCTTCAAATTGGACATCTTGAAAAACACGCTCAATTCTAGTTAAGTTTTTGTTTCTAAATATGCTATGAGCAATATTTTGTGCAAACAATGTAGCACACCAAAGAAACAATGTAGCACACCAAAGAAACAATGTAGCACACCAAAGAAACATATGTAGCAGCAATTTATCTCAGTTGGTTTTCTTGTATGTGTGGCTATGATCATTTCAATGCGGCTGAGATTTAAAGCTAATGCAGAAAAGTCCAAAGTAATCCAAATGCCCATGATACAGGATGGCAATATTAAGATCAGACTCCACAATGTTGGCTCAACTTTAAGAGTTTAAGCTAACAATGGCAATCCTGGTCTGCTGGCACATTATCAGGAAGTTTAAGCTAAAAATGGCAATCCTGGTCTGCTGGCACATTATCAGGCAGTTTAAGCTAAGAATGGCAAATCCTGGTCTGCTGGCATATTATCAGGCAGTTTAAGCTAAGAATGGCAAATCCTGGTCTGTTGACAC
Source organism: Margaritifera margaritifera (assembly GCA_029931535.1). Taxonomy (NCBI): domain Eukaryota; kingdom Metazoa; phylum Mollusca; class Bivalvia; order Unionida; family Margaritiferidae; genus Margaritifera; species Margaritifera margaritifera. The sequence goes on from JAQPZY010001641.1 coordinate 2,636,529, forward strand.
ATTATCAGGCAGTTCCAGATCTATGCTGTTCTCAGTTGGCCTACACGTTATACAAAATAGTACCATTATTGTGTTTTCTTTTTTTTCTTACCTATTACAATCAATTTTTATCTTTTAATCTGACAATATTTTCACTGTAAATTCATATGTATTGTATTAAGAACAGAATGCTAAAAGTGGAGGTTCATTACCCAAGGTTCATTCAGTTTGTTTGGCAAAAGAAAGACAAATAAAAACTACATTTAAAGGCATCACATCAAACTGAACAAAATTTCCAACCTATCCATTAATTATTTATTGCACCGAGTTATTAAGGGAGAATAACAAGAAATAAAGCTATCATTTGAACCTGAGTAGTCTCCCTTCACAAGAGCATGAATGTATAAATGTACACTACTTGATCATAAAACTTCTGAGCTTAAGGTTTAGTGTCAACCAATCAAAACAATTGGAATATCCTTGTCTCTTTGTGATAGGAGTCGAATAACTTCATCTCTCTAAAAAAAGCTTGGTGGTAATTGTAGTACTTTCCAAACTGGTCAGTTCTTAATGGATGAATATCTGGCTATATGTAGTAAGAATAGATCTCCATGGTCATAGGTACTGTAAACAACATCTGATGATGTTTCAGTCATCAATAGGATACCTTCACTATTAATTTGAGCAGTTATTCCTGCAACTTTTTGAATGAAAAATAAAAATGAAGAAATTATTCAGTTTCAAAAGCCTCAAACTACTGTTTATATTGTTATTAGTGATCACATGTCATTGAGTTGTTGTGATGTTAATAAAGTTATTATGATGTAAAAGCAACCATGGGCTTGAAGGCAGTTCAAAATAGCCACTATTTACATCCAAGGTCTTCTTCTAGCATTCAGATGAAAAAGCCGAGGACAGTCTTATTGCCAATCACAAAGGACTTTACTTTTGTAATGTCACTTTTGACTGACTGAGAATAAAATCTCAGTCTCAAGCTCAGTTTTATCATCTCCATTCTAGATCTTGCACATTTTGCAACAGCAGAGCTGGCCAAGAGACTATAAACCTCTAAGCTCGAGCTTCAGTTTTCACCCTCAGCCAATCTAATGTGGCATAAGAAAGTAAAGTCCTTTGTGATTGGATGATACAAAGTCTCAAGCTCATAACTTGTATGATTTCCAGGCCTGGTCCTATGTTGTTTGCAACTGGATGAGTGTTATACAAGGGTAGATATGGTAATTCATTGTTTTAGTGTCACTCTTTGTTTGGGAGCCATTGTGGATTAAGGGTGAGAGTGCCAGACTTGCAATCAAAAGTTCACAGGCCTTAATCCTTCCCAGATCAGCCTGGGTCAGCTACTGTGGTGTGTCTCTGGGCAAGTGACTTTACTCCTGATGTCTTGGCACTATATAGCATTTCATATTCTAATGTGCTGTTAAATAACAAACAAACAAAATCACTCTTTGTTCCTTCATGCTGGGATGAGGAAGGACACCAATTAGAGTCTAGACTTATCAAATCTGATCTCTATTTCAATGAGGGAACCACAGTAGCTCAGTTGGCAAATCATGGGTGTAATGGGTTTGATACCCACCCAGACCAGCCTGGGTCAGCTGCCTCATGTGTGTCCTTGGGAAAAACACTTAGCTCCATTTCCTTGGAATGATATAGGCAATAATGTGTTAAAAGCGCTGTTAAACCAACAAACCAAACCAAACCATTTCAACGAATTTGAATCGCCACTTTAATATAGTAGTATGACTGAAAGTAATTTACTGGAGATTATTTAGAGCCCTATCCACTTGCACAATCACTGGGACAAAAAGGGTATTTCAAGAGCTTATCTGGGACCAAATATGGGTCCTGTTCCCATGGCAAATTACTTTAAAATTATGCAGAATTCCAGAGTTTGACAAGTCACTCCAACCTTTGTTTCCAAAAGGCAGCTTTTTGACAAAGAATTTTCTCAAAAAATAAGAAACACTTCGCCCTATTTTAAAGATATTAGGGAAAAAATCTGCATTAATTTTACATTTTAAGAATATCTGATGGCCTTCAATTTACATTTACTACAAGTAAGCAACTTAAAATGGAGTAATTATTACATCTTTATATTAATTACTATTACTTTAATGCCATGATGTCATTAATTATATCAAGGAAGTGTTCTGTGACAGTCTTTGGGAGATTATCCAGTACTTGTTAATAGGTGATAGACTGCCTTGGCAACAGGAGGTAACCAAGTCCTAGACAATAAAACTGCTAATTTATTTTAATCATGGAAATAATCAGAGAAAACAATATTGAGACACACACACCCTCCTTGTACTCTTGGATTCTGGTGATTTCATCAGATCTAAATAGAACACCATCCAAAGAAAGCAACTTTGAAGGTTACAAAGTTAAATATTTTAAACTCTTGAAAAATTGGAATTGCTCATCTTCAATAAGGGAAACTATATTCTGACTGGCTCAACAGAAGATTAGAAAAAATGTTTCACAATAATTCACATTCATCACATTAAATTCACATCTATAGCTAAGCCAGATTCATCTTCACATCCCTTGACTTGAGAAATTAAGTACATGCAAAAGTGAAAGGTTGACAAAAATCAAAATGAAGGTACAGTACACACAAAATGTTTCAATCGTGTGACCCTTAAGTTGGTGTAATGGAGTGTTGTGGAGTGTATTGGTGATATACAATGGTTTAATTCTGATGCTGGATGCACTACACGCACATGGCATGGAGATCATAAAACTCTTAAGTTTCAGCTCAAGATTTTGTGTTTGACCAATTAAATGGGACTTTACTTTTGCAACGTCATATTTTTTATGCAGAGAATGAAACTCAAACTCAAGCTCAAAAGTTCAATGATCTTGAGGCTTGGCAAAGATATATATCTAGATTACATTCAACATCACAGGCACAAATTTAGGTCTACCTGATCAGTTTGTGGATTTACTTTGCTTATTTGATTTTGTTCCCAAAAGGATCCGTAGCATGTGTCAAGTCAATCTTTCTGTTATCAATCACAATTTAACATTCTAATGCTAAATATAGCCTAGGTCTGACCACCAATAACACCTGAATTTCACACAGTGTAAGAGGGTGTACTTAAGTTGCAGTGATTAGGAAAGGTATGTGCCACAGAAATGACAAATTTTATATATATATATATATATATATATATATATATATATATATATATATATATATATATATATATATATATATATATATATATATATATATATATTAGAAGAAAGGCCCATCCAAAGATCAAAATACTTAATACTGAAGACAAATACACACAAGTACAAGTTTTAACTGTTTTTTCCTGATCACTCAGTGTTTAGACTGACTTTTCAAACCGAGGATACAATGACTTACATTGTATTGTGGATAAAAAAGGAAGAATATTCAACTTGGGAGGGGGGGGGGGGGGACACAAGAGGACAAGAGGAGTTACAGGTAATTTAACCTGATCAAGAGGCTTCAGGACACACTGTCATTGAAGTGGCAACGATACATGCAGAAATGAAATATTCAATACACTTTGTGTGCACTGGATCTTAGCTAATGAAATTTAAGTTATCACATATGCATATTTCTGTACAAGTGAGCTGAAAAGATTAAATAGATGAAACTGCTTACTTTCCAGCACTAACCAAATGCAAGAGTGATGTACATGTATGAATTACAGTATAAAAATGATTAGAGAAGTACATTTACATAGTTGACATGGTTTGTAAATTAGGAATTATATGTGTATAAAAATTGTTACAAGAATTTTTAAAAAAATCTATACTTACATTATACATACATACATACATACATACATACATACATACATACATACATACATACATACAAGCAGTTCAACTTTTTCAAACTTGGAAGTTACATATCAATTTTACATATCAGTTTTAGGTCAATTTTTAATCAACCTCTTTTATGCTCTCATTTATTCCTACAAAAGATGAACTTGGAGCATGACTTTTACTTCAGGCATCACTTTTAGAAGTAACTTTAAATTAGTACTTTGACAGCCAGTTGATGAATTTATCTAAGTATGCAAGTCTCTTCCTAATTCAGCAAGCTTTCCTACTGCCTTGCTCCAAGGAATAAGCAATTTTTATGAAAATCTTTGACACTTTGCACACTATAAAAAAGATCGGGCTATCAATAAAATAACAATATATATATATATATATATATATATATATATAGGCTGTGTAAATAAGCAAGTCACTCTTTAATTTAGCATTCAACCATCTCTATAGCTTTGCCTCAAAAGAGTATACAATTAGGGATATTTCAATCATGCACACACTGTAGCAAAAGAGCATCAGTGATTTAAAAATAATATGTATTTAACCACTGATAACATGTATCCAACTGTGAAAAGCAGACTTGTTTTAATCTCCTGTCACATAAATCACTAGCGCATCAGACTCTGCACTGTTCATTCTATTGCTAGTGCTCAATATAACCAGCATATTTCCATTTTCTACACACACAATTCAACTAAGAATGCATGAAGAAATTTGTTAATTCATTCAAAATTACATTGTAAAAAATTAATTTTAAGCATTTTGTCCAATGTTGTCACCATATTGTTCTTGCCGAGTCCATGTTGTATGATGACGCGTTAAATTAACATTAAGTTCTAGATGATCCATGCATATTTTAAATAATAGTGCCTAATCACTGTGAGAACACTCACTCAAACAGAATAATATATCAAATGCATCTGAACTAGTCTTTGCCAATGAGCCGTTTGACACATCTAAAAAGGCATGATTAACATCCTGATGAGTAAGACCAAGTCTTGTAACGCATGTTTTGTGTTTTGCAGTGTTCACAAAATACCCCTGGCCATCAAATTTCGAAAGATGCAATTTGTTCCAAATAAAGGTAGTAAAATATACAATTTACTAAATTCTTATCCACAGCTATCGCCAATTTCAAGCAAACAACACAGATCTACCTGCGAATTACAACAGATCTACCTGTGCATTACAACAGAGATCTACCTGCGAATTACAACAGATCTACCTGTGCATTACAACAGAGATCTACCTGCAAATTACAACAGATCTACCTGTGCATTACAACAGAGATCTACCTGCAAATTACAACAGATCTACCTGTACATTATAACAGAGATCTACCTGCAAATTACTGCCAATTACAATATTTAAGCATCATTAAATTTTAGTGAATCTTTAAATTTAGCACAGACAAAATAAGTATAGCCATTTAATTCCAAAACAAAAACCAGGCAATGGCCTGCATGTTCAGCATGCCTCAAAGTAAAAAAACTTCAATATTGAGGTTAATCTTGGGTGTGGATGGATGGGTGGATGTAATTAGAACATGCACACCGATACCAAAACGATCGCTATTTTCAGCTTTTGTCAAGGCAGACTCGACAATAAGGTATTATTAAAATTAAACCACACATAATATGAGTCGCTGCTAACAAATGTGGGATAATAAAATAAAACTATATAATTCCACAAATTACATCTGTCCATGTGTTTAGTACAGCATGGTACTAATGAAATGGTGGCAAAATAATATCTATCATTGGTTACTAACTTTCATAAATGTCCATTGGAGTAGATGTTGGCATTTTTATCATACATGTATTGTCATAAAAAAATGTTAGCGAACATAAAATATTTAGTAAAAATGAGCATGATTACTACATTCTCTAAAATGTTATGCTTACTGACACTTTTTGTTTTCAATTATGTGACGACAGATCTGCGTCTATGCTTTTCACGGCTGGATCAACACAGGTAAATACAGTATTATGAACTCCATGCTAAACGGACGAGGCAGATTCATCTATGTATGCATTCAATAATTTCCCTATTTGTAGACTGAATATCTGATAAAAGTTTATTACCCACTGTAGGGGAACTACTCGAAAAGGTTTTCAGATTTTGACTATAGGACTGAAGTCTTGTTAATAGTTCCTTGATATGAAACTTTGCATGTGGAGGCAATGAATCTATAAACTGCGAACACATTTCATAAAATGCCTGAACCTGTTCAGAAATCACCATGAAATTCACACTCGACTTGTTACCCGAGGACACAAGATTCTCAATGGAAGCATTCAACCTATCAGAGGCATCAATTATTGTGTCTTTGTTAACTGGCGTCACAGAATCCAAATTTGAATGTTGTTCCCTGGACTGATTTGGGGTCAAAGCATCCCCGTTATTCATTTCCTCCTTGGTATCAGCAGAAGTGGTAGGACTAGCACTCTGAACAGGTTTAAGGGCAGGAAACACTGGTTTGAATATGGAATCCTCTTTACCTGGAGGTTTGAGGGGCACTTCTGGTGGTACTTTTTGCATTTTTTCTTCTTTAAACGACTCACGAGCAGAATCTTGCCTACTGAAAGGCTTAAATGAACTTACATCTGTTATAGTGTTTGCTGTTGTAGTCTGAAACTTGGCTACTTTTGAAAGAACTGAGGCAGGAATTGAACTTCCTTCACTCAATGGAGAAATGACACCAAAAGTGCTCTCCCTTGGATGCTCTTCTGTCAGTGAAGAAGTTCTAACCTTACTCAGAAAGGCAGGCCTGGAAGAAATTGATTTAAAGTCTATCTGCTTTTGCCTTGAATCGATTATGAAGTCTGGACTGCTCACTAATGTAGAGTCTGTGCTAGTTGGACTATATTCTCTGTGTGGATAAAGTTTCAGTCCAGATCTTTGTCCTGACAATAGCCTCTCTGAGGGAAAATCAGCCGTCTCCTCAAGCCGTAAAACTGCCTCATTCTGATCCAAAAATAACCTGGAGAATCTCGGACTAGGTTTTGGCTTTTGATCCTGGGAGGTTCTTGACCCTTGGAATACTTCCCCAGTGCTTCCTTTTATCAAATCTGAGTCAAAGTGTGAAGCAACATCAGACTTGTCTACACCAATCTTTCCTGCAATATCCGACTTTTGCCTCTGCAAACCACCAAACTGAATCTTTGAACTGTCTAATATCACATGTGTTGACTGAGATTTTACAACTGCTGAAGGTTTAATGTTCAACTCCTGCTGAGTGCCCATGTCAGGAGCAGCCTGGATCCCTGTTGCCACAGCACCATTTGCTGGAGCTGCTGGACAGGATGAGACGCTAGCAGTATCAGTCCCAGAGTCATGATCTTCGATTGCAGGTAAATCTCTTTGTCGAGTTGCAGTCTTCTCAGAATCATTTTCCATAGATGCTAAATACTCTCCAATCCGTATTCCTTTAGGAATGGTACCGTATCTATTGATAGTCTTTGTAACATTGTTCACATCCAACTTACCAAGCATTACCTCGTGATCACCCTGCGCACTAGTACTCATACTCGTACTCACACTCTGAGTGGCACCACTAATTAACTGGCTAATACTGGGCCTTTCGTGGTCACTAGGTTTTCTACGCCGTAGACTTGCATGTGTTGGAAGAGGCAATGGTTGCTTTGGATAATGTTTTCCACGGAAGCCACCTGACTGTAAATTATCATCAGCAGTGTTGGTTTCTTTATCTACTTTTGCACGATCAGACTCTGATTTTAACTCCTGCTTCACCATTGGATACGAAAATTTTCTCTCACCACCTTTCTCTTTTATTAATTCTGATGAGCGAGTGGCAGTCTCAGCATTTATTATATATTTTGATTTGTCGATTGCCAACATTTTCAGGCTATCACTACTTCCTGTGCTCCGTGATATACCACTATCTTCCATCACCCTTGTATCCTGTCCCTTAGCACTTTCCCGACTTTCTGTCCTCTGAAAGGTCTTTGTTGAAACAGGGGGCAGCAATGGAAGTCGGGGGGGATTCTCAAAATCTCGCAAATCAACAGCATTTGCAAAATTGTTCATTAAGTCTGTCCTTTCCACTGGATATTCTGGAATTGTCGCTCCTTCTATTTTAGCTTTCTGCAGCTTCATCTTGGACTTAAGTTCTGTTTCAATGTCTGCCTGATCTGCATCTTTACAAGAGACAGTCCGTCTTGGAGGGGCGGGAGCAGGTCCCCCTTTTTTTTTCGTTTTACGATTGAGTATTTCAGAAACCTGCTGCAAGCTGAATTCTGTGTCAGGTGGAAGAACTCGTCGCCCTGCAGGTGGTGTTGGACCTGGAAAAATATTCAATATGACACAGTTATTGCATGTTTTCACTTCTCAAAAGTTCACTGCAACATGATTTTCAGCAGAGTGATACTTTGTTTTTGCAAACCCTGCAATCTTTTTTTTTAAATCCAGAAGACAGAATTACAACAATTTCAAATTGTGACAACAAATTCTGACATCAAATTTTTGATGATCATCTCAAGACATTGTAAATCTAACAGCAGTTTACTATATTTAATTTGAATTTGCAAAATGATTGTTTAGTGAAGGTTAAGAAAAAAGATAAACCTGGCAAAACTGACATAAAAAAGGAATTACAGAATCATAAAATTATTGAATCATGGAAGCAAAATCCAAATGTATAATTTCCAATAAACGGCGGTCTACAAAGAATGTTTTCTTCAAATTCTTACAATCAATTTAGGAATGAGGTTAAATGGCAGGGATTTATCTCGGATGACTTCAAAATATTAGAACCTATGTAAACAAAATTTTCAAGAGTAAACTGATAAACCTGGCAATTCTTCAAGATTTTAAAATATTTCTAATTGGGACAGGGTTGCCTATTTAGCCATTTGCACGCCTAAAAATCCCTGAATAGGATGCGTTAAAAAGTCCACTCTCATTTATCTGATACTGACTGCTCCCATTAAAATTGTCAGACTAACCCAGCTGCTGGACCTCTGGGGAGCACATTTTTGGTTATGCAGATATGCTGGAAATCCAATGTGTACTGAAATTTGACCAGTTAGGGAGTTTTCTAGCATCTCTGAACATGGGCATGCTATGATTTTATCTGAGTGTAGAAATTCTGGACCACTCTCTTGTTGCTCATCATCAATTACTGTAAAAGTTTCTGACCCCTCCACCCCCGTGGGCTCTGGGATGCAGAATCAGCCTGATGCTCTCTTCTGCATGTCCTAAGAGGCAACCAATAGAAGCAGGAGCTGCGGTGCCTGAGTGGATAGTGTGATGGACTTGTGACCAAGAGGTTTCAGGTTCAAATCCTACCAACGATTCAGCCATAGTTAAATACCATGGTGTGTCCTTGGGCAAACCACTGTTTTCCAATTGCCTTGGAACAAAATTGGCTGGTTTTAGAAACACATTTCATACATTATTGGCTACATCATGCTGAGGAAATGGGGGCCATGTGCTTTTCCAAAGAATATACCAAAGCAGCCAACCTGGGCTAGTCTGGGTGGGTATCAAACCTGTGACCCATGGGCTACAAGTCCGACATTTTAGCAACTAAGTTACCACAGCTACCACAAAGTATGAACAGAATCCATTAAAGGAGTTCGGGAAAGACAGCAACTGAAAAACTGCAGTCAAAATCTTAACACATATCTTCCATGTCTGTGAGCTTGACCCCAAAGTGAAATGGGTGTGTGAATGCATCACAGATTAACTTGTCTCTACTCTGTAACAAGAAATCCCACATAAGAGCAGAAGCCACTGTTAAGGTTCAGGAAATATAAGCAAATGCATCCAAGTGCAAACAGTCCAGTCTAGACTTAAGACATCTAATTGGTCAGACTTAAATTTTAGCCAATCAGATAACTAGGTTTTAAACCAGAATTTATTTTTAGATTTAAGTTCTGTTTGTGAAATTTGGGAAAAACGAAGATCAGCTGGCATACTACATATCAGCAATTCAGGATCTTTACTGTTTGGAAAACCATGGTAACTCAGTTTCTAGAGCATCAGACTCATAAGCTAAGGATCACGAGTCAGCTTACTTGGTGTCCTTGGCAAAGGCACTTAGCACCTGTTTCCTTGGTATAGTATAAACCAATTATATGTCAAATGTGCCATTAAAAACCAAGTAAAAATTGTACTGTCAGCTTGTAATCATAGATAGGATGAACAGAGTACACCTTCATCTGCCAGTACATAAATAAACTGCAGATCAGAGTCTATGCTGTTCACAGCTGGGTGTTTGGTGTTAAGGTCTTTTTTCAGCACAGCAACACTACAAAAGTTGCACTGTGCCGAGAGTAGAGAAAAATGCTTTGCTGAAGGACGCACCACAGTAGATGATAGGGTTGATCTGATGATAGGAATTGAACCTGTACCCTCCTGATCACAAGTCCAATGTCTTAACCACTCAGTCACCATGGCTACCTCACAGTTTGGTGTGCATTTTACTGATGTAAATATGATATTCTGTACCCCATAACAATCTGTAACACAGATGTTTGTGTGGTATGACACGGTAATCTAAACAAACCCTTCACCACTTCATAACAATAATACCCTGTACCAAAAACTATCCTTTCCTCCAAGTTAGTAGAAGTATGATTACCATTTGTCTAGTGAAATGCTTCAAATTGACCACCACACAAATAGATATATATCATTCACTATTAAAAGTTTACTGTCTGGCGATGCTTGCAGTAGCATATTTTCAATATTTTCAGTCTTACAAGCAACCACTAACATGCGACTAAGAGTAATGAACTAAATTAAATTGTAACAAGGTATTGAAAGCATAAGATTCACACAAAATAAAAGTAAACAACAAAAAGCAGAGAAATAAGTAGAAACTTGTTATATATACACTGTTTTATATATATATATATATATATATATATATATATATATATATATATATATATATATATAGTTATATATACACTGTTTTATATATATATATATAGTTATATATACACTGTTATATATATTGTTATATGTACACTGTATTCGAGCTACATTTTCAGGGCAATGGGTTTAAGGTGATTAAGGTCATAAGACTCAGATTCAGAAGGAATTGCACACTTGATTAAGTTATTACTTCTATTAAAACAAACACAAACACAGACAATTGATGATTGCTCGACAAAAATGATTTAATGGGAACAAACACTGTTTATCATAGGAGACAACAAAAAGATTTTCAAGTTGTGGGATTCCAATTATTCCTGACCTGTTTCATTAAGACTAGCTCTGGCTTCCCCATTACTCTCCTTTCAAAATGGCTACCTTTGACTTCCCCTGTACCCTCCCTTCAAAATGGTTACCTCTGACTTAACCTATACCTTCCCTTCAAAATGGCTTCCTTTGGATTCCCCACACCCTCCATTCAAACTGGCTGATAAGAAAAGCACTGTATGCAGGGATGGGATGAATTAATGTCCTGATTCTTCCAAATGTTTGCATTCTAGAGTACTTGCATTCTAAAGTACGCTATGAACATTTTTAAAGACTTGTGAAAGGCTACTCAAATCAAAAAGCCTTAAATGAGTCTCCTTTGTATTTGCAGAAACACCTTTACGCAGAATTACTAGATCACATATGAACTGAAAGAATGGAAAACACAATTTTACAAAAAAGGGGGAGAGGGAGGATTTAGTACAGTGTAATGTAATCGCTACTTTCAAGAGCTAGACAGTCTCTACTAAGCTGTAAAATATTCTTCAAAAGGAAACATATTTGATCGAAGCCAACATGGTACTTGTAACTGTTTTTTTTTTTGATTATTTAATTATTATTTCTTCAATCAATATGTAGACAAGATCAACAGTTAACTAGAAAAGCATTTATGAAGCATGAATAACCAATGAAAGCTCTCTTAAGAAAATGATGACCTTGCATCTCCATAGTTTGCACCCTTGTATTTGAATGTAGCCCCCAGTGACCTACTTTTTGTAGGAAGATAAAAAAAGAACAAAAAATCTTTGACCATAATAACCTTTTTGTATCTATTGATTCCAGCCTAACAGATCAATTAAGAGGTATACACATTATGCAAAAGTCTATTTACCTTTTTTGTTTTTTTCTGTTACTTTAGGGTCCAAATGGACAAATCACATGAAAAAAACTGAAAACTTCTTTACTGCCATCAATCTTATACATACCAACTGTCTGTTATAAGTGAAGAGAACTGTCACAAAATGACTCTCATAAACTCTGGGAAGACAACTCATAACAAGAATTTATTGCACATTCTAATCATACAAGGCTATCTACCTTTAATGTCCAGCTAACATATAAACCAAGCATATGCAACTTCGTCCGGGTCAAGTGCCATATAAGCGATTTGTAAGGCCACACCATATGATGTAAATAAGCGGATAAAATTGGGTCACAGGCCAGATCCGGCCCACGGGTTGCACATGCCTGATATAAACTTTTAATGATGCAATTTTGCTCCTTAAGTACCATATTAGGAAAAAAAACGGTCCGAAATTATGAACTCCACCATAACTGAGATGGAAAGTTCATACCTCCAGTCAGAATAAGAAAATCATGTCAGAAATGAAGTACAGTACACTCTCACTATAAAGTGCATCAGTATAACACAGTCCCTGATATAACACAGGCATGATCATGGATTCCATTATACTGGTTGAATTAAATTTTCCAGGTAATGTACCCCAATATAGCACTCCCTCACTATAAGGTCCTTCATTATAAAATGATTCTTGTAATAAGGTGAGTACTGTAAAGGATCCCATTTCAATAAGTTGTAGTAAAATTATATGTATCATGTACTTCATTATAAGGCAGTCTCACTATAAGGTGGTTGGCTCCCATGAACAGTATTATAACGAGGGAGTACTGTATCATGTACTTCATTATAAGGCAGTCTCACTATAAGGTGTTTGGCTTCCATGAACAGTATTATAACAATGGAGTACTGTATCATGTACTTCATTATAAGGTAATCCCACTATAAGGTGGTACACTCTATGGCTTCCATTGACAGCATTATAATGAGGAAGTACTAAATACTGTAACTTCATTATAAGGCAGAATACTCTGGCTCCCATGGATAGTACACCACTCACTCGATAACTCGCACCCAAATAACTTGTGAACCCTCTTACAACGCAGGGTCAGCCACTATTTGTTGAACATGAAGAAAATCACGATCAAAATTGTAAATTAAATCTTGATATATCGCTCAATTTATCGTCAAAAATGGTGGTTAGTACACGGAAATTTGAATCAACATCATGAAATTCTCAACTTTTAATAATTCAAATATTTTGTTAAATTATATTTCAAAACAACATTCTCAGTACACTGTAAATAACCATATTCGATGAAATTTCAATCAATGAAACACTGTAATAAATAAAAAGCAATTAAATAAACTTTGTCAAGTGAAATTCACGTTTTAGTTCTATCTTTAAATTTGATTTCAGTGTAATCATCATAAATGCAAAATGCCCTCTTGTATTCAAACATGAAAAATGTCAATCTACCATCACAGCTATGTCAGCAAGCATTTGTGAGAACCTAATTAAGTGCCATCCATGATCTTCGACTTGCGAAAGTATTTGTTGTATTGTTACACTCAATTAAAAGCAGGCCTGTTTTTGTATTATCATGTTAATCACGTCTATTGTATCACATCAAATAAAGAAGTGGAAAAAAAAGAAAGGTTAAAAATGCAAATCCTACCTGCATAAAAGCTAGCATTCATGGTCGTGTGTAAGGTCAACTCATTTCAATTGATCAATCGAACACCGATATAAATATTAGTATGTATGTAATATAATTAAACTACATTAAATTAGCCTACTCATTCACAAATGTGATCAAAGATAGTAAGGCAACCAAGTGAAATGAGTACTTGGCAAATAAAAAAGCTTTGTTTCACCGATACGGTTCATTATGGAGAAGCGAGTTTCAGAGTTTGTAGTAAACTTAAAATTCCTGAAATGGCACTCAGAGATTTCCTCAAGGATGAGAAGAAGTTTCACTATTATTTGCAATGAAATCATGGCATCAATATATAACGAACGGAACAATAAAAAAGAATCGAGTTTTGATGTTGATGGTTGTTTCACTAAATAAATGTCCCTAGGTTTTGAAAAAAAGGAATCTTATTTTGTTATGAATTAACAACAACAAAATGCAGTGACGTATTACACAATGTATTTGCATACACGTGATGGTTGTTTAAACCTTGGAGTACTGTTGTTAATGATCTTTCATAGGTTGGGTATCTTGAAAATAAAGGTAATTTATACAAAAAAGTGAACAACTCCATCAGAAAAAGCTCTTTACTGACAATTATTTCCAACATGATTATAAAATGAGTATTCAGCCATTAAATAGCCCCATTACCACCCCTGGTTTTCTCTATGTTCAGTGGGATGTCATCCCCTTCTTAATTTTATCGAGGTCCCTTGATAACTCGTGCCTTCGCTTAGAGTGGGGTCTATGTTTTTGGATCCTATTGTCCACGACTTATCGAGGGAGAGGTGTATTAAAATGAGGGAGTACTGTATATGTACAAGGCAGCCTCATCTATGAAACAATAAGCTTTTATGGTTCTGCCAACGACATTATAGTGAGGGAACACTGTAACTCTAAGAAATCACATTATAACTGGAAAATATCAATAAACTGCATTCCTTAGGTGTTGCCAATTTTTGACTATGCACCAATCCTGATTCATCACTTCTTTTATAGTAAAAAAAATTTGAAAATATGCATTCCAAGAATGGACAAGAAATAACCTTCGACTCAATTAAACAGCAAGTAGCATGCAGACCTAAAGAAAAATGGGAGGTAACTTTTGTGGCAGATAACTCTTTCACAACGACCAATCCTACCTGCACTATGGCGTCCCTCCCCAAACTGATGGTCTCCGCTATCCGCACTATGTGTGCGAGGGGCTTTCTTAGATGGGTGGGGAGGGGGAGGTACCCCACCCTTTTTGTCTGTCGTCTTCTCCAACTCTTTCTCTACCTCTGAAAATCGGATTTGACATGTTACCAAATGTGCGCATCAAGCTATGGGACAATTTTGGAACAAAATAATTTAGGAACCAAATTTAAATTATGTATAATACTCATTGAGGGGAGAGAGAACAAAAATCCAAAATTTTCAAGATTATAGCGATTAACTATAATTCAAGGTGACAAAAAGGTTTGAAGCATTCCAATTAGTAGGACAAAATATTACTACTTTACAAATGTTATATTTTAAATGAAGAATTTTAGACTGTTTCAACAACAAAAAAAATATAAATGTTATGGAACCACAAGTAATTTATGACTATACGACTGTTATATTTTAAAAGGATTTCAGGCGGATTAAAAAATTGTTGGAAAAAATGTTAAATTTGATGGTACCACAGTTCAGGGTCTGATGGATATTGAGCCAACAAGCCCCAAGTCCAGGGGCTACCAGAATACCAGAATGCTGGGTTTGGGCTACTAATGATACCTACATTTCTTATGAAAAATATATATATATATATATATATATATATATATATATATATATATATATATATATATATATATATATATATATATATATATATATATATATATATATATATATATATATATATATAACATTTCACAAAGAATTATAATTAGTACTGACTCATTACAAAGTCAGAGAGAAGTCTTAAAGTTAAAGTTAATGATTTCATTTTAAAGTACCTTTTCAGAGATACTGAATTTAAGCTGGGCCAACAGATTCTTTTAAATTCTCTTCAATGTTACAGCTGCATTTTCAATTAGGTTGTAAATTTTCTTTGCACAGTTGGGCAATGTAATAATTATTCCAACTAATGTACACAGGAACCTGAGAAAACCAGCAACAAGTGGGACTATAAATTTGGCCAGATATTCACAATAAGTCATTTTTTTAAATTAAATACAGTTATATAAAACATTTAAGATCCAAACAAATATTAATTAGTTTAAGCAGTAGGACTGGATTTGTCAAGGCTTGGTTTGAAAACCTTATAGCCAAATGATGTTTTCCTATCCCTGTAATTTCCGTCAACAATCCAAGGTTACATTAAAATGCAAAGCCAGGGATATTTTGGCTCTAAATTTATAGCAGTTAGATGAATGTAGTTCAGGTAGGGTGGGATACAAGAGTTCATGCCATATCGTTTATTCCATGTTTAATCTCCCATGTTGGCACTACAGAGCCACTTTTGTGATGTTTTGTTGTAAAACACTACTACATACATACATACATAATCTCTCATAGTTTTTTTATACTAAATATTTGCTTTCTGTTTTGTTAGAACTGACAAAATAAAAAAAAATGAAAATTCGCGGGTCTACTCATCTACACATCAACTTTTCTGAAATATGAATTTTTCGTTCCGATATCAATCCCAGTGATTTGAATACAATTCATTAGGCATACAGTGATTGAAATACAATTCATTAAGTGTAATTATTTGAATACAATTCATTACGCTTATTGTAAAAAGTTCTTTTAACATTGGATAAAAAGCATCTCTGTTATAAAGACTTGAATTTGTGTATATTCATATTATTTGCCTTACTCAGTTATAAAGACTTGAATTTGTGTATATTCATATTATTTGCCTTACTCAGTTATAAAGACTTGAATTTGTGGATATTCATATTAATTGCCTTACTCAGTTCGGCAAGCTCTTGTCTGGCTACCCGATTATATAACAATTCCCACCTAGTGTCAAAAGAATTGGCTAGCAGTCCATTAGATTTTCTATTATGCAATAGAAGAGTGACATATGTCACTTTTGGCCATGGGGTCAATTAATGTAAAGAAAGAATGGTTGACTTACAAGTAGAAAAAATAAACTACTGACTGCTTAAAATAACATTCAACCATATTGTGGATTTTTATCTAGTCTTCACCTCTTCGTACAAACTTTCTTTACATTTGCTGATAATTTTACACCCTTGCTTTTACAATGTGACCAATCTCACATTACTGTTAGGTATTTTTACAATGTGACCAATATCATATTACTGTTATGTATGTTTACAATATGAACAATAACATATTAACCAATCTCATATTGCTGTTAGGTATTTTTACAATGTGACCATATTGCTGTTAGGTGTCTTTTTACAATGTGACCAAACTCATATTACTGTTAGGTATTTTTACAATCTGACCAATCTCATATTGCTGTTAGGTATTTTTACAATGTGACCAATGTCATATTGACCAATCTCATATTGCTGTTTGGTATTTTTATAATGTGACCATATTGCTGTTAGGAATCTTTACAATGTGACTAATCTCATATTGCTGTATGTTATTTTTACAATGTGACCAATCTCATATTGCTGTATGTTATTTTTACAATCTGACCAATCTCATATTGCTGTATATTATTTTTACAATCTGACCAATCTCATATTGCTGTATGTTATTTTTACAATGTGACCAATCTCATATTGCTGTATGTTATTTTTACAATGTGACCAATCTCATATTGCGTATGTTATTTTTACAATGTGACCAATCTCATATTGCTGTATGTTATTTTTACAATGTGACCAATCTCATATTGCTGTTTGGTATTTTTATAATGTGACCATATTGCTGTTAGGAATCTTTACAATGTGACCAATCTCATATTGCTGTATGTTATTTTTACAATGTGACCAATCTCATACTGTTGTTAGGTATTTTTACAATGTGACCTATCTCATATTGCTGTTAGGTATTTTTACAATGTGATCAATCTCATATTGGTCAATCTCACATTGCTGTTAGGTATTTTTACAATGTAACCTCTCTCACATTGCTGTTAGGTATTTTTACAATGTGACCAATCTCATATTGGTCAATCTCACATTGCTGTTAGGTTTTTTACAATGTAACCTCTCTCACATTGCTGTTAGGTATTTTTACAATGTGACCAATCTCATATTTGTTAATCTCACATTGCTGTTAGGTATTTTTACAATGTGACAAATCTCATATTGTTGTTAGGTATTTTTACAATGTGACAAATCTCACATTGCTGTTAGGTATTTTTACAATGTAACCTCTCTCACATTGCTGTTAGGTATTTTTACAATGTGACCAATCTCATATTGGTCAATCTCATATTGCTGTTAGGTATTTTTACAATGTAACCTCTCTCACATTGCTGTTAGGTATTTTTACAATGTGATCAATCTCATATTGGTCAATCTCACATTGCTGTTAGGTATTTTTACAATGTAACCTCTCTCACACTGCTGTTAGGTATTTTCACAATGTGACCAATCTCATATTGGTCAATCTCACATTGCTGTTAGGTATTTTTACAATGTAACCTCTCTCACATTGCTGTAAGGTATTTTTACAATGTGACAAATCTCATATTGACCAATCTCACATTGCTGTTAGGTATCTTTTGTATCTTTTATTACACATGTTGAAAAGGAGAAAGGATTTTTGACTTACTATGGAATGAAACTTTAACTATTCCTGAAGAAAAAAAAGAATGATAAAATGTGGGACTAATAATATTAATTTGTATCCATCTACTTAACAAATTTTATGTGCATGTACAGATTACATTATGCTCTACCTGTTTTGTTGTATCTAATATCACATATTTTACTTTTCTATTTTTGTTAGAATTGCTTTATTGGGAAAGAGTGATTGACAAACAAACAAAAAAAAAAACAACAACAAATTTTTTTTGGAATACATTCTAGAATAAAGACATGACATTTTTGACCAAGTTAAAGGTAAACTATTATAACATACTGGGAAATGTAATGGTGATGCCACTGTACATTTCAATCAATTATAGAACCTGAAAAGAAGTTAATATACCCAAAGCTTATGTTAATAGTGCAAGCTGATTTTTCTTGTTTGTTCAAGTTTATATGCAAGTAGAGCAACATCATGCTTAAGAGTCAATTAAGATAAGCAATATATGTTCATAAGCAACCAACCAGGTGAACAAGGTACATGTTCCATATATACTCACTTTTAAGTAGAGTCCAACTGCAAACTGCACAGACTCAGATCTGCCATTGCACAATGTGCCGGCAGATCTCAGTCTATGCAATTTATTAGGTGTAATCAGTACAACAAACAACATAGACCCTGATCTGTTGGCACATTGTGCAACAGCATATCCGGGTCTTATGTTGTTTGCAGTTGGAATAGACTTATAAGCGACTATATACGGTAACCCCCACCATGCCCTTCACCAAGTAATGCAAAACCTCTTGTGAATTGAATATATATATATATATATATATATGTAATGTGCACTAGAATAGATGAAAAGAAAATGAAAAAGTAAAAAGAAATCCCCCAGCCTTACTTTATATCTTAAGTTAATTATGATTTTTATTAATTTACATAATGACTTTGTCATTAATTGATGAATTTCATGAATTTTATTATTACAATGGGTATGTGTAGAAATTAATGATGACTTTGTCATTAATTAATTTCATGATTACAATTGGTATGTAGAATACATGATGACTGTCATTAATTGATGAATTTCATGATTACAATGGGTATGCGTAGAAATACATGATGACTTTGTCATTACTTGATGAATTTCATGATTACAATGGGTATGTGTAGAAATACATGATGACTTTATCATGAATTGAATAATTTCATGATTACAATAAGTATATAGATTACATAATGACTTTGTCATTACTTGAATAATTTCATGTTTACATGACATTGAAAATAGGTGTAATACAATTTTAAGGAAAACACACTAATTTTCATTTGTGCCTTGAATGATTGTACTAAGTGAATGGAAATATATACCAACTTTTATTAAAATCCACTGTGCCATTTCAAAGATATGGCCGACTAATTTCAAACATTTGTGTCTATAGTTTGGACTACAAGAGTTGCCATGATGAATGTAGTTGTGGCATCACTAAGGAAAATCTGGTCTATCACTGGTACATGGGTCTACCAATTGAATGTTGCGATAAAGTTTTGGGATTGTTGACTACAAAATATCACACAAAACAATTATGTTAAACTATACAGCAAATACTGAAAAGGAATTCATATCATGGTGATACACAAAGAAAGAGTTGATATGGCTGTAAAATTTGTGCAGCCTACTCGGTAAACCTACCAGTTTTGACTATAACAAGATAAGTATTACTGATTTTTTTTATGTCAACTCAAAATGTTATCAAGATACTGCTATGATGTGTAATTTTAATAAGAAATCAAATTATATCTAAATTATCTCTGACTTTCTAAAATCTACCAAAACTTCAAGTCACTTTCAACCAACTGACAACTTTTAGCATTCTGGAATGGACTTAGCAACATGACAGTAAAATCTATTACTGCTTTCACGGGTGAAGAGCTTACAAATATGGTGGCATAGAATGCATCTTGAAAATCTTTGATTGCAGAAAAGAAAGTGAGAAACTATCCCTTACAACAGTGCTAAAAAGCAAAACTTTGGTAAAAATCTAATTTTCTTTGCATTTTACACTGAATAAAACCAGTCTGACACAAGCAGTTTATTTTCCTTTAATGTTTAGCAATTCATGGTATTTTTTTCTACGATTGTGGTGCAAGTGTTCTGTGGAATGTGGCATCTCATCCATGAATGCTATTATGGCACAACTCTCTGCTTAAGCAGGCAAGACAAACTCCTAATATACCTTGATACAAACAGCAGACATTTAGTAATACTGAACTGAACTTTCAGCTGAATGTATCCACTGATGAGGATGATCAAAATCATTTGTAAAAAAAATTTCCAGCGGTTTTTGTGAAAAAGTTAAAAATAGCAAATACTGACACATGATGCACAACAGATGCAAGACCATACAATAAGCTCATCTTGCCATATAATATTTTTTGCCCTAACTGCCCTATTTATGTACATAACCAAAGACCAGAAGTGATGCACAGTAATGAGATGATGTAATATTCCAAATATGAATTGAATTGGATAAGGCTTTATTGCAATAATAATAATAATAATAATAAAAAATATGAACCTCATGGCCCCACCCTGGGACATAACCCTGAGGCAACAGTGATAAAGGTAGAAATGGAAATATGGGATCATATACTACTTTAACTATTAAGTGAATTGAATTAGGGGTTATTTAAATATTAGAAAACAAATGTATTTAAAAGGTATCCTACTTCTTGACACCATGGCCCCCTCCAGGAACATAACCCAGGGGACAACAGCAGTATAGACAGAAAGGGAAGTTAGGGATCATATATTCCAAATTTGTAGTGAACTGGAGAAAAAATTAATTAAAACATGAGAGTGAATCAAACTTTTAACCAAATGGTGTCCCACATGTTGACGACATGGACCACATCCAGAGACTTGACCCAGTGTTAAAAGAAAAATCCTAAAGATTATTAATGATATTATATTCCAATCATGAAGTAATATCATTATGGAAACGTAAATTAGAAAGAAAGAAAACTTTAACCAAAATGTGTAATTACTATAATTCTTTACTCCTATGGCCCCACCCAGGGGCAGAAGAGGTAATGAGAGAAGTGGAGTATGTAATGACATTATATTTTACAAATATAAAGTGAATCAGGTAAGTGGTTATGGAAATATAAGTGCTGAAATAAACTTGAACCAAAACTATGTCCCTAATACATTTCTTGACCCCAAGACCCCACCAAGGGGTAGGAGTGGTATGAAGAAAGGGGAGTATGTGATGAATTATGGAAGTGATAAAGAAAACTTTAACCAAAATCTTTACCAAAAAGTGTGTCCTTATTATAATTCCTGAACCAAAATGCCCCACCCAGGGGCAGATTCCAGATGCAGGATTTATACTGAGATAAGGGGAGTATGTGATAATGATATATTTCAAATATGAAGTAAATCTGACAAGAAGTTACTGAGACAGAAATGCTGGAAAAAACTTTAACCAAAGATGTCCACCCATGTACCGACACACAGAGTCACATACACACACACACACACACACACAGACAACCCAAACACTAGATACCTCCGTCTCAGGGGCAAAATAAAAACGCAAATTTTTATTGTGGTTGTTGTTTTTGTGTGGTGGTAATGATTATTGAAAATTATTGAATTCAACTTTGCAACTGACAAATTGCTATATATCTGTACTTTTCCTATTTTTATATCAAATGGGGTAGCAGCTGCAAATGTTAGAGCTATGAATGATGATTGCAAAGTTTAGAAAATAATTAAATTTCTCAGCAATCAAAAATGTCACATGAATATAAAATGTTATGCGTGATCAAACAATTAATTCTTCCAGCAAGTTATTGTTCTTAGCAAAAAGGTCAAAAAATACAGAATTACCATATACAATCACTTATATGTCGAGTCCCACTGCAAACTGCACAGACACAGATCTGCTGTCGCATAATGCGCCAGTAGATCTGGGTCTATGCAGTTTGTTAGGAGTAATGAGTAGAACAAACAACAAGGACACACTTCTGTTAGAAAATCAAAGATGGGAAAGATGAGCATTCAGGGTCCATAACTCTTCTAAATGACGACATGGAATGCTGGAAATCGAAATCATTTAAGGTCTCAATTAATATAAAGATGCATGATAACTTTGGCAGAAATTCAACATTCTTCAGTAAAGTTATGCTCCAGAAAGCTATTATAGTTAGGAGGATGGGCAACCAGGGGCCATAACTCTTCTAAATGATAATATGGAACACTCAAAATTAAACTCATTCAAGGTTCTTCAATATAAAGCTGCATGCTAACTTTGGTTGAATCCAACACCAACTAGTATATTTATGATGTGGAAACCAAGGACAGGAGGACATGCAATCAGTAGCCATAACTCTGTAAATGATGTTATGGAACACTGGAAATCAAACTCACTCAACGCTCAATCAACATAAAGTAGCATAACAAATATGGTTGAAAGCCAATAAAGGTTAAAAATATTATGCTGTAGAATCCAAAGTAAGGATGACAGGCAATTAGGGGCCATAACTCCTGTAAATGACGGAATGTTGGAAAGCAAACACATGCAAGGACTCAACAGTATCAAGCAGCATGCCAAATTTGGTTGAAATTAAACAAAGCTTTGTAAAGTAATGCTGCAGATACCAAAGCAATTTAAGTCATTAGGATGAGTAATATGGGGGCCATAACTCTTCTAAATGAGACTAAACCCACAAAGGGTACATTTAAGTCTATGAGACAATGTTCATACCAAATCACATCAGAATATGTTGAATGGTTCTTAAGCTATGCTGGTTACAAGCAAAATCCCATGTCAAATAAAAATGTATTTATCAGGGGTCATAGCTCTTATCCAAAATGGAGTTGACAAGACAACACACAAAAAGGCACATGTAGGTCTATGTGACAACGTACACACCAAATTGCAAAAGAATTTTTTGAATGGTTCCTGACCTATGCTGGTTACAGGGACTTACTGTAGTACAGATTTAAAGGCAATAATGTCATCAAAATTGGACCCGAAAAGACAAAACCTTTACAGGACAAATCTACATGTAATAAGAAATTCACCTCCCAAATGGTATCCAATTATGTGTAAGGGTTGCATAGCTATGGTGGTTAAAAGAAGTGTGAATGGCTGACAGATGGATGGACAGAAATAGGTGATTACTATAGGGCTCCCACATCTAAATGCAGGATCCTAACTAAACTACTAGTTAAACCCGCTTGCAAAACCTGACATATTCTAATCTGTGCACAATTTTGGTTACTTCAGCTTAGGTACATGGTCACAATGAACACATTTGTGAGGAAAAAGAAAACCTTCGCCAGACACCAATTATAAAGACCTTTAACAATCTTATCCTCAATCAAGGTTATAAAATAAACTGTGTATGTCTCTTTCCTTTATGAGAACAAAATCTTCAATACGTTAACCCCCGTAGTAAATTTCACGAAGACTTTACATTGACTGTGAATGCACTATTTTTTTGTGGAGTACTAATTTTTGTGGATTCCATAGTTGCCAGATATACTTGCTTATAAGTAGAGTCCAACTGCAAACTGCACAGACCCAGATCTGCCTCTGCATAATGTGCTGGCAGATCTGGGTCTGTGAAGTTTGTTAGGAATAATCAGTAGAACAAACAACATAGACCCTGATCTGACATTGCATTATGTGATGGCAGATCAGGGTCTATGTAGTATGTTCTACTGATTACTCCTATAGTAAAAGTCACCCAGGTCATATTGGCATTCAGAACAGACTATTTCAGTAATGGGTGTCATTTTGTAGAATTTGATTACGCATACCTTTAAATGACAATTATTCATTTTATTTGGATCCTCATAATACATCCATATTCCTTTGGAAGGTCATTATTTACATGCTCTGAGAAATACATACGCCAAAATCAATATTAAATTACGTGAACATTTTTGGACGAGGTCAACCTAAAGGTATGATCCAGTACAAACCGAATTGAATGTCATGCACTGTGAAGTCACAATGAAAGCAGTGTGTGTCTAGCACAAATTCATACTACCCTGTTATTTTGTTATGATATAACCGATGCCCTATTTTCTTGACCCAGTTTAGTTTATGGCCACCGTTGTAAAAGTCGATAGTGTTCAACAAATTTTATCTGGAAGCTTTATGATGCCATTTAAGGTGCAAAGCATTTAACGATCAGGATTGAATAGACTTTGGTTAGACTATTTTAGTATTAAATTTTAGAACAACAATTAATATTTAATTTGAGTAATGCTCCTGCATGACCACACTGACATACACTTTAACAAACTTCATAGACCCAGATCTGCTGGTTTATGTGATGGCAGATCAGAATCTATGTTGTTTGTTCTACTGATTACACCCAACAAACTTCGCAGACCCAGATCTGCCAGCATATTATGTGATGGCAGATCTGGGTCTGTGCAGTTTGCAGTTGGACTCAAATAATAATTGAGTATATAAGGGGTTTTTTTCTGTGGAAACAATAAGACTCCTTCCCCAATCCAAAAAAATTAAGTATGGATAAAAATATAAATGTTCACAAAACCATGAAATTGATGCCCACAAAATAAATGAATTCATAGTATTTGTCCTCTATTATTTAAACATTCAACTCACATAATCAACTGGGTAAAACGGCTGAATAAGGATTGATATACGTATCTAATAAGGAAGGGTTTGATATATGTTTATGTTACATTTTGTGGATTAAACATCAGGACTCATTTCATATCAAATTTATAAAACAAGTTCCATGATTTCTATCTCTAGCAAGCCTTAGCAGAAAAAGACTGAAATTATTCAATTCATTTCATAAACTTTACATGGAATGAATATATATTCAATGATGCATAAATGTAAGATCCTATTTATCACATGACAAAAAGCATCAAATTTTCAAAACAATATAATGCAAAATAATGAAATGGAAGCATCTGAAATACATTAGTGTGCCTTGGGTATGACAAACTGATTTTGTATGATGCCATGATATAATTTACGATATAATCATGAGACATAACACATCTAGAATAAAAAGTAAGAAACTGAACCGTGATGTCATGTGATACAACAGAATATCAAAAGTTTGGGGAGGTGGATACTTGACTGTCTGAACTGCAATGGTCCCTCTACTCACCTTCACTGACTGTAGTTTTGTCAAACATGTTTTCAAGTGATAGGAGAATTTCTTGAAATGTTGGCCTGTCTTTTGGGTCCCACTGCCAGCCTGTAAATATAAATTCAAGCTATTCAGATCTTACACTGTAGATTAAACAAATTTGACTGGTTCGATTTGCTCTCTCCTGAGACTGATGAGAAGATCTGGAAGAGATACATAGCATCTATCAGATGTCCTTCCAACTTGGCCATAGTGTTGCAAGATGGCAACCTTCACTGCACAGTTTGTTTTTTTTGGTTTTGATTTTGAAGAAAGATGACAAAAATACTTGATATATTCACTATCTGGCATGGATTTTGCAATTTTGTTTTCTGCAAGTCTAGCTTGGTGAAAGCTTGGTGCACACTATGGTTTTCTACAACCAACTGGCCATATAAAAATGAGACCTTTGCACACACTATGGTTTTCTACAACCAACAGGCAATATAAAAGTGAGACCTTGGCACAAACTATGGTCTTCAACAACCAACAAGCCATATAAAAGTGAGACCTTGGCACATACTATGGTCTTCTACAACCAACAGGCCATATAAAAGTGAGACCTTGGCACACACTATGGTTTTCTATGCCCATTAGGCCATATAAAAGTGAGACCTTGGCACACACTCTGGTTTTCTACAACCAGTAGGCCATATAAAAGAAAGAGTGTAAGTCTTCAAACTGTGGTGGCATGTGCATGGATGCCATTTCTTCTACTTCTTTGTTCCTCTTCCACTAGGTATTTATAAGTAACATACATTCTTAAAGTACAGAAGATATAAAATCGGACAACCAGAAAGGATGGTTTTTATCTAACAGAACTGCAAATTGAACTGTGTATTACATTGTAGATTAAAGATATACAGTACACGCATCGTGTTTTTATGAAAAAACACGTCGTGGGCGTGGAGCTTAATCCTTTTCACGATGTGTCGTCATGGACAGGATATCGTGGTCGTCGTGGATTGTCCACGTCGTGGCTCGTAGTGGACGGATTAAGTTTTATTGCCCATTTGAAAGTTGCAGCAATATAATTATGTAATAGTGGACGCCCACTACCACGCGTGGAACTTACCTATCGGCTCAACTACAGCACACAGTGCAGAATGCTCTTTTTAATTTGTATGCAATGCCATTTAATATTCAAAGACTCACTCGCTAAAACGCATTCACATACGTGTATTGAAAGAGATGAAAGATAAATTGTCGAGAAAAGAGTCACGAATGATGCTTCACAAATTATACAAAGTTTAATTATCTTAATTTTAATGGGGGGGGGAATTCTGTTTTAAACAAACAAAGGGTAAAAGAAATCACACGTAAATACATGTATTAGCGGGTTTCATTCCGTTATTAAAATAAAAGAATGCGAGAAATGTTGTGATTTTGTTTTTAATTACCCCAGTCACTTTTAAATGGTCTGCTTAAAATGTTCCCACACAATGAAATATACACAGCGCTATGCCATATACAACCTCTACTATTCCAGCCTGTTTAGTACTTGAGACTCAAATATACGTGTCCATGCGACACATTTTCTCAGGAACTAGACACGCGTTTACTTTTACCGTAGACCTACTGTTTTACTACGATTCTACGAAGCACATGATGCTGCATTCTATGACCAACAGCTTTAAAAAATATACTTAAGATTGCTGGTTTGGTCATCTGACGAGTTTAATATCACCAAATGGACTGGAGAAAGCAATAAAAAGTGTGTAATCACGATTACTTTGCTTCAATTGGCGAAACTTTTAAAATTTCTGGTGTTTTAATTAATGTATCATTCAGTAAGATTTATTTTGTGCTTTGGAATTACTTCTTTCTCCCCATGTTTAACTTGCACTGTATTACACGCAAGCTGAACACATCATATCTATCAATAATGCCTTGTACATCACCCGAAATTGCGACGCGACGTGTTTGCCAAGACTATAAAATCTATCTCTATTATTGCACTCATTGCTGTAAACATGTGGCTTCTTATTTTTCGTTAACTACTCCGACCTGGAGGTGGAAAAGTTTTGGCTTCAGAGGTTGTAAATCCCAATTATTTCCTGTTAATTTTGAACCGTTCATATTAATTCTAAGGTGGTCGCGAATATTGTCAGGTCCACCTTGATTATTGCAGTAATGCTCTCTCATTGGACTTTCAGTCTATTAAATTTCTGAAGCATTAAGTTCGTACATGGTTAACTATGACCAGATTCGACAATAGATAATAAGAAAAAAAGACAAAGGACACTAATAGCAGGTGAATAACCCAATGAATTATATAAATTCTTGTTAAATACAAAATGAATTGCCAAGCAGCGATTTACATATTAACTTACTTATATAAAGAGTGGAATCAAAACTGTATTTCTAAATTTTGTCAGTAGACGAATTCCAAAATGAAGATGAACGAGGCACATTTCTAAAATGCATACTATCTAATTAGCAATGCCTGTTTCCAAGTTTGCGATAAAAGCCACGGCTAACATCGATCGAAAGTTATGGTGCATAATCTCTCTCTCTCTCATGTTTGCATGTGATAAACACATTTTATTACAAAAAAGATGCATTTAAAAAAACAAAACAGAAAGCTTGTAGTGTAATACAGCTTTCTTAAACATGTAATAGCTTTGTGTTGCTGCGACAGATTTGTATTATATGCGCTGCGTTGCAAGATTAATTGGGAGAATACAAATTTTATATGGTTTATTTTATATACCGCTAGAAACCAGTTTTACGCAAAAATATCACAACTTGACCACATTGCGTTTCTCACTCCATATTACAAGTCCAAAATTCGTTGTTCCACACGCAACAAAAATAGTTTCATTCAGAAGTTAATGCTTCTTTTGAAACATCGGGGCTACAAAAAATAAGATAGAAGCTCAACACTTCATAAATGGCCATGGTTAACAAGCGTAGCGGCTAACGTCAAAGTAAAAATGTTACTCCTTGGCTGGTGCTTGATGATAGATTCACGAACAAAGTGACGAAGAAAGTAACCTTTTTCATAAAAAATCACTTCATTTATGGCATGAACAGCCACTGAAAGAGAGCAACCTTCAATACCGTGTAGACGAATTCGGCTCATTTAAAAATTATCATACTATGAAATAATCAGTCATTTTTCTAAGTCTACAGGTAAAGGTATTTGTATCCTGCTTTCAATAATTTCTTTAAAGAAGGGTTTGGAAACTGTGTAGACATTACAGAAAAACTATGACAAATTAATAACTAGTACAAGAAGTTCTGTATGAAATATCATTTATTGAGAAAAAACACTGAAGTTGCCGCTTATACCCAGAGGCAGGGTTGACGCGCTACTTGTTTATCTAATGCTGTTTCATTCACGTCTTTCTAGCGCTTGCATTACAGGATGTTATGCCAGCTGAATTGGCTTCATTAAACAGAAACCCTTCGTGTTTTCATAACAATATTCCCATGACATATTTGTATTCTGATTTAAGTAATTTAACTTCTACTCTATGTGCTACTGGGAGTGCAGGTGTGATAGGATTTAGCTTTAACAAAATTACACTTGTTGTGATTTTTAGAAAATAAAATATGAATAATTTTACGTGACTCAGGACCATTGCCGCTTGTTACATTTAAATGCTTGTTTCCTTATCGGGAAAATAACAATACTATATATAGTTTGCTTTATATACCGCTAGAAACCAGTTTTACGCTATAATATCAACACTTAACGGCTATGTGTTTCTGAGACTTTCTCTGTCTAAATTTGCTCTTCACAAACTAACATCTTCTTAGTTTTAAAGCGTTTGATTTTGCGATAACAAGAAACATTTTTATTCAACAGTGTTTTTTTTTTTTTAAACATAGAAGCGCGACACTGACCAGTAGCTGCTAGGAATTGTTCTAATTTAAGTCATTTAAGACTTCAACTCTATGTGCTTATTACGCAACAGAGTGGGGAAGGGGGGGGGGGTGTAGGCTGGGAGAGAAAGAGAGACAGAGGAGATGGGATATAGCTTGAAACAACTACACTTCTTCTGATTTTTAGATAGTTTAGACGTGCATCAAGGCCAGTACACCCCCCCCCCAAATTTAAGTTCAATGTTTTACACGATAATGAGAACTTAACATCAAATGCGTTTCTCAGTCCAAACTTGTTTTTCACAAACTAACATCTTTTTAGTTTTAAGGTGTGTGGTTTTGTGATATTTTCATTCAACAGTTATTGTACTGTACATTTTGAAACATCGAAGCGCGACATTGAACATTAGCTGATGGCATGTAGAAACTGTCATGACGGACTGTTGTTGACTCGAGGCAGGAAGCTACATCAACAGGCATAGCGGCTGGCTTCAAAGTAAGAATGATACTCCTCAGCCAGTTCCTGGTAATGCAATGTAGATTCGTGAAAAAAGTGTGGACAGGAAATAACTTTTATTCTCATTGAACTCACTTGTTTATGACATGAATGGCCACTGATAGAGCGCAACAGTCAATACAGTGTACACAATTCCGTGCATTTAAAAATTGCCGTACTGTCTCATAAACAATGTTATTTTAAAAGTTTAAGGGTAACAGTACAGAAGAACCTTTCCGTAGTATAGCTCGTGTATCTTTTTTATTTTAAAATACTTTGGCAAGAATTATGACATACATGTCATAATGTGCCAGTTTTCATGATCGTACATGTTCGATATAAATATTATGGCGTTTGTTTGTAATCTCTTTTCGAGTTCTGTATGTATTACTGCTTTCAATGATTTCTTCAAGGTGGGTCTTGGAAATGATATGGAAATTAAAGGGAAACTGACAAATTAATAACCAGTACACAACACACTTTTATGAAATATCATTTATTGAGAAAGAACCTCGAAGTTACCGCTTGATGCAGAACAATGTCAATTTCCGCATCTGTATATGCTAACAGGTACATATACATGTATTAAATCAGCAGGGATGTACGTTGTAGCTAAGCAATTATCTGATGTACGCTTTGTCATGGACAGGGGTGGAAAGATATCCAAGAAATATAAAACCTCATTTGTTCTCCGTTAGGCGCGTTCGTCTGTATGTATCCTCAGCCAGGCTACTGATAAATACACAGGAAATGTTACCACTGTACAGGTAAAGGTATGAAATTGATACCTGCCATGTTCGGTTTACGGTGTCGGAGTTTCTCACATCTGTTTGTTTAGTGTGTCAACTCGCGGAGCGAATACAACAGAATCATCGAGGGGTGCCATAAAACCCACTACGACTCACGACGACTGCAATAAAATCTGTCACGCACTTCCACTAGACTGAGTGGATTTTCACTAAATTAGTGTGAAAATCCACCAGACTGCGTGGACTTAAACTACTCATAGTGGGCACTTAATGCCCTGCCCTTTCTCCACGCCCACGCAATTTTCGTGGTGAATCATAAAAACACGATGCGTGTACTGTAGTCGGAGAAAATGAAATAGTCTAATCCTCATTGCATGATGCAAACCACTGCCATAAAAAATGTCAAATGAATTCTATTTTCTATTTTTTCACTTAAACAGCTATAATTAACTAATTCCCTTTCTATGTCAGGTGGTGTCAGTCAATACAAATGTAACAGCAAGCTGTACTTGCCTGCTACATTTTTACTAGTTTGTATTACTCTTACATCAACAACCATATTGATGTATACAGCTTAAATATGGCATTTACTTTCATACTCTAGGCTATACATCTTTTCATTAAAGTGAAAGTATCCCTTTTAAAAAAAAACAAAAAGAAGAGCTATAAAGGGGAAAAACTCTAAACAGTCCCTTTATCTTATGCATATTAATAAGCATGTACATATGTGAAGGACACCAAAGAGGTTGCACTCTCCGCATCTTGTATCAGCTCTCCGGAAATGTTGCACATTTGACGAGCTGACTCTGGGATAATGAAGCAAAAATTGTTCTTAAAGTTTTCATGATAATTTTCTGTTGAGATAAAATGCAATGAAGGGAAACAGAGAGGCTAAATACAAAATTGAAGCCATAATTTATTTTTGTCTTATACACAGAGAGAGAGGGTGTGGTGGGGTGGGGTGGGGTGGGTGGGAAAGTGAAACAGACAGAGAAGGGAACAGCACAAATGGGAGCAATTCCAAAAAAGTGCTTTAATCTTACAACTCTTCATAAGCTGGTACACATGGGCAGGACAACCTTGAGGTACCTCCATCCTGTACCCCCTCTCTAGTAAATGGTACACCTCAGTCAAGTCCACTCCAGGGTAGGGGGACATGCCATATGTGGCAAGCTCCCACA
The DNA here is from genome assembly GCA_029931535.1 of Margaritifera margaritifera. Classification (NCBI taxonomy): domain Eukaryota; kingdom Metazoa; phylum Mollusca; class Bivalvia; order Unionida; family Margaritiferidae; genus Margaritifera; species Margaritifera margaritifera. Next base: position 2,668,235 of record JAQPZY010001641.1, read on the forward strand.
GCAATACACCAAATGCTGAAATGAATAATGTAGTTTTGCTGAAATACACATTTCACAATTTTTACAGCTGTTAAGCATTGAAGTCCATGCTTTATGTTGGCAAACAACAACATATTACCAAGCCCAAGTTGCATATGCACGTAATGCTTTGATAACCTTCTAAATTATTTAGTTTACCAGATGTTCTTGTAAAATATGGTTTACTCCATCAGACCAACACAAGGATGCCACAGAACACAGCAGCTTTCTGTTTATGTAGGCAAGAAAGAAAACTCTAGCATACCAGGGTACAAACTTCACGCATATATAGACAATATCTACACCTTTGGAGTAGACACTGTACTGTCACATTATGAACGATGACGCCACAAATGACATATGAAAGTTTCCACTTCATTAGTGAAATATTTACTAATATCTGCTCAAAAAATTAAATTTCTTGTTATTATATGTTTGAGGCAAAAAATGCCGACTTCCATGGATTTTTTCCATTTAGTGCCAATGATATTAACACTATAGACTGTATTCCTAAATCGATGAATTGAAGTTTATAAATTTGTACAAACTTTTTACAAATTTATCTCCTCCATATAATGCTTCAAATTGTCTACTTTCATACTGTATATACTCGCATTTAAGTTGAATCCAACTGCAAACAACACAGACCCTAATCTGCATCCACATAATACACAAGTAGATCAGGGTCTATGTTATTTGTTCTACTGATTACTTGTCACAAACTGCATTCAAATGTTAATTCTGTGGTCTTAGCAAGCTTACAGCTTAGTCTGGTAACAGACACTGCACCAAATATCGACAGTCACTTGATTTCGGTTTGCAATTAACAGTCACCCATCCCCCAATTTCTCCACCGTTTTCAAAACGTGATTATGAGTGTGATGCGAGTAAAAATTGCTAAAAAATTTTTACAATATTACAGTGAAACCCCTCAAAACCAAAAATTCTTGGGACCAAATTTAATTTTCTGTTTTGAGAGGTTTGTGGTTTACTGAGGACATGAAATAATGTATTTTAATATACAAGTAGATGCACTACCATATCATCACTCATAGCAGCCTTATATTATTTTACATGATTTGAGAGACACAGCGAGAGAATTTTGTTTGTGTGTGCATGTGTGAAATAGGGAAAGCACTGATGTGAAAAGATAGAAAATGTAATTATGAAAAAACATGTGTCTGTGTGCATGCAAGAGTGCAGACAATTAAGAAAGCTGTTTGATTTTTTTAACATTTACTGACAAATTTAAAATTAGCTGAACAACCTATGTTCCTTCCAACTACTGTTTTCTCAATTTCCACTATCAAAGGTGAGACTACAAGCCTGGCTATTAAAGCCCAAGTACTTAATTAAAAAAAAAAGTTCTACTGATCGCTTATACAAAGGAATAATATCAAACAAAATTAGATAAAAAGTAAAAACAAAAAATCTGCCTTAATTGGTTTATCTACATGCATTTACTTATTAACAATTTATCTTAAAAGTTGGTCCTTCTATAAGGTGCAAAAAATCTGTATCAGCGTGTGTGTCAAGTATTTTTTTTTACCTAATGTGCCCTTGAGACATTTCTGGGCGAGTGACTGAGTAATAAGCCTACTACAGTATTTGTTAACCATAAATAATCTGGCGCAATGTGTGTCAGGTATGTGTTTTACTTAATGCATTTCTGGATCATAAATATCAACGTTTTATGGAATTTATCAGCTAAAATACATTTTCAACTTTGACGCGAGTTTTGGTTTCATCGGGGAGATTTTAAGTGTAAAATCGAAAATTGGGACAGGATATTTGTTTCAGTTTTCAGAGCAGAGGGGTTTAGGTTTACTGGGAAAGAAATGATGATATTATTGAAGAACAAATTCTGGACAAAAATAAAAATTCCATCTTCAGTATACTAAGGATTTGGTTTTGATGGGTTTCACTGTATAATTTAATCCAGCATTTTGCCCTAAAAACTTCCACCGTTTGTTGTAGAGTGTAACAGTTACTGTATAGCTGACACTGAATATCGAATATGGTAATTTGGTACATTAAACAGGATCAACATGATGAACATAAACTGAGAGATATTGATCATCATGTTCCATTTTATGATCAAAAGCCAATACCAATATTCCTATAAATGTTTGTAATCTGAATTATAAATGTTTTAAGTCTTTTCTTCCCTTTATTCCTAAACTGAAAATTCACAACAAAAATTCATAAAATATTTGAGAAAATGTTTCCGTAATTATCTTTTATGCACATTTTTTATTGAAATGATTCTGTACTAAATACTACACAGAAGCAAGCAATATCAAGGGAGGTAACCACTCTGAATCCAGGCATTTCCTCTTAGAATCAGAATGAGTTATGCCCCTTTAAACATCTTCATCGGCTTTTCAAGGCCAAATGGACTACAGCATTTGATATAGAAAGTGCCTTATAATTAAAAACAAACTATTATTTGTAACAGTAGAGCAGACAGCATGCCATAGGCTTTGGAGGATTTCAATCCTTTCAAGCCAAAACTGCAGCTGTCAACACGTACCCCACACATCTGATTTAGTGGAGAATCGGTTGAACGCCAACCCTTCTGGAGCTGTCCACTTGATAGGAAATTTTGCTCCAACATGAGCTGTATATGTGTCATCCTTCATTAGTCTGGCAAGGCCGAAGTCTGCCACCTTTACAAGGTGATTTTCTCCAACCAGGCAGTTACGTGCTGCTAAATCCCTGAATGATCATAAATAAGAAAATCTTTATTACTGAAAAACTGACAAATCACAAACTCCACCTGCTTGTTAGTCAATTAATGCATAATAAATTATTCAAATTTACAAAGGACTACTGACAAATCCTATTGCAATTTACAAATGCATCATGACCTTACCGCATCTGTGCCATGATTTTGTTGGACATTGCGATCCTGGCTCCAACATCTATATAGTTTTTACTAAATATATATCATGTATAAAACTGTCAAAACCTCACCATCTTTTCTTGTCATAGCTTCACTATCTTTCCATGTCAAAACCTCACCATCATTTCTTGTCATAGCTTCACTATCTTTCCATGTCAAAACCTCACTATCTTTTCACAACCTTTTATAAAATTTTCAATACATATGCAAAGAGACTCTCTAAATTTGCACAGTTTTTACTATACAAACAATACTGTGCTAATGGGAAGCCAAAACTTTATCTTGCCATCATTTTTTTTTTTTTAAAGGAACTACTCTGAGTGTGTAAACTGAACTACATGTACTGTACGAGAAATGTATCAACTTAACAGTACCATAGATCTGAGATGATTCCAACGAGAAAATTTGGGAGCCCCCATGCCTAGAATTCTAAATTTTTCATCGCAAAACAAGTATTTTGGTGAATTTTTAACACATTGGCTTATACATTCTAACCTCATCTCTCATAATTTTTGTTGCAATTTATTTCCCTTTAAACAGATAAAAACATTAATATTATAAACCAAAATTAGTCATATAATTTTGTCCTTGTTTTGTACAGAAGTTGACTTTTTAAATAGTAACAGTAGAAGTTTTTTCTCTTGGTGTAAAAAGAAAGAACTTTTTTGTAACTAGTCCTTAATGTGAAACAAATTTATGTTTATTCATCTAACATAATATAAATTTAGGCTGCATTAAAATAATTCTTTTGCTACTTACAAAGTCTCCACCTCCCATCAAATTTTAATTGAAGTGGTCAGCATTAAACATTTCAAACAATCTGGATTGCCCCCACCATCCATATTCAATTAAGTGCTTTCCAAAACCACCCACCCACCTTTAACCCTGAAACAGTTCTGATTATAACTATAAGTGGTTCAATATCATCGATGTATCAATAAATCACAATGTTTTCTATGGCGATAGTGTATCACAATACAGACTCAAGCTATTGGTACAGGGCAATAGTATAATATAGGGGTGAAACGATACATCTATGCCATGTATACAGATAATGCAATACATATCAATACATGTAAAAAATAAAGAGGTAAACAAACGAGTGCTCAAAAACTCTGATAGCCTGATGCTCGGGGCCCCTATAATTTCAGATCGGGCCCCTCCGGTATTCTCTTGCCCATCGGGCTTGTCCAAAAAAATCCTAATCTGTTTGAGAAAACTTCGATCACACTGACAAAATGCTGAATTTTTTAAGTTGTTGACAGACTAGTAATATTTATCCCCATGTAGTATGCCCCTTACCCTTATGAAGATCATCTACTTTCTGTTCTTCTACTGAAAGCTGTAAACTTTGTGTACATGGTGAAGCATGTGACCTATGAATGGGGAACAGATTGTCTGTGTTACCTATAATTAGTGCTCACTTGGCTTTAACATACACGTGATTCTACCGGCGGTAGGACAAAAACACCATTTTTAAGGCCGTCTGCCGCACATACCGTTTCATAGTTGAAATCTACCGCCTTTGAAAAATTAACAGATATCTTTTTTAATGTGAAAAAAGAAAGAAAAAATCCCCTGATATTTGTATGCATTCTATCCAGGCATTACAGAAACCAGCCAAAACCAGTCTACTGGGAATTGGAACTGTTCCAGCAGTCATTGTGACCGGTGCAGTGATGCGTGGCTGAGTAATGGGATTTAGACCAACATGTGTATACCACAAGCTGTTAATTAATTACCTTATTGTTGTAATCTGAAGAGTTTAGACCAAATGCAGGATGTTTTTTGAAATGTTATAAGTAATAAGGGGATCAAAGGTTATCCATGCTGGCTTTTGAGTCTTTGGTTAAAAATCGGCCATCCTTTGGTGGAGGTGAGGAAAGACAGACCAAAAAATGACTGGCAGAAACACTTGAGTAAGTAATGCAACACTGGTTAAACATATGAAGTGGCACCTATGAACAACATCAAAAGTGTAAAGAGAAACTGTATAAAGCAAGGCATGCTTCAGATGGTAATGAACATCAACACTGTTGATCCAATAAGTAAGAAGGACATTGATAGAGCAACTTGTACAACGGCTGACATCAGGACCTTGAGAACAACATTGCTTTATGTGAAATATTTAGAGATCTGAATAAATACACAAGTCAATTTAATATGATTTTGTTGATTTATTTTCATATTTAAAGTAGAGCAATTGCAACGTTGTGTGACAAATAATAGTAAAAAAAATAGGTCCCTTTTGGGAACATGGAATTTTAGTCAGGGCTTGTGATTTTTTTGAAGCCACCAGCATTGGGCCTGTGTCTGAAAAAAAAATTCTTAGAGCATTGCAACCAATAATTATTTATAGCTGTTGAAGTTTAAAAGTAACTTTTATAAGGTAAATTTTGTTTTGGATCGATTCTCCACTTTTAGTATCAAAAGTGTATACTGAAATGGCAAAATTATTGATGCATGGATACATCTGTGAATTGCTTCATACTTAGATTAATGAAACATGTCAGAAAATGAACAGTTTCTTATCATCTTTCGATCCCTTCAAACGAAGTTAACAACAAGGATGCTTAAACCATGTATAAAAACTGTACGTTTCCTCATACAGCACCTACATGTACTATGTTGAAGTAACTGATACTCCTGCTCTTTTGAAATTCCACTTTACAAAGAATTTTAGTCCGTCTTGATACTGCAGTTATTAATCCTCATGAAATGTGAAAGTTTCTTTTTCTTTCTCCAAATAATAGCTTAGGCATGTTTGGATTCATTCCAGTAATTAATTTCTTCCACCTGATCATTGTTTGCATTTTTACACTTACCCAATAGATTTATTATTAATCTAACTCTCTACAAGGGTTTTTAAATCATTTTTGTGAATCAGAACAATGTTCTGTGAACATATAAAAGACAGAAAGAAAAGAAAAAATACTTTGTTTTGGTTCATGTAAGTAATTCAACCTATCCTACTAAAGGTTTCTGCAATGGTATCAACGTTTTGCAAACATGGACTCGCTTGTATATTTTAGTCTTTTTATCTATGTGATACTATTGTGATACATCATCGTATAGAAGACAATTATCATGTTACAACATAGCTGGTGATACCCAGCTCTAATTATAATCAATTTAAGTGTGATTTCACATAAAATAAAAAAAAAACATATCATAATGATGTTTTGCATACAACATTAAAACACTTGAAGAGATTTTTTGAAAGCAAAGACATGCCCCCCCCCCCATGACACTGCCTGTTATTCTGTGACACAGGTACTTGACAGAAGAAAACAAGGAACAAGTGGCCCAAGTGGGGGTGAGATCATTCACCTGACAGACATCTGCTTAACAGCCAAACGCAAGAGTGGTTTGCCAAGAAATCTGGGCCAGCAGGATGCTTTCTGATGAAATTTCTTCCAATGCTGTCGATTGCATATGTTATGTTATGTCAGGATGCCTACTGTCAACTTTGGTCAAATTCTGTTGAGCAATTTTTGTGAAAAAGTGATTTAAAAGGTTTTCTGTTTTTAGTAGTAGCAGCCATATTTGATGACCGATAAACATTAGTATAAAATTGAAAGCCCTCTATGCGAGGATGCTTTGTGTCAAATTTAGTCAAATTATGCTGAACATATGTTGTAGAAGAAGTCATCTAAATATTTGCCTATTTTTAGTAATGGTGGCAATATTTAATGATGGATCAGCATCATTGATACAATCCTGAAAGGTCTCCATGGCAGGATGCTTTCTATCAAGACTGGTCAAATGATATTCAGCAGTTTTGGAGAATAGGTCATTTAAATGTTTTTCTGTTTTTAGTAATGGCAGACATATTTGATGGTGAATCAGCATTATTTGTATAGACTTGAAAGGTCTTCAAGCCAGGATGCTTTCTGTCAAGTTTGGTCAAATTCTATTCAACAGTTTTAGATAAGAAGTTGTTTCAAGGTGTTTCTATTTTTAGTAATGGTGGCCAAATATAATGGCAGATCAGCATCATTTGTATAAATTTGACAGGTCTTCATGCTGGGATGCTTCATGTCAAATATATCAAATTCTCTTTAGTCATTTTGGAGAATAAGTCATTTAATATTTTTTCCAGTTTTAGTAATGGCGGCGATATTTAATCTTGGATCAAATTTTGTTGAGTCATTTTTTAAAAGAAGTCATTTAATTGTTTTTCTATTTTTAGTAAGGCAACCATATTTGATGGCAGATTGGTATCATTTGTATACATTTGAAAGCTTGTCATGCCAGGAGCTTTCTGTCAAATATGGTCAAATTCTGTTCAGTAGTTTTGGAGAAGTTGTTTATAGGTTTTTCTTTTTTTTTTAACAGTGGCCATATTTGATAGTAGATCAGCATCAGTTGTGCAAACTTGAAAGCCCTCTATGCCACAATGCTTCCTGTCAAATTTGATCAAATTCTGTTGAGCGGTTTTTTAAAAGTTGTTTAAATGTCTTAGTATTTTTAGTAACATTGCCCATATTTAATGGCAGATCGGCATAATTTGTACAAATCTGAAAGCTCTTCATGCCAGATTGCTCGGTGCCAAATTTGGTCAAAAGTGGTCTGATGGTTTTTAACAAGAGCTTTATAATAGCAATTATTGATGGACACAAAAGGCACAACACACCACACATGACAGATGCAGGGCAGAACCATAAGCTCCTTGGCCTTATAGCCAGGTGAGACAAAAAACTAGCAAGGCCAAGAAAATACGATTTTGTTTGAAGTGTGATACTGAAAGTCAAATTTTGGTTGTAGTTACCTTAAACAGATTTCCATTATAACAAGCTAATATTTTGTACAAATGAGTGTCTTTTCACTTGCATGTAAGATATCTTGGAAGCCAGCTTTGATGACTAATTAAGTCATCTTTTGATGCTGATGATAGTGTCAAGGGAAGTGATACTAGTTATGGTGAAACATGTCTACAAAGGACACACAAGCAACAACTAAAATCTGTCCTTTATGGGCAGCTGTAGTTTATAAAGAGGTTTAAATAGCTAGAATCAAATATTTTTGTCAAGATAATGGTACAAGATGCACGAATGCTACAAACAAAATCAATGTAAATCAAAAACTGTAATGTGACTCTGAGAATAAGGTCACTCTTACCAGAACTTAATGTCTAGGGATACTGTAAAGGCATCTAAATATCCAATTACAATAGCTTGGTTCAATTGTACCTGAGACATCTTGCTTACATGCCAAGTAGGCCTCACTCACCCACTCACAATGCATAAACCCCAAATGCATACAGAATGTTATCCTGTAATCTAGAAAATTTGCTCAAGGTCACAAAAAGGTAATCAGGTCTTGGAACATACCCACCCCCCGGGCACCTGCAAATTAAATTTGGTCCAGTTAAGTAAAACCATATTGGAGATACCTGGCTTACAAGCTGATGCCCTTTACTTGTTTACAAACTAAACAAAATGTATCCCCATCTGACCTTCAAAAGTAGATCACATTCACCACAACCTAATCAGGTCTTGGGACCTTCTCAAAGCATCTAAATATCCAATTAGGAATGGTTGGTTCAATAGCTTTTGAGATATCTTGCTTACAAGGTCAGTGTGAGCCCCTGAATATTTCTCTGTGACCTTGAAAGCTGGTTCAAGATCACCAAAAGCAAAACAGATCATGTACCACAGTGGATATACTGCACATCAAATTTGGTCCAATAAGACATCCTGGAGATATCTTGCTTACAAACTGATGTCCTTCACTGACCACAAAGTATCAGACTTTACTTCAACTGCATAGGCACTAAATAACCAGTGTTACTGTGCCGTAAACACCAATGTCACAGTCACCAGAAACAAATCAGGTTTTGAAACCCACTCAAGGTATCTGAATATTCAATTTGGCTCATTATTTATTTATATATTTTGCTGTCGGGCCCATTATTTTACTTATATATCCAAATATTCAATTTGGTCTGGCTCATTATTTATTCACATATTTTGCTGTCTGGCCCATTATTTATTTATATATTTTGCTGTCTGGCCCATTATCTATTTATATATTTTGCTGTCTGGCCCATTATTTATTTATATATTTTGCTTACAAGTTAAGTGTGGTAGATAGCCGGATAGCAAACACAAAATCAAAATCTCCCTTGGTGTGTGTGTGTGGGGGGGGGGGGGGGAGAGCATAATAATATTGTTTACAATTAATATTGTTTACAATGCACTCCAATAAAAGACCAGACCTGTTTACCTTGACATATGTCTATCAGTAGTTTCCCAGAGTCCAATCTGTAATTTTAGACACCTGTCCATAGTTTGACATACCAACACTGACAGCCAGTCTATCATTAACAGTTTTGAAGAAACTCACAAAGTATGAATGTGGCTATATCTAAAGTCACTGATCCTCTAATTAGCTGATGTTCACTCCTCCCTCTTCTATAACAACAGTAGTTCGCATGAATTGGCTGATCAAAGGTCACATTTCATTGTGTATATCTTCATCACTATTAAGACAATCTCGTCTCTTATTCAGAGTGATCATAAATCCCATTGCTTTTTTTATTTGTCAACAGTTTATTACAACATCAAACTCGTTCACTTGTAATCATACATATGCTTGAATTGAGTGCAATATAGCATTTGCCTAAAAGCCTAATAAATGAATAGAACTCTTGCATGCAGAATCTTTGCATAAAATGACTGCCCATGTAAATGATATTTCGAACTGAAGCCAATATTTTCGTGAATATTTTGTAGAAACTACTGTGATATTGATTTCTTGGTTTTTCACAGTATTTTAAACACATTATTGGTAGCATCACGCCAAGGAAATGAGAGCAAAGTGCCTTTCCCAAGGACACACCCGGACAGCCAACTCGGGCTGACCTGGGTCATTGTCGAGCCTGCAACCCTTGGATTACGAGTCCAACACTCTACCAAATGAGCTACTCTCGCTACCTAGAAACTACAGTGAAAATGTAGCCATAAACAGCTCTGTAAGGCTATCTCAATTATAGTACAGTACATATTACAAACAACTGTATAAAGAGAGAACACTGTAAATAGGGATAGATTTGACTGATCCTTGCGGACACTGATTTTACCTGTGGATGAAATTCTTGCTTTCCAAGCAGGCCATTGCTGATGCAATCTGTGTGGCCATGTACATAAGTGTCGTAGGGCCAATATCCTCCTTGTTGCTACTACGCAGGTAGTCCAGCAGGTTTCCATGCGTCATAAACTCTGTCACTATATAAAATGGTGGCTCACGTGTACACACACCTGTAAAACAAAAATGTAAGCCTGATAAAATGATTTGGAATGATCAAAACACAAGAATTACACAAATTACATCTAGTATAAGTTGCCTGGCAACCATTATGGCTGCAACGTTCACATATGTAAGTGGCTTAGTTTAATTTACTGCCTGTAAACATTTACAAAATCAGAAATCATGTAAATGTACATGCAAAATTATTTCCAAAACATTATTTCATTTGCATGCTTTTTTGTTGTTGTATAACCATAGTAAGATTGTTCAATTCAATGTTCACCTAAAGTGGGAATCTACTTTAAAATACAGAAAAACCACTGATATTACAGCAGGCACTACAATGTCTGTTAGTGGGATGGGAAATGAATGCAATTCATACAGTCAGATTTCCCCCAGTAGTATATCTGATGTTCGCCAATGTGCATGTCCAGGTAGAATATCTGGCTGGAGTATCATCATCATGTACATATACACAGCTATGATGTGCATGTCCAGGTAGAATATCTGGCTGGAGTATCATCATCATGTACATATACACAGCTATGATGTGCATGTCCAAGTAGTATATCTGGCTGGAATATCCATTTTTTCATCATGTACATATACACAGCTATGATGTGCATGTCCAGGTTGTATATCGGGCTGGAGTATCAATTTTTTCATCATGTACATATACACAGCTATGATGTGCATGTCTAGGTTGTATATCTGGCTGGAGTATCAATTTTTTCATCATGTACATATACACAGCTATGATGTGCATGTCCAGGTTGTATATTGGGGTGGAGTATCAATTTTTTCCATCATGTACATATATACACAGCTATGATGTGCATGTCCAGGTAGTATATCTGGCTGGAGTATCAATTTTTCATGATTTACATATACACAGCTATGATGTGCATGTCCAGGTTGTATATTGGGCTGGAGTATCAATTTTTTCCATCATGTACATATATACACAGCTATGATGTGCATGTCCAGGTAGTATATCTGGCTGGAGTATCAATTTTTCATGATGTACATATACACAGCTATGATGTGCATGTCCAGGTAGTACATCTGGCTGGAGTATCAATTTTTTCATCATGTACATATACTCAGCTATGATGTGCATGTCCAGGTAGTACATCTGGTTGGAGTATCAATTTTTTCATCATGTACATATACACAGCTATGATGTGCATGTCCAGGTAGTATATCTGGCTGGAGAATCAATTTGTTCATCATGTACATATACACAGCTATATGAAACAATGTCATCACAATCCTAAGAATCATGTACCTAAATCATCAGATATACCGTATATACTCGCATAAAAGCCAGGTCCAAATGCAAACAACACAGTCCCTGATCTGCCGTTGCATAATGCACTGGCAGATCAGGGTCTATGTTGTTTGTTCTACTGATTAGTCCTTACAAACTGCATAGACCCAGATCTGCCGGCACATTATGCGATGGCAGATCTGGGTCTATGCAGTTTGCAGTTGCAGGGATGCTGCCAGGATTTCATCTTAAGGGGGGAGCTCCCCCATAGTCTCCAAAATAAGAGGGGAGTAGAAAGAAAACGGGGGGATGAAAAGTAGATAGTTCAATATTTACCTAACACTTAAATATCTGTCTCTCTTTCTTCTTGCTCCACTCTGTTAAGGCTCTATCAAAATCAAAATTTTTGAAAGATTTTCCCTCTACTTGTATAAGCATTAATGTATTGATTGTTTCTGGTATTAATCTGTTTCTAAGCTGCTGTGTGAATATTGTTCTTTGCTGAGAACCACCTTTCACAGTCTGCTGTCTGAAGGGGAATATGCATAGCTAGCTTAGCCAGTTTGCACAAGTTGGGAAACTGTTCTTAATGATTGTTGTGTACAATTTTCCACAGATGAAAGGTATTGTCTCTTGGATATCTCTGCTCCAAAACAAGATCTGAAAGTCCGATCTGAGTGCATTAGCTTTTAATGCTTGGATATGATCCTATGACTCGGCGTGTCGTTTAAGAGTCGAAGTCCTAAAATTCAAGCAGCCCATTTCCAATGTAAAAGGGTTACTTTTCGCACAACTTTTGCAAATATCACAGAACATACCTACTGTCTTGGTGCTGTGTTGTAACTATTTGTACTCTGACAACCAAGAATTCTGAAACTTTGTTTCATATTTCGGTTTCTTTTTTGGCGGTACATCTAACTTGGCACCTGACATTGTTTTTGAACTATCATCCTCCGTTTCGTGAGAAACTCCACTACTTTCTTCATTCTCCTTTTCACTTTCCACATTCCCGCCACCACTGACTTGAAGTTCACTTTCCACATTCCCGTCACCACTAACTTGACGTTGAAAAAATCTGTAATCTTACGTCCTGCCATGCTTAATTACACATTCCGGAAATGCACCAAAGTTAGCGCATGCGCAAATGAGAGGAAAGGGTATCAATTGCAGTACCCCCACATAGGATACACGTGTTTCGGCTATAAATAATTACCGGGATTTCCAAGTATCCTTTTGTCTTACCGTACATCTGCAGACTTCGGAATGGAAAGAGGTATTGTGAAGACAAAAAAATATCCTTACTTTTGAATTTATTTTTCAACTCTTATTTATTCAATTTATCTTAATAGTTAACAGTTACAAATAACGTTTGTATACTGCTGCGCATAGTACATTTTTTATATGCGCGACTTTGAAGCAAGTTGCGGGAGTTCTCACACATCACTGCTTTCCAAATGTGCGAATTCATAGCAATGTTGTGCGATTCGTGCAATCGTGCGCCCTAGAAGCATCTCTGCAGTTGGTATTAGTTTATACATGAGTATATACAGTATTCAACTAAGGCACAGCTTACAAACTAAATCCCGTCATAATAAGAGGTAACAGACATACAGCAATGAAATAGCAAACTGAGCATGATGTGGTCTGCACCTTGTCAATTACTCCCATATAAATAGCTAACAGCTGTAAGTCCTGATGTGCAAATCGGGAAAATGTTCAGTTTTTAATCAGTTAAATTAAACAGCATCATTTAAGTTACTGTACACTGTATATACATTCAGAAATTTTGGTGGCAGCTCAGTAGCTCAGTTGGTAAAGCATCACTCTCATAATCCAAAGATTGCAGGTTCAATACCCGGCTGCCTTGGTGTGTCTTTGGGAGAGGCATTTAGCTCCCATTTCCTTGGCATGATAAGGCCAATAATGTGTTCAAAGTGCCGTTAAAACCAACAAAAACAAAACAAAAAAGTAGAAATATTGATAAATGTTGCGACCTTACTAACCATGCATTTACGTACAGTGTACGACTTTTGAAAACAGAAACACAAATCTTCTGACTGACAGCACCAAAGCTATCATTATCACCATCATTGCCAGAAATTGATACCAATGCCTTGCTTGTATGCCCCTACTAAAGCCAAGATGAGTGCAATGAATGGCACATTATATGCCCACCCTGTATTTATTAGTCCTCTATGTAGTAACTAGTAGGAAACAATTGAGTGTGGAGATTACTGACCAACGGGTCTCAATAACCTGGTAACTGGACCTTTGGTCAATGTATGCAGTCTTGAACTAAATTTACTACGTACAAACTTACCATGACAGAGACCTCTGACCTCTATAGACTTCAAAATCTATTGGTTTCTTTATAAACACATATGCAAGCCATTTACAATATTTGGTCAAAAAACTTCATAGAGGATAAAAGTTATTCTGCAAAATCTATTTTTCTTTCAGCCACAATGACCTTTGACCGTGTGACCCCCAAATCAATAGTCCTCATTGGTCACGGTATGTGGTCTAGAACCAATGTTATTGTGCAGAAACCATTTTTCTTCTTTCAGTCACAGTGACCTTAACCTTTAACCCTATAATTGATAGGATTCTTCCTTACCCCAAGTGCAAGCCATCCACAAACTTTGGTAACTGTTGATGGTGGACAACTTGAGTTATTGTGCTGAAACAATACTGGTAACAAGCAGACTGATGCCGGATGTACTGACTTTATAACATAATAGGCTCCACCTTATGGCAGGCGTATAACAACTATTTTTCTTCTTTCAGTCACAATGACCTAGACCAAAATCAACAGGCTTCTTTGCTACCCAACGTGAAAGTCATCCACAAACATTGGTGACGGTATATGTTCTAGAACTTAAATTTTTGTGTAGAAACAATTTTTCTTCTTTCAGTCACAGTGACCATGAACTTTCACCTTCTGACACAAAAATCTATCAGTTTCTTCCATAACCCAGGTGCAAGCTATCCACAAAGTTTGGTCCAGGTCTGTGATGTAAGCTAATGGTATTATGTGGAAACCATTTTTCTTCTTTCAGTCACAGTGACCTTTGACCTTTTGACTGTGAAATCTACTGGCTAATTCCTTACCTTAGTTACAAGTTATACACAAAATTTGGTGAAGGTATATACTGTACAACTTAAGTCGTTATGTGGAAAAGGAAAAGTTAACAGACAGACAGACAGACTAGATAATAGCATAATACATTAGACCAAAAGGCAGGTACATATATATAAAATATTGAAGCTGAATGAGTTAAAATATTTACAAAGAAATTGGAAACATGAAAACATAACCAGGCAATCTACATATGCATACAAACATGCTCATCAAATTTCATTTGTGCATGTCAGGTGGCTTTTGCAGAATTCTGATGTTTTTACCCAGAAAACTCCAAGTTCAGAAATTTATGAAAAAATGTAAAAATTGCTTTAGTGGCCTTAAAATCTAAACATGACATGAACATATATGCTTATGAACACGCCTACCAAATTTCCTTTTGTCAAGTGGTTTTTGTGCAATCATGCAAACGAGGTTTTCACCAAAACAAAGTATAAATAAATAAATGGAAAAAATTGCTTTAGTGGCCTGAAAATCTAATCGGGTCATCTACATATACATAAAAAGAAAACATGTACAGCATCAATTTTCTGAACTTAATGGAGGGGACATAGATATGGTTTTGATCAGAGCAGCAATGCTTAGTAACTGACGAATCCCAGTCAAATGTTTTTCTTGAAACTTCAATGGGTCACTAGTGAATATAGTTCATCAGATGTGATCCATTAAACAAAGTCACCTGTTCTGCTTAGACACCTGGACAGTTTGCATTACATGACATGTATAAATTCAATGTTTAACAAGGTGTTCACTCATAAACACAAATCCCCTTGCTAACAGAAGCACAATTGGAATAGCCCACAATATACACACTGGTATGGAGGATTAATGTCGAGGCAATCGTAGTTATGCGCCTTGCAAAGAAATATACTGATTCAGGCTAGTCTGGACAGGATTCAAACCAGTGGCAGGGGGGGGGAGGGGAGGCTCAGTGGGGCCCAAAATTCACTCAAGCATGAAATTAGATCAATGCAACTAAATTTTGCTTGAGATACTCTTGTTGAGATGTGTCCATATATATATATCAGTTTTCAGAAGAGTAGGTAAAATAGGGTCTAAAATATTGTGAGTGTAACATATAGTTGAAAATATACAAGTCACACAAGTCTATAAATTATGTCAAAGTGACTTTTGGTATGACCAAGTTACTCTCCTTGAGATGCATTCACATATCAATTTTCATGAGTGTTGGTGAAATAGGGTCCAAGATGTAAAGGGGTAAGAAATAAATGGCTGAAATACAAAAGTTGCTCAAGCATGAAAATTAGGCCATGGTAATCTAGTTTTGGTATGGTTGGGTTACAAACTTTAAAATGTATCCACACACCAATTTTCATGAATGTAGGAGTAATAGGGTCCAAAATATTAAGGGTGTAACGAACCGATAGCTAAAAGTGTGAAAGTCACTCAAACATGGAAATTGGATCACTGTGATCTCCTTTTAATATGTTGAGTTACTCTCCCTAAGATGCATTTACATACTAATTTTCATGAGTGTAGGCAAAATAGGGTCAAACATGTTGAGGTATATATCACTTAAGCATGCAGACTAGGTTACAGTGGCCTACTTTTTGTATAGCTCAGGCACTCTCCTGTAGATGCATCCACAAGTTAATTTTAATGTGTTGGTGAAATAGGGTCCAAGATATTGAAACATAATGAAAATACAAGTTGCTCAACTATGAAAATTAGGTCACAGTGACCCACTTTTGATGTGATTAAGTTACTCTTCCTGAGATGCATTTACACACCAATTTTCATGAGTGTAGGTAAAATTTGGTCCAAGGCACTGAGAGCATTATGAACAAATGGCCTAATATACAAGTCATTTAAGCACTAAAATTAGGTCCCAACAACCTAGCTTTTAGATGGTTGAGCTACTCTTGTTGAGATGCAGCCGTTTACCAATTATAACGAGTGTAGACGAAGTAGGGTCCAAAATACTGAGGGTGTAATGAATGAATGGCTGAATATATAAAAGTCTCTAAAGTGTGAAAATTAAACCACATAAACCTAGTTTTTATATGGAAGACTTACTTTCCTTAAAGTGTATTCACATGCCAAGTTTCATGACTGTAAATTAAGTAGGATCCAAGATATTGCAGGTGTAACAAATGAATGGTGGAGAAAACACAAGTTACTTAAGTGTGAAAATTAGGTCACAGTGACCTAATTTTTGTATAGCTGTGAGACACTTGCTGAGATGCATTGAGATACAAATTTCATGAGTGTAGGTGAAGTAATATCCAAGATCTTGAGGGTGTAATGAACAAATAATTGACAATGCAAAAGGCATTAAAGTGAGAAAGTTATGTCCCCTAGTTTTGACATGCATCCACATACCAATTTCCATAAGTGTAGATGAAATAGGATTCAAGATGTTGAGGTTGTTACAAACGAATATCTGAAAATTCAAAAGTCATTCAAGCATGAAACTATTATCATAGTGAAATAGTTTTGATATAGCTGATTTACTCTTCTGAGATGCATCCACATACAGATTTTCATGAGTGTTGGAGAAACAGGATCCAAGATATTGAGAATGTAATAAACAGATGTGAAGGAAATAATAACTTCATCATTTTTCAATCAAATTGTGTGAAAGTTTCACAAACAATTAAGAATATATCTTTGATACAGTGATCAAATTGTCAACAACAAAATTCAGCTTAACAGAAAATGTATTGCTTTTTCAGTTCTGGTAATTTGTCAAGTTTGCCAACTCAGTAGAAACACAAAAACTGACCTATCACCAATTTAAAAATTTAGTCTTAATGTTTCATGTATCAATCTTTTTTCCAAAAAGGTTCTCCATGTCCCATTCTGTGATAAAATGTCAACTATTAAGCAATAATCTGTATTATTCTTGTTTACACATTTTGAAGCAAGTACATGTATTTTGCCTTACAAGCTGTATGTTGTTGTCAATCAATGTAACCAAATCACACAACACAGAAAGCAATCAGGTTTATTTTAAAAAGTTAGGTCCTGCTATACTACTATTGACCAGACATTAATTGCAACTAATTCATGCTGCATGACATCTTACATGCCAGCTGAAAGTTAAAGAGTTTTTGAAGTGTCAATCCGAGTTCTTGTTAAAAGCTTGTGACCAGAAAATCTATTAAAAAAATTCTCCCAAAAGTTATTCATTTCATGCCTGAAAATGTTTATTTTCCTCATCATTAAATAACAACATGTGATAAAAACTTGTATTTAACTAAAAAGGTTAGGATGGTATGAGATAGTTGCATGACACTAACCTAATAACTGGACAAGGTTAGGATGTTTCATCTCCTTCATTATTGAAGCCTCCTCCAGGAAATCTTTCAGAGCCATGGTGTCCTCCTGTGATGAAAAACAGAAAAATGTTATTATTCTTTCAAGCAATCATGCTTGGACATATCCTAAATTTCTACGAAGAGTTCCATGGAGCGTGCTGTCTCACATGCAACCAGTGCCATGATGTTCTGTGAATTCACCATTTGTCATCAGGTGCCAATTTTCATGGATTTCACACTTGCTACTGTAATGAGAGGGGAAATAAAGTCTAACTGTAACAGTTGGGAATCAAATCCATATCATCTGTCTCACACTCGGGCGCACATACCACTGGATTAAACAAGAATCTTTCGAAGGGACTCGCACTCTACTAGGCAAAAAGAATTTCCAGGAATTCAGGATAAGGCCATTTCTTCCTTTTAACTGCTGAGTGTTGAAACCATCTCTGATATTCTTCAACGATAAGATGATTTTCAAATTAGCAGCTGTGGTACACATATTGGCTGTCAGATTGGCACCATTTTCATTTAGGACAAAGTAGACATCATTCGAAGTCTTTTGGTGAAAACCCCATGTCATAATGATCATCCATTAAGGGGGAGTAGTGATAAAAAGATTTATAAGACAGTCGTTGTGGCAGCCATATTGGATGTACGACTAGCACCATTTTAATTTAGGACCTGGTGAAAACCCATGTCATAATGATCATCCATTCAGGGGGAGTAGTGACAACAATATTTTCAAAGACAGTCGTTGTGGCAGCCATATTGGATGTACCACTGGCACCATTTTCATTTAGGACCAACTAGGTTTCAAAAGAAGTCTATTGGTGAAAACCCCATGTTGATATAGCCGTCCATTTGGACAGGAGTAGAGATAACAACATTTTCAAGATGTGACTTTCCATTCAGGAGTAGTAGCAATAACAAGATTTTCAAGATGACTGCTGTGGCAGCCATACTGGACATCAGATTGGCACCATTTTCATTTAGGACCAACTGGACATCATAAGAAGTCTTCTGGAGAAAACCCCACATCAATATGACTTTTTGTTCAAGTAGATTTGATAACAAGATTTATAAGATGGCTGCCATGGTGGCCATATTGGATGTCAGATCAGCACCATTTTTAATTAGTTCCATCTAGACAACATAAGAAATCTTTTCGTGAAAACCCCATTTTGATACAACCATCCAATCAAGAGTAGGGATAACAAGATTTTCAAGATGGCCACTATGTTGAACATATTGGGTGTCAGATAGGCACTATTTTCATTACGGACCAACTACCGGTAGACAACATAAGTCTTTTAGTGAAAACCCCATGTTGATGTGACCATCCATTTGGAAGGAGTAGTGATAACAAGATTTTCAAGATGACCACTGTGGCGGCCACATTGGATGTCCAAGCAGCACCATTTTCATTTAGGACCAACCAGACGATGGGATGAAAGTGCATGTCAAGTTCAAGGCAATCCTCCAAATAGTTTAGATAACAAACTTGTGCTAATGGATGGACAGACAACAGACAACAGACCATCCCATGAGTTTTTCTGGTCTATGACCAGTAGCGCTAAAAAGATCCGGACCAGCTAGCTAGCTGGTCCGTAAGTGGCCTCATATACCTAGCCGCTACACTACAAACCAAGAATTTAAAAAATGGACAATCAATGAATTCAAAATTTTTCTTTGGGTACTAATTTGTGTGGATTTTGTCCTGGCTTTAAAACAATTATTTAAAGACTTAATGAACAATGACCATTCTGTGAAAGCAACAGTATCACTTCCCAAATCCACAAATTTAATTATTGACGAAAATGACATTCTTTGCAAAACCATGAAAATTTGTACCCACAAAAATGCAGCTACTGAAATTTGGGGTGAAACAATACACCCGTGCCACGTATCGATACAATTCACGATACACAGCCTTCGATACGATACATTATCGATACACATATCAACTTGATGGTTTTTTCATCTTTAGAACGTCTGTCAGTGGTAGGGTTGTGCTGTTTTGTATGTGTTGACATATTGGTTGTATTTCTAGTATGCAGATTACAGACAGGCATAGATTTAGCATCTGTTCATATGCCATTTTCATCCTTGGCAAGATAAAAAAGTACATCCAAAGAGATAACATATTAGTTGTTAATGATTTTTAAGGCCATTTGATCGGATCCAGGACTCATCTTGGTAAATACAGCCTTTTTTTTACACCGCATGAATGCTTTTAAAACATCTTCCTATCAATTTCATGTCTTCACTTAAATTTTTAAGACATGATGGTGTTATCTTCAAAACAGAAGAAATAGTGCAATTTCCACCTGCAAGGAAAATCTTATCTAGAGCAAGTCCAGGTGTGGGAGTGGAGATGACTAACACAACCAAAATCTATCATATTGTACTTACTGCAGATGTAAAACAACTGCCACAGCCAGAGGCACTCATTTCTGTTAGTGAAAAGGAAAACTATTGACAATGCACACTCCCCTTCTATACAAAATTAACAAATTTACACAAGGTGACAAAACTGCATGGTTTGAAATCTCCCTCCTTGCTGATGCTATGCTAATTTTATTTGGCATGTTTAGTCACTTATTACCTATATCAATGTAAAAGAAAACATTCCAAACTTGTTCTCCATGTACAACTTTAGTAATTTACAGATCATTTAATAACCATTTTGAACGAAGTTTCTCTGCTGCTTTGTATCTACCTGGATCGAGTTTGGATGCCAGTACTTATGGTAAGTCACACAGTGAATAAGCTGCAATTAATTCTGATGGTTATTGTTATAACCACCAATCAGAATGTAATGTAACATACTTCACTGAGTGACACACCGGAAGTGTAGCCTTTAAATTCGATCCATATAGACAAGATACGAAGCAACAGAGAAACTTCGCATAAAAGTGGTTATTAAATGATCAGTAAAGTACTTCAATCATAGATGGGGAACAAATTTGGAAAGTGTAATTTACGTTGATATATATTATCAGTGGCTGAACATGCTGATGGGATAAAATAATTAGCATGTAATCGGCGGAAAGGGGGGTAGGACACATTTTGAACCACGTAACCTTATGGATATTTGCAAAAGGTGAGTGGGTGCTTTCAAAAGTTTTGTTTTTTCTTTTTTACTGACAAACATTAGTGCCTGAGCCTGTGATGGCTGACTCAGATAAATTCTCAGTTTAAAGAATAAAAAGGCAAAAGACTAATAATTATTCATGACTACTGAAGATTAAATTAATTTCTAAAGGTTAAGTATCGTTTTGTATCGATTCTTCACCTCTTGTATCGATATGTGTATCGATATGGCAAAAGCATCAATGCATCAATATAACAATGAATCATTTCACCCCTAACTGAAATGATGATACCTATGTCTCACCAAGCTGACAGAAGTGAAACAAAAATGTTGTTAAAAATTAAATAAAAACTAGGTATGCACTTATTGAATGTAAAAGTTTCATTCGAAAAATGACAGTAGATGATAACAAATCTGATGTAAAAACCCTCATTATTTTCTGCAAGGAATTGTTGGTATGACTAGTGCTATAGTATCATTTGACTGATTGATCTTCATTGAAGAATTCTTCCTAATTTTTCATACCAATTTAGTGAAACTAGGCCCAAGCTGTTGAGGCAGGCGATATTCATAAATTCTTTATACATTGAGACAACTTAGATAATAATAATAATGATTAATTGAAAAGATAACTGATGTTTAAAATATAACATGTACTGTAAAACTGGTTAAACATGGGTTCTGCCAAACTCACCTGTGTACAACCTGTGAATGGCTTTATGATTCTGCTTATGCAGGTGAGATCGAAACTCCTTTATCACAGAGTTGGTACACTTTACATACAGTGTGCGTAGTTTAATATTTTTGATATGTCAATATGTTAATATATCTCTTTGTGTGAATCTGATTGGTCCAAATAAGCCTATGAAATTCTTGTGCAGTATTCTCATTACTGATTGGCTGTGACCATGGGAATTTTCCTTGCCCCGCATTCTGAAACCTTTTTTTACTAATACTATCAACTGGCGGCAATCTTTCCAATCGGTTGCCCAAGGGGCTTTGGGAAAAAAAGGTTAAGCATTTCAGAATATGCCCAATTTACCCCACAGGGGCTCATTACAAATGAAATTAAGAGTATCGGTCAATGGATAAAGGACTGGGGGGTTCAAACCTGTTACTTGCACCCCTTTCCCAGGACAAGCATGGTTTAAATATCAACCTATAGGAGTAAATTAACTTGCCACTCTTTTGAAATGAATGTTGACAAATGCCCGTCTCCAAACTGACAGAAAGTTATGCAAGCACAACATTCTTCCAAATCAAATAATGTAAATATCCTGTCACAAATACATTAAAACTGGACTTACTATACTCAGCAACATCTAAAGTCTAGATTTAGTACAATTTCTGCATCCAGTAATCATCCTTTCACATGAATATCCAACAACTGGAATCCTACTTTTTCCTGCTGTATACAATACTGCATCTGTTGTGAATTTCCATAGTTGAATCGACACACTTTAGGTGGAAACATTCTAAACAGTCTCATCGAAATTCATCTATATAGCGCATCAACTACTCTAACCTGACTCCGAGTTAATGACATCACACAGGAATTTCCATTGGAGATCCAGTGTTGAAAAATGATGATGTCTGTGTCAAATGTTCTACTGATTTCAAATGACAGTTGCTATTTGGATTATAATTCGTAAACAACAGTCCCATGACTGGACTAATGCTCTACTGGGCAAAAGGAATTTCCAGGAATTAAAGATTAGACCATTTCTTCCATTTGACTGTTGAGTGTTGAAACCATCTCTGATATTCTTCAGCAACAAAAAGATTTTCAAATTAGCTGCTGTGGTGGACATATTGGATTGTCAGATTGGCACCATTTTCATTTGCGACAAAGTAGACATCATTAGAAGTCTTTTGATAATCCATTCTGTGGAGTAGTCACAAGAAGATTTTCATGAAAGCTGTCATGGCAGCCATATTGAATGTATGACTGGCACCATTTTCATTTAGGACCAACTAGGTATTATAAGAAGTCTATTGGTGAAAACACCATGCTGATATAGCCATCCATTTGGGAGTAGAGATAACAATATTTTCAAGATAGCCACCATGGTGGCCATATTGAGGGTTAGTCATTTTCATTTAGACACCATGAAACTCTTCTGATGAAAACCCTAGACAACATGAAACTCTTCTGATGAAAACCCTGGACAACAGACGATGGACAACAGACAACAGACCATCCCATAAACTCTTCTGGTCTATGACCAGTAGAGCTAAAATATCTACTTTTAAATGTTGGTGGTTATCAAATTGCGGATTAATAATTCAACTCAAATCTGTAACTATATTTTTCACACGCAAGAATTGAAAGGTGCAGCGTCTGAGCCAGAATAAACGAAATAATTTCTTCTTCTTTCTCTCTAAACTCTTTCCACTAAAATAAAACTATGTGATAACAGAATCTCAAACTGGTAATGATTTAATATTAAATTGAATTTTCATGAGTGTTCCAAGGCTCGCAAAAACTGGAAATGATTCAACTCGATTCATAAATTTAATATAAAATCATGACCCATTTGAGATCCTTTACATGTCTACCCAGGTAAGACAGAAACTCTATGCTTACCCAGGCGAGACAGAAACTCCACTGCTTACCCAGGTGAGACAGAAACTGCTTTGCCTACCCAGGTGAGACAGAAACTCCAGTGCTTACCCAGGCAAGAAGGAAACTGCTTGCATATCAGGGTACAAAATTTAGACATATAGTAATATTCTACCAAAGTTGCAATAAATACAGCCACTGATGCAAAAAATGTGACTTTCAGGAAAAACTCACCTTTAGAGTTTTGACAGCAACAGTCTTGTTATAACGCTTCCAGATGGCCTCATATACATCTCCATATTGCCCTCCACCTGTTGGCAGAGAAATAATTCCAAATATTAATAGTCATATTGCCCTACATGTGTAGGGGACAAAAATAATTAAAAATAATACTCTAAACAAATATATTATTGCAACATTCGAATTGACATAAACTTGGTAAAAGAAACATATACATAACACAAAACTGTTGTGAATTACAGGTTGGCAAAATGTCACAGTGACCTAAGTCAGTAAAATGTGAAATATAGGTCACAGTGACCTTGTTTGGTATGGATATAGTACAAAGAGAGATGTATATATATACAATCACTAATTTAAATAATTCAAGCATGAACAGTAAGCACAGCCTATTGTGTCCACAAACTCAGCTAATTAGATGCAAGATTATCTCATTAATAAGTAATAAACTCATCAGATTCTGATTTTAATCTCATTAAATATCTTATGGGTATAATAAACCAATACAGCAAGTTTCATCAAAATCTGTTCATAAAGTTTTTAGAGCACCCAAAAGATATTGCTGGCAGATGAATGACCTGAAATGAAAGATGCATGACAGAATTTGATGTAACTTAAGTGTAATGTAATCATACAATAAGTTCACTTGGACTTTGGTCAGAGGAGCTAAAAAATTTACCAAGCCTATGTTTCATGGCAATTTCTGTCCTTTCAATCTCCCATCTATCAGGCTCTGGGCTAAGACCAAACACTGTAGGCTTGTTCCTCTTGGGTGCTGGGTATAATAGAGTAGTGACTAGACCATCAGCATGGGTGGAATGGTGGTGAACTAATTCAGCAAGAGTGTTGAATCGATGCTCAACCGTGACATACACCTGTAAGGGAACAATCATGTATTAAATGCATGTACAAAATCCAACTAAATAAAATAATAAGCATTGATTTTTACCTTTCATACAGAAAGTGAAAACAGATTTAATGATAAAAGTATCCTACAAGTTTTAATATATTGCCAAGTAGCACAGTGGCAGTTTGCTTGCTTTGCACCTCAGTAGTTCCAGTTTCAATCTTTGTTTAGCTATTTACAGGAGTAAAGTGGTCACCAATCCAAAACTGGTGGTTTTCTATGGGTTCTCTGGTGTCCATCACCTCCACCCCTGTGGGCCTAGGGATGTGGAATACTGGGGATGCACAACCCTACCACCCTGCATGTCATAAGAGGTGATTAATGGAGGCAGCATGTTTGCTGTGGGATGCATCCTGTGATGATGTTCAAACTACCATATATATTAGCTTATTAGTTGAGTCTAATTGCAAACAACATAGACCCTGATCTGGCATTGCATCATGTGCCAACAGATCAGGGTCTATGTTGTTTGTTCTACTGATTACTCCTAACAAACTGCATAGACCCAGATTTGACGGTGCATTATGCAATGACAGATCTGGGTCTGAGCAGTTTGCAGATGGACTTGACTTACAAGCAAGTATATATCCTATTATCTTGGACATTTTAAAATAGTGAGATTTAAACAGGAATATTTTGACATTGAAGTTAAAGAATTTTACCCAGTTGACCTTTGTCTTGGATTTTACCCTTTTTGACCTTTATCTTGGATTTTACCCTTTTTGACATTTATCTTGGATTTTAGCCTTTTGACCTTTATCTTGGATTTTAGCCTTTTTTGACATTTATCTTGGATTTTAGCCTTTTGACCTTTATCTTGGATTTTACCCTTTTTGACATTTATCTTGGATTTTAGCCTTTTGACCTTTATCTTGGATTTTAGCCTTTTTGACCTTTATCTTGAATTTTACCCTTTTGACCTTTATCTTGGATTTTAGCCTTTTTACCTTTATCTTGGATTTTAGCCTTTTTGACCTTTATCTTGAATTTTACCCTTTTGACCTTTATCTTGGATTTTAGCCTTTTTACCTTTATCTTGGATTTTAGCCTTTTGACCATTGTCTTGGATTTTAGCCTTTTGACCTTTATCTGGGATTTTAGCCTTTTGACCTTTATATTGGATTTTACCCTTTTGACCTATATCTTGGATTTTACCCTTTTGACCTATATCTTGGATTTTACCCTTTTGACCTATATCTTGGATTTTACCCTTTTTGACATTTATCTTGGATTTTAGCCTTTTGACCTATATCTTGGATTTTAGCCTTTTGACCTATATCTTGGATTTTAGCCTTTTGACCTATATCTTGGATTTTAGCCTTTTGACCTATATCTTGGATTTTAGCCTTTTGACCTTTATCTTGGATTTTAGCCTTTTTGAGCTTTATCTTGAATTTTACCCTTTTGACCTTTATCTTGGATTTTAGCCTTTTGACCTTTATCTTGGGTTTTAGCCTTTTGACCTTTATCTTGGATTTTAGCCTTTTGACCTTTATCTTGGATTTTAGCCTTTTGACCTTTATCTTGGATTTTACCCTTTTGACCTCTATCTTGGATTTTACCCTTTTGACCTTTATCTCTGTTTTGTATGGCTTTTTGTGAGTTTCTGCAACATCTATACCTTAGTCTTCCATCTCATGGTGCATATTTAGTTTTGTTGGAAGAGTTTGTTTTTATGGGGATTAGGGAAAGGTTTTGCATTCATCATTTTGCCACCTAGCTTTTGCGCAGCACTATATTGCATATACGACACACATACATGACTAATGCATGCGTCCTAAAGTTTTTAACCTCAACCAGAGTGCCCACCCTACCAGTGACCACTGACTGTGGAACACATTCTTGTTGCATGTATCAACTTCCAATAGTAAGATATCATTTTTTTGCATGCGAATTAAACTAAGAAACTTTATGATGAACCAACAGAGAAAATCTTTGATTTTTTGTGGGAATGCAGTTTATGCAACAAATTTTGACCCATTAATTTAAGGATTTTACACTTTATGTCTTTATCTTTTTTCATTTTATAGAATATTAACATTTTTATCTTTATTTTGCAGTACATGCACTTCACGTTTACATTAATCTGGATGGATTTATCTTCCTAAGATTTTTTTCTGCAATTCTTTATATTTACATTTTTAGAACTTTACATTTAATTGGCACCATATAGCCATTATTGTGCTGACATGCTGTTAAACCCTACATACATACATCAGCACTATATAGCCAATGAGGATGCAATCATGCACGCATCCATCCAGCCATCCATACATACAAGTCAAGATGAGTTCAACAAAAACAACAGGGCGTTCTTCCCCAGTCCATGAATTTAATTTGGAAAACCATGGAAATTGCTACCCATGAAAAGACATAAACTTTTCACAGTATATAATTCAGGGATCTACCTTTTGATTCCTACGAGACCATTAAAAACCAAGTCTCAAAGATGACTTTTTTCACAACATTACTGGGCTATTTAGTTGTGGGCTGGAAAAGACTCATTTATCTGGTAGACAGAAGTTGAAAATTTTGCAAGGCAAGTATAATTTTTTATCATTTGCCCCCAATTTTATACAGAATATGAAGGAAATATTTAAGAGGGGGGAGGTATTTTATGAACATTTCTTTGGAACATGTTAGCATTTTTCTTTTTCAGGAGTCTGGCATGTCAGAGAAATTATTCTACTGGTACTGTAAAATCTGTCATGAGACCACCATTTCTGTCAAGAAGTGGCCTCTCAAGACAGGTGGTCTCTCATAACAGCTTTGCAGATAGGACCAGTTTCCAAGGTTGAAATTCAACACTGTTTAAGAAGGAAAAATACCCACAATTACTGTATATGTATTGTATTCTTTATTCATAGTTCTTGTTAAATTTTGCATGCATTCAACTGAAAATAATTTTATATAGCAATATAGATATACATCTATCATACAACACTCAAATTGATATTTGAAGATCACAGGTACATGTATTAGCATACAAATTGCAAAATTAACTATGGTAATATTTATTTATCCTGTTCACTTCTTTCAATTACATTAATACCAATGAATGAAATCAAAAGACATAATGAATTCATCCAGGAACAAAACAAATTCATGTAGAGAAAACAGCTAATGGCCTTATTCACCAATGACATAAATGGATTAACTCTATCAACAAAGGGTATAACTAGCGGCACTAAGGTGAACAGATGATGGCTTAATGGTGTGTGGTTTGTAATCACTGTAATATCAAAAAAAGCAACAAACAACACAACCCTTCTTTAACAATGACAATCAAATCCGAAAAACAATTATCACTTACTAGTATTGAAGATGAGGTCCAAGACCTCATTCACCCCAGGCATTACGGATTAACTCCAAAGACAAACAATGTTCTCAACTGCCACACTGAAGCCCTTTAAAAAGATTTCTTATTATAACATTATCAGCATTGTGGGGTTTACACAAAAGGTAAAGAAACAATACAAACTTTTAAACAACGTACATCCATGACTATTCCCTTTGAAGAAAGAATGGTTAATCTCAATGGGTATTCACGACTTCAGCACAACAACGGCAGTGAGTGACATGTACTTTAGTCTGGTTGACAATCTATAAGAAATAACACTACCTGCATGACCTGTAAAATTTAGAAAACCAGAAGCTAGCCTAATTTTTTATTATTTTAGAACAGTCTTTACTTGTTAGGCGGACATGATTACAAAGAATTAAATAAAGGTCTTTGGTGTTTGTCTCTGATTCTGAGATATGGTCAGTGTTGCACCTAGGATCCCAAGGTCAGGGGACACTATGTCCCTCACCCTCCAGATTTGGGGGACACACAACATTTTTAAGCGACAAAGGAAAATTGTAGTACATAATGCACTAGAAGTGCTAAAAAAAATGTGATATTCTTATTATCTTCGACAGTTTTGCCACCTTAATTTTCTAATATTTTCCTTGGACATATGTTGTGTCAACTTGTGGGGCAAATAAAATCAGTGAGGGGCGCCATAAAATCCATAATGGAGTTCTAAAACATTGAGTGGATGTCCACTATGCTTAGCATACATCCACCACATGTAATGGATATACACCATCTGTTGTGGACACTTAAACCCTTTGCCCAGTGTCCATGTCCACCATATTGAGCGGGCAATCTGAAATCTACGATGCGTGTACTGTAAGTGTTTCAGTAAAATCTCCATGTTGATATGACCACACATTAAAGAGGAGTAGTGATATCAAGATTTTCAAGATGGATGCCATGGCCATCATATTAGAGGTCTGATCAGCACCATTTCCACTTTGGATGAACTAGATATCATAAAAAGTCTTTTAGTAATAATATCACGTTTATATGATCATCTATTTAGGAGAAATGGCAATAGCAAGATGGATACCATGATGGTCATATTGGCAATCTGATTGTCACCATTATCATTTAGAAACATATCATAAGATCTCTTTTAGCAAAAACCCCATTTTGATATAACCATTCATTCAGGAAAAGTAGCAATAACAAGATTTTCAAGATGGCCACCTTTGCAGCCATGTCAGAGTTCAGATCAACACCAATTGCATTAAGAACCAACTAGACATTGCAGGAAGTCTTTTTGTGAATACACTGTACCAAGAAGATCAGGCATAAACCAAAAATATGTGTGGGCAGGAAGGTCGGTACTAATTTATTTTTTTTATAAAAAAATTTGTATTCAGCTCATGTCAGTTCAAGCCATCATTTCCAATGTAAAGTTTCAGGTATGTGAAAAACAAGGCATGGTTGCTACCAATTTTTTTTTGTTTTGTATATGTGATAAAAAGTTACAAAGTTGGAGCCATGAAAATTGGGTATGTTGGGTTACTGGAACCACACATATCTTATTTGGCCTCATCCATTCAGGAGAAGTAACAATAATAAAATTTTCAAGAGGACTACTGTGGTAGCCATATTGGATGTCAGATTACCACCATTATCATTTAGGATCAACTTGACTATACAAGAAGTCTTTTAAAGAAAATCGGATGTCAATATGACTGTCCATTCAGTCACTCTGCACCATCACCACTAAGTAAGCACTTCTGCTATCTGGCAATTCACTATAAAATTTTGTATACTATCCTGACACCAACCAGCTCAGCAGACACATGTATGTTAAGAGTCTAACAAAATAGTTCCACACTCTTGACCCCTCTGCTTTGTTTGTTGTGATGACTTGCTAAAGTCAATCTAATATATGTCTTGATTTTAATTTGAACTAAGTAAACTTCGTTATAAACAATTGTTAAGATGTGTTTTGTAAAATGTAAAATTGATCATGCTCACTGGAGCACTTCTGTTGTTAAACTCTTGTTTCGGAGGTGGGTAGTTTTTGCACAAGTTCTTATATTTCAGAGGCAAGTAGTTCATGCATGTAGTCCACAATCCCATAATACCTAAATGGATACACAATCCCATGATACCTAAATGGATACACAATCCCATGATACCTAAATGGATACACAATCCCATGATACCTAAATGGATACACAATCCCATGATACCTAAGTGGATACACAATCCCATGATACCTAAATGGATACACAATCCCATGATACCTAAGTGGATACACAATCCCATGATACCTAAATGGATACACAATCCCATGATACCTAAATGGATACACAATCCCATGATACCTAAGTGGATACACAATCCCATGATACCTAAATGGATACACAATCCCATGATACCTAAGTGGATACACAATCCCATGATACCTAAATGGATACACAATCCCATGATACCTAAGTGGATACACAAGTCCATGATACCTAAATGGATACACAATCCCATGATACCTAAGTGGATACACAAGTCCATGATACCTAAATGGATACACAATGCCATGATACCTAAATGGATACACAATGCCATGATACCTAAATGGATACACAATGCCATGATACCTAAGTGGATACACAATGCCATGATACCTAAATGGATACACAATGCCATGATACCTAAGTGGATACACAATGCCATGATACCTAAATGGATACACAATGCCATGATACCTAAGTGGATACACAATCCCATGATACCTAAATGGATACACAATGCCATGATACCTAAATGGATACACAATGCCATGATACCTAAATGGATACACAATGCCATGATACCTAACTGGATACACAATCCCATAATACCTAAATGGATACACAATCCCATTATACCTAAATGGATCAGTTCTGAAAAACAATGGTGCTTTAAAAGTTTGCCATTCAGGATGAGTAGCAATAAAGTTTTCAAGATGGCTGCCATAGTGGCAATACTGGATGTAAGGTCAGCACTATGTTAATTTAGGGCAAACTAGACAGCAGAACAAGTCATTTAATGAATACGCCATGTCAATATTTACATGTTTTACTTTTATCTTTTATTTTATATACATTGTACAGAATTTTAACATATTTTTGTTTTATATTTTATCTTGTTGTACTTCATGTTTATATTTATTTGGAAGTGTTTGTCTTCCTGAGGTTTTTGTGCAATTCTTTATTTTTATATTTTTTTAACTTTTACCTTTACTTGGCACCATATAGCCACTACTGTGCTGGGGTGCGTTGAAATGTTACTACATACATACATATCAGGTAGAGTTGATATAAGATTTTTTATATGACCCCCATGGGGGCTACACTGGATGTCCAAAGGGCACCATTTTCATTTAGGACAAACAAAACATCAGAAGAAGTGTTTCAGTGAAAAACCCCATGTTGATACAACTATCCATTTAGAAGGACTAGCGACAACAAGATTTTCAAGATGACTGCCATAATGGTTATATTGGATTGCAGATCATCACCATTTTCATTCAGGACCAACTAGACATAGTAAGAAATCATTTAGTGAAAATCCCATTTTGTTATGACCATCCATTCATGCGAAAACATTAACAAGATTTTGATCATGTAGGACATGGCAACCTTATTAAATGTCAGATTGGCAACATTTTCATTTAGAACTAACTATATGTGGTGGCCATTTTGAAAATCTTGTCACAGTGACCTAATTTTCATTTATGGCTATAGGACTCCTATGACACATTTACATACTAACTCATGTGACTCTACATGCTACAGTGTCTGAGAAAATGAGCTGAACACAAACCCTAACCTAAGTGCTGACACCAGAGGAACTGATGTCATCAATCCATGAGCTGGAATTGCTTTGCAATCTGGCAAAAAAGTATGAAATGTGAATTTGTCAGAGACAATTTCAACTGAAAACCCCAAAATACTTTTTGACCACGAGCTTCAATTTCTACCTCACAACAAAAAGGCCAGGGCCTGCATGTCAAGCCCACAATCAAAGCATTGCTATAAAATGTGACCTTGACCCCAAGGCTAAAAGGCCGAGTGAGCATGTTGCAGAATTAATTATCTTATCTTCATAATGATTCATACAAAGTATGAAGAAAATCATTCAATGGGGTTTAGGAAACATCAGCAAATGAAATAAATGAGCCAAAACCCCAACACAAATTTTCTGTGACTGTGACCTTAACACCAAGGTTAAAGGGGCAAGCTAGCATATTGCAGAAAAAAAATTCTCAGCTTCATATTGATTCAACCCAAGTATGAAGAAAACCAATCAAGGAGTTTAGGAAATATAAGCAAATGAAAAAGTTTGAACCAAAACTTTAACACAACTTTTCTCAGACTTTTCAAAGGTGCGAGCAAATGTGCTGTAGAATGAATTGTCTTAGCTTCATAATGATTTATGCCAAGTATGATGAGAATCGATCATGGGGTTTAGGAAATATAGGCAAATGAATAAACTTCAGCCAAGACCTTAACGCAAATTTTCTATGACTGTGAGCTTGACCCCAAAGTAAAAGGGGCGGGTAAGCACGTCATAGAATGATTCTGAACTCTTTTCATACTGAAGCCCAATCAGACAGGCAGTTGTGTAGAACTGGACATTTTTTCAGTCAGTGGTGTATCAGCATGAGAGAACGCAATGACGTTGGTCAATCTGGCTTTGCTGGACAAGTTTTTCAAATAATTTTTCAAAGTTTTGTACCATTCTAAAAAGCATAAAATTTTCTTTAAAGTGATATATTTTTTCACTGAAAATTTTCAGACGTAAAAAATTCAGCTGATTACATTTCTTTTAACACTTACTTTCAATCTGCAACATTCATTTTAGCTCCGATAGGTAAGTGTATGAAATGTGAGGAATTTTATGCCGTTTGAGATGGTGACAGTATAATAACAATTGATCAAGAATGTCAGACGTTATTTCAGTTTTATTAAATTTACTCGCATGAGAATTGGAAAGCAAACAGAACAGATCCTTACTGGAAAATCGACAAAGTTGTTCATTTTGTATCAGTATTTTTATTCCATATTAAATTATAATGTAAAAATATCAAAGTTTTGTTGGGTTTATTTTGGTCCATTTCCATGAATGCAGTAAAATTTTATAATATTATGCACACATCCAACCTCGGTATGCGGGCAAACTTTATGAGCAGTGAAGTTCACAAAATGTCCAGCTAGCTTGAAAACCATCAAAGTCTTCATCATGGTCATTATCCGAGTCAAAAATATCAATGAACTAATCATCATCAGCTTATTTCATTTCACTGTAGTCAAGATCACAATCTCCACTGCCTAAAATATCAATTTCCCCCACAAAATTGTATATATATTCATCAAAATCAGTATCCACAACAATCATCAATCATTTGCCACTTCAGTACTGTCCACCATTTTGATCTTTGCATGTTAAAATTCAGTTTTGAAATAAAATGTTCTATTAACTAGTTATCATCATTTGTTAATTTTGTTCAAAAGTCAAGATATCAGCACTTCGTGAAATGTAAATTTTCCCCACATAATTGTATATTTTCATAAAAATCGACACCCACACTACTTCCAGAATTCACCACTTCAATGATGTCTGCCATGTTAATCTCTGAACATTAAAACTCATGTTTGAAATCAAATTTTCGAATAACCAGTTATCATCATCTCTACTGATTTTGATCAAGCAAAGATAGCAATTTTCACTGCCTAGAATGTAAATTTTCCACATGAAATTGTCTATATTTTCAAATAATTCAGCAAGTACATGACTGCCATCACTTGCCGCTTGAGTGGTGACCACCATTTTCGATCTCTGCATGTTAAAACTCGATTTTTAAATAGAATTTTTACCAGTTTTGGGGGTCTTTTAAACTCATTCTGTGACAGCATTTGTGTACTTTCTACCTGTATATCCTTCTTTTTGAAAGAGTTCACGTAAAATGATGATGTATTACACAGTTAAATGCACACTTCCATGAAGTGGTAGATGGAATGTAATGAACATACGACCAGAGTTGTATCCCGATGGCAAAGGTAAAGTACATCTGGAGTCATATCCCGAAGGAAAAGGGTTACATTCATAATGATTCATGCCAAGTATGATGAAAATCTATCAAGGGGTTTAGGAAATATACACAAATGAAAAACCTGAAGCAAAACCCTAACAATGTTGATGACGCTGTTGATGCTGCTGGTGGTGCAAAAGTGACTGCTATGTCTCGCTTCTCATCAACCTGAGCTTGACAATTTGACTTTTTCATACAAACCTTCCCATCTGAATCTTCACTTATTCTGTAGTGGTAGACACGCCCCTCGTACCGGACTGAGATTGACCTCTGACCTGGACTGCTCTCACTCTCCCGTACCAGGAAGCTACCATTAATACCACTGCTGAGGAGGTATTCAGAAGCATTTCGGGAAATCTGTCCATGGTACCAAGAAAATTTATCCAAACTGTTGACTGGAGCAATATAGTTGCTAGGTACCCATCCTATTTCCCCCGTTTTGTTTTTGACCTCACACCATTCTCCGCCCTTATTGTATCCTAATATTGTCATCTGCTCGCCTGAAATACACAAATATAATATCTACAATACAACCTGTCTTACCAGACACCTTCATATATAGGACATTGCTTGTAAGGGACAATATTTATACATCCCTCTTCTTAATGTCATTTTATTTCAACCTCTATATGAAGAAAACATGCCTATAAAGGACACATTGTACGGTTCCTCAAGTGTTCTTTATGCACATGTGTCACTGTCATTGAAAATTTAAAAAAATAGTTTTCTTCGAAATTATTCTGATGAATGACCATATCCATCTGTTAAATTCCATCTTTTAGTTTTGCCCTTAAGAAAAGGAGGTGTTCAATCCTATAACTGTGCCTTTCTCCATCTCTGGTGTCTAATAGATAGTGAAATACAAATTTAACAATTTTCAGAGAATAATCAATAGGCATAACACAGAAATTTCAATGAATACACATGTAGGTAAAATACTCATAAATACCTCAGCCCCTTTATTCTGAGGCCATCCTTTCTGTGATGAAATGGTGTCCTTATACATGTAAGCAAGAACACCATGAATGGCACATTATATGCCTGCCCAATTTTTAATAGTCCTCAATGTAGATAACTGAAATTTTTGTGCTGAGACCACTTTTCTTTTTTCACTCACAGTGACCATGGCTTCTGACCTTTTGACCTCAAAATACATAGGCTTCTTCCTTACCCAAAGTGCAAGCCATTCACAAAGTTTGGTCCAGGTCTGTGATGAAGAACAAATGTTACTGTGTGGAAACCATTTGTTTTCTATCAGTCAAAGTGACCTTGACCTTGGACCATTTCACCCAAAAAAGCAATAGGTTTCTTCCCCACCCCAAGTGCAAGCCATCCACAGAGTTTGGTAACTGTAGATGGCGGAGAACTTAAGTTATTGTGTGGAAACCATTTTTCTTCTTTCGATCACAGTGACCTTGACCACTGAGCTTTTAAGCCCAAAATTGATAGTGTTCTTCCTCAAGTGCAAAGCATACCCAAATTTTGGTAACTGTAGATGGCGTGGAAACCAACCTGGTAAAAGACAGAATGATAGACAGATGACTGGCCAGACATCATAGCATAATATGCTCCACCTTATGACAGGCGTATAAAAAGGTGGATTTTCATGGGGTGGGTGGACAAGACAAACTGGTAAAGATTTACAACAAATAGTCCAGAGAAGTCCCCTCTTTTAATTACATGTAATACTCTGTCCTAAATAGTTCATACTTTCTTAAGTTCACTCAACTGCCAAATTACAGAATAAAATGAACCTATATGAACCAGCCACCTATCTAAAGAGGTCAGTATTTTATTTTACAGACATGACTGCCCAACAGTTAAATATGCATCTAAGATCAAATCTATTAAGCAATAACCTGTCCTAATCAGTCACATTCTTAAGGTACTTAAAAATTACAGAAGTAATGAATCTGTATTAAGCAGCCACTTGTCTTAAGAGTTCATTTTTCCAACTTCTAAGAGATGGTCCCCCTCCAGGCTTGGGGATGCAGAAGAGGCCCAATGCACCCTCCCCTGTGTTGTAAAAAGCGATTAATGGAGACAGGAGCTGCAGTAGTACAATGGTTAGCATGCTGAATTTGCAACAGAAAGGGTGTGGGTTCAAATCCTACCATTGGATCAGCCCAGGTTGGTGTGTATTTGGGCAAGGCAATTCACTCCAATTGCCAAGACACTAAACAGCCTCATTCTGTTGCCATGCCATAAAACACCAAACCAAACCATCCGAAAGATGGCTACCCAACACATATTAAACTGCGCTTTGTGGCGAGTCCTTCTTCCACGAGGTGGTCTCTTTTGAGAGAAGGCTAAAAGGAGCCTAACTATAACAAAATGAAGATAGAGTCTTGGCTCTATGTTATTCCATACTATAGTTCAGGTTTCAATGATGAAATACATTACACTGTTTGTTGTTTCCTTCACAAAAGATCATCATATTCAAGGCAGTCTTTTGCTTTGAATGATCATTCTTTTTGAACAATGGAAAACAAACCTTTCACTTTACTCAGCTATGTATAGTTTTTAAAGAAAGTCATTTTTCATTATGTGGGAAATTATGTTCATACTATGAAACTTCCCTATACTATATACTACTGGGAAAAAAATTGTGGATGTTTTATACAGGTGGGCATAATACAAAGGTTTGGTTTGCAATAGAATGGACATATTAGGACAAAGATTTGTGGCCAGTCTGCAAAGGTTGCCAGATTACAGAGGGGCTGATTTAATGAAGTTTTGAATATCCCAAACTTGCTAATTTTTAGAAGGACCAAGATCAAGTTTTCACTTCAGCCAAATGAAGAATCCCTTTAAATACCATATATACTTGCTTATACATTCACGTCAAATCCAACTGTATTTGCCATCCCATAATGTTCTTCTTATTACTCGTAACAAACTGCAGAGACCTATATCTTTGGCACATTATGCTCGGTCTGTGCAGTTGGATTTGATTTATGAGTGAGTATATACGGTACCAGCATGAAAAAGCCATCAATTCTCAGCTCTGTCCAATACAACTGTAACAGTTGTAAAGTCTGATCTGCATGCACACAACTATTGACAGATGCCTGACTGCATTTTTTGATGAAGAGGTAAGTACTACTCTTAGTCTCTCACTTTTCCCTCTCCCTCAATTGGTGCTAATGACTTTACCATACTTCACAATGGCATACATGTACACGATGATTCACACACAAACATTCCAGCCTGAACCCTTAGTCTGGGTTAAAATAAGTTTTTTTTCCCTGTGAATACTTATATAATAATTATCTTCAACATGTACATGTACTTTCATTAGTTTTGGTAATATAACTTTGAACTCATTATGTACATATTGCAGGCATTGTGCACAAACCTTGAATATCATCATGTGTTATTAACAAGTCTGGATAATTATTTTACTAATTTCAAACAAGCAGTTATATATATATATATATATATATATATATATATATATATATATATATATATATATATATATATATATATACAGAGAGAGAGAGAGATAGAGAGATAGGGAGAGAGGGACAGGGACACACAAATTGGCAATCATGCAGTTACATTAACAAAATACTTAACACAAAAGCTGAGAGAAAACCTGAACTTGATAATATAATATTTCAGTATAGTGAAAGGTTGCAGATGTATTTCTTTACGAAAGTTCTTTTCATCTTCCAAAGTAAAATAATCACCACAATCTCAGATACTCTAAATTTGAAATATTCAAGTTCAAATTTGTCTCTCTTATTATGTTGACTTTCACTGGGCAATTTATGCCATCAGGAGGTTAGAAAGTTTGCAATTTTAAGTTGACAACAGCCAGAATTGATGGATGGTTGACGTCTTCTACTTATGCAAAAATCATGATCCAAGAATACTTTTTTTTTAAAAATTGCTAAGAGGTTCAACTGTTAGTGAAAGATGTTACTTGAAGGTTGTTCAACTTTTAGCAACTACAGTCTCTATGAAGAAATATATGATAAACTATATTAAAGACTACTTAACAAATTGTTAGGAAGAAAACAGAGAACAGTGGAAATAATATAACAAATACATGAAAAAACGATAACACAGTTCAAGAGTTAGACATTTACAGGCATTGAATCGAAACATCAAATCAGATATAATGTTAAAAATGGCAGGTATTCCATGTATTGACTTTTACCATTGATGCTTGATTTTTACTAAATCTATCAGTGTTTGTGATGATGATTTAGATATAGATTTTATTTCATGTGTTTATTCTGGCTTATCTTTTCCAGAACAACAATAACAACTAATGTCATTGTTCGAATCCCATTTTTTTATCAATGCAACATGTTAATGAATTCTGATCTGCTGCGACAGACTGCATAAGATGTTCTGCTTTTAATTTGAGCACATAATACAAATCACATATGATCCATAATATACAAATCATATATGTTCCATAATATACAAATCATATATGTTCCATAATATACAAATCATATATGATCCATAATATACAAATCATATATGATACATAATATATACAAATCATATATGATACATAATATATACAAATCATATATGATCCATAATATATAAATCATATATGATCCATAATATACAAATCATATATGATCCAATTCTTTCACTGAACCATTCAATACCCTTATTTGTCAATCTGTTGCTATTAGGTAGTAGAAAATAAGTCCCAGGAATAGATTCATTTGAATCAACATTATTATTGTAAAATGCATAAGTTTCTTTAATTTTTTTCCATGCCAATATCCCCAATCACGAATTTATTCATCGATTACATGATTCCTGGTTTCATTAATTGTATCTATTTATTTTTCCATTGAATGTTATTATTAATAGATCTTTGAATCTTTTTTCCATTTGTGTATTTCCAGTCATGATGAGGATGAATGTTAAACTTATAATAGGTTATGTGAAATTGTTTTTGGACTGTCTTAGGCCAACAACAACAAAAATATGTGTTTCCGGTCGGCTGAGAGGTCCCTGTTTCTCGTTGCCGACCCTACCACTCCCCCTCCCCCCAATTTTTGTTTTTTTTTAATATTAAAAAAATCACATTGCTGAAATTGATTTGTGCATCTAATTGAGCCCATTTTGCCCAGTACTTTGAAGCACTTGAAATATTATTTTGATTTATATATAATGTTAAAAAAAATTTTTTTTTTAAAAACCTACCTGTCTAGCCTAATTTTAAAACCACGGCAATAGCAAACACACATATTTTCTTTTGTGGCCTTATTAGACCTAGAAATTAAATATAAACTTTTGGTTTTATGTTTGTTTGACAAGATAGTTTCACTAATTTGTTTTTAAACAATTTGTACATCATCAAGGAGCTTGGAAAAAATGACGATTGTATGTTTATAATTTTAAAGACAGTATAACTTGATAGCGCTTTGAAGTATATAGGTCAGGCAATATTTCAAGCTCAATGATGATTTTTTTAAGTTCTAAAATATCATAATGATTGTCCGTCAATATATGTCCTATATAATGCAAACACTTCAGTCTATTCTTGTGGCTGGTTGTTTAGGTTTAAATTTTAAAAAAATAAAAAAAATAATTTATTTCACTTGTGCAATGAAAATGATTATGAATATTTGACCATTTTATATGACATTTTATGGTTGCTAACACGTTGATGGGAACCTTAACTAAATATTTTCATAAGAAATCTCACTGACACAATGGACCAATGACTAAAAGTAAGACTCATTTTCTAATCACAGATGCCAAAAAGAAACTAGGATGCAACCCACTCAAATCTTTTCTCGCAAAAAAAGGCTTGTATATGCTATACTTACCCTTTTTGAAGGAATGAGACAAATGTAACTGAGAAATTAGGACTGATTTCACACTATGGTCAATAGCTTTATATACTCATACAGACAACTTGCATATCCTGTTTCAATTTGGCTTTGGAAGTTGATTCACATTGACAACACATCATTTCACGTAATATGCAATTCATATTTAATAGCTGTGATACAAGCATTTGATCATGGAAGCTACAATCAGAGGCTGTAATGAAACAAAAATATACCGTGATATGAAATTAGCAGGCAGTTTGGCTTGTCTGTATTAAACAACCAAAAAAAAAAAAAAAATACCATTGAATGGGTATAAAAAACTCATCAAAGCAGAAATAGTCAAAGCTTTTAAGTACATAAAGGTTATTTACAATAGAACAAATGGCACTAGAGTATCGAAAATCCCCTCTGTCAGTAGCATACGCATTTTGTGTTAAAGTTACTTGTAGCCAGATAAACAAAATCAAACTTATATGGGTTGTGCCTTCATTTAAGGGAAAAAATTGCACTTGCTGAAATAATTATATCATTTAGTATTGCAGTAACTACTGTTAGTGAAATAATACTTTCTTAAGAATTACAGGTGCTGCACTTAAAGATATTTTTCTCCAAACATTGCGATCTGTATATCTAGAAAAATTATTCACATTTGTTTCACTAAGTAATGTTCGAAAGCAGCTTTTATGCTTAGTGAAATCAAAGTCTATACAGATTGGTCATAGGGACAAATAAAGTCGTAAAAATACACCACACGTGATTCTCCAATTCCTTGACATAACTAAATTTTGAAAGATTATTTCTATTTTTATTTGGTCTTACGTTATTGCCACTTAACAGTATTCCAGTGTTCATTTATTTTGCATGCCTCTTTGACAGACAGGTTTAAGAAACAACGCTTAACTTGTTTTCGTCAGTGGTTTGCTTCATTGAAGTATGTATTTTGATCTATAATTAAAAAATATAATGACAAAACATATTGGGGATTGACAGTGAAAACAGGTAAGTCAAGTTCGGACATAAAATCAAGACTGTATGTTTCTTATAACGGAATAGATAGGATCTAGCTGAGAAAGACCCCAAAGTTATTGAAGTGATTGATTCATCGAATGTTTATATCTCAATTATCTGTTGTATTCTTCTATAAATATCCTAAAGACACAAGGCAAAATTATATAAAGAAGTACATGTATTGCCATTTTCATTCATCTAAACTAAGTTTAATGTTTCATCCTTTTTTCAAGCCTAACGGGATGCCCTTATTAATACGCATAATTTTTTAATGGGGATATTTACAAAACTAAATTCAGACAAGAAATTCGCTTCAAATGTTGGTATTTGGTTAATATTTACTTGAGACTGGTCACACGGACAAATTCCACTACTTCTATTTCAGTTAATACAATTGTCGCTCTTCAAATATTGTGCAACCGATTTTATCTGTAGTGACTGACTATTTCTGAAAATGGCTACATAATGAATACATTTTCGATTCAAAAAATCACATTTTGCAAAGAGAATGCTTTATCTTCTCTACTTTATCTATTATTTTTTCATGTACCATGTCTTTCATAACGACTTGGTCGTTACCTGCTTTTGTGGATTTTTTTTGCAGGAGATATTTTTTAGAGGAAATATGTATTTGCGTGCTTACAACTTACTGAAAGGGTTCATAGTTGCTAAAGTAATATTACTCTTATTAATTTCACTTGTTAATTCCATTTGCAAACAAATGGTATATCGTGCTACTGAAGAATGGCGAGTCAAATTTCGGTCAGGAATATCCTTCCATTTAAGGTGTACGGATGAGGATCCATGGTGAGTTTTGATTCAGACACTAATGACATAACAGTAATGCAAATATATTCCGTAATATTTTTTTTTTTTTTTTAAAAACACAAAAAACAGAGCCAAGTTACTTTGACTTTCAGCATACTGCCAGAATGTTACCCATTGATTCACCAAGGCTAAAAATGGATTCAGTGCTAAGACGATGATCGTTTGTGGTAAAGACGTCATGCATATATTTTTTGAAATTAAACAGTTTGACCATGTTGCCTGGACTAATTCACCCCTTTAGTCAGAAGTTATCTCTTATGTATCCTGGTGAATATGTTGAGAATATAGGGTGACAAATCTGTCCATCCAGCACTCTAAAAAGAATGGAAATGTCTCATAGATGTTTGTTATTTCTTTTCAGTTAACACAAAGATGGCAAGAGAAAGATGTGAAGTCTTTTCCAAATGTATGGAACAATTTCCTTCTTTTCTCGACTTGAGAGTTCCTAAAAGACAGAAGGAACATAAACTGAGGTCTTTAAAAGATAAATTATCTCAAGAAATGCAGATGTCGGGATTTGAAACGGTTGCTGAATGGGAAGCGGCTTATAATTTTATCTCATACATGCACTGGCTGACGGGTGAACACAACAAAGCAATAAAATCTGCAGAGGAAGTCTTAAGGAGGAATAGCGACAATGTTATCACTCTTGCGAATCAGGCATGGATGTACCAAGAGAAAAAGCAATACTGGAAGGCAGAAAAAGTAATGGAAAAACTTCAGTTATTAGCAGGTAGAAGAGATCTTCAGTCTATGGCTAATATGAACAGGCTTTCGCATACTCTCGTTTTGGTCCAAAATTTTACAAATATTCTATTGATTTGTTCAAAGAAATCATTACAGATAACGACATTGACGTCAAAAATCTTTATCTCTCGAAATTTGGTCTTGCACTGTTGCAAAAAAGACAACTCCAAGTGAATAACATTTTCTGTTTTGAGCATGTTTCAGACTATCAGAACTCTACAAAGCGTGCTGCAGAAGTTCTCTCTGACATGGTCCAGAACATTAAGTCTGACATCTACAGAGCAAGAGGAGTTTCTTCCCCTAAGCTTGATTATCTCACAACATTTGGAAACTGCTTTGCAACTATGGCATTAACAATGTTTGTGCCGAAACACACACACAGACACACACACACACACATATACATACACACCTGTCTATAAAGGACACTTATGCGACTACAAAAGCTTGTCCTTTGTGCAAATGTGTCCTCTATGATATTAAAGTTAACTTAGGAGATGCAGTTCATAAATGCCGTCCTTTATGAGTTGGGTTTGGTATTTACAGCACTACAACACTTTGAAGGTTATACTGTGCCAAGGCAAGTGGAGTAAAGTGCCTTGCCCATGGACACACTAATGTAGCCATGGACACACTACTGTAGCCATGAACACACTACTGTAGCCAATGCGGGCTGATCCTATGGTAGGAATGGAACCTGCACTTCTGGTCACAAGTTCAATGCCTTAACCATTGAGCCACTGTGGCTTCTGCATCATCCTTTATAAGGTGTACTTCATATGGAAGTGTATGCAAGGACAATTGTGTGTGTGTGTGTGTGTGTCAGTAGAAGCTGGGAAGAAAACATTAACATCAAATAATTTACATGTACAGTTTAAATTCCTGAATCTAACTTGTATTAATCTGGCTATTGCTTTAATAGACAATATTGATAACAAGCTAATCCTGTGAATTTATGTCCCCAACGTAGTGTTTTGAGGAAACAAATAGTTTCAGAACTTTGATCTGTGTCAATGACCTTCAAGACACGACCCAAACTGCTAATACCTGACACATTTATGAACGGAAATACGTTAATGTATCAAATTGCATTGCTCTATCTTAAACGCTTTTTAAGTCAAAGGGCAGAAATGAAACACTGAACATGCTGACCTTTGACCTATAGTAGACCTGCAAGACAGGATCCAAAATGTGGTATCTCAAACACCTTTTAATGACGATACATAACTGTACTAAATTTATCTTGCATGGCATGAAACTTAATGTTGTATAGAAAGTGGTACAGATGAATAAACAGTTGGATGGATGGATGGAAAGAAATGCAAAATATACTCTATTGTCTACTTGTTGTCAAAAGCTGAGGGCCAACAATGTAACACAAGTCATTTCAAATGAAACCCATCTATTAAACAGTCAGGTTAATTAAACATTTTTAATGGCAATGGTTTTAATGAATCTAAAGTCTAAATCAGCAATACACGACTATACATGTAGATTTTACATACAGTACAACTTTGTTTATCTGAAGCCAAATAATCCAAATTAAAGGTTCATCTGAACCACATGTATGCTTGTCCTACCCACCCCCAGCCTGCAGATTTGGTACAACCCAAACCCATTTCTTTGAATCCCATTTATTCAAATACAGTGGCCCCACATTATAATGATATTCAAGGGAGCCTTAAAAGTGTTCAGTGTCATAGAAGGGCACATTACAACATACATGCAGCAATAAATTTTACCCAAGAGATAACAC
Organism: Margaritifera margaritifera; assembly: GCA_029931535.1. Classification (NCBI taxonomy): domain Eukaryota; kingdom Metazoa; phylum Mollusca; class Bivalvia; order Unionida; family Margaritiferidae; genus Margaritifera; species Margaritifera margaritifera. Next base: position 2,712,480 of record JAQPZY010001641.1, read on the forward strand.
CAGTATTGTATCAAGGACTGTATTACACTGAGGTACATTTATGTTACAGTGAGGGACTACGGTACTTTTTGTGTACACTAAGGAATTTGGATAAAGGACAATCTACTGTACATTGTATTTATAAACCTGAATTACTAGGGCTTGAATTTTTGGCTTGTTCATTTGGCAATTTTGAGTAGTTTTGTCTGGGGACAAGTTGTTGTCCATGGCACTTGCTCCATAACAAGTTGCTTTTAAAACTGGCATATACCAGCCATGTCATCAATGTGTTTCACATTAAGAGTATGATTTCATATTCCCAAGTCTGAGACAACAAAGGATTTATATTAAAAAAATGAATACTCCAAACTGTAAATTTCAACAAAAATTGTTCTCATTTTTACTCCTTTAAATTACAAAACACACAGCACAAGTGTTTTAAGAGCTTGACAAGTACTCCTCAAAAGCTACTTATCCATAGGACAAGTTCTTTCAAATATAGAAAGTTAATCCTGTCGACTTCATGAAACAACACCTCATATTTTGCAATCAATCAACCAAAAGAAACAATAATGAAAGATTTTGTAATAGTTTCCATGGAGTCCAGTGCAAGATAACAGCAGCTGAGCATCTCTCAGCAATTTGATGAATAGCTGAGAAATTTGATCAGCTTTATAGAGGTAAACAGCTCCCATCTGCTTCAGCACAAGCTGTTAATGTCTGGCATATCAGTATGCTGTACATAATGTATTTATTACAAGCTCAGTCAAATCAAAGGTATGCAACAGCTTTCTCTGATAGAAGGCAAAAATGGTCTCATAAGATAGGTAGCTCAAAGCAGTATGCAGTGAGAGTCCTTGCTTCAAGGTTTCTGGTTTGGTGTTGTACATGTACATCACTGCAAAACTTGGAATGTCATATCATGCTTAGGAAAGAAAAGAACTTTGTCCAATTACATGCCATAGTAGCTGATCTCAGCTGGTAGAAATCAAACCTGCACCCTTCTGGTCACAAGTCCAATACCTTTACCGCTGAGCCACTGAGGTGTCAAAGACCTCCAATTTCTGGTCCTGGGCCCTCATGATTCAAAAGTTTGGTCAATAGTTTTATAAACTGGACTCTCAGTTTTGGAAGTAATGTGGCCCTGAAACTAAAGCTGCCCCGGAGTGTACACATTGCCAGGAAAGATGTGCATGCAGGTAATAATTATGGAACAGTCTTGAGAGGGACTTTTTCTTCATTCTTCAAAAAAAAATTCAAATAAATAAGAAGCACTGAACCATGGATCCCAAGGGCAGGTGACATTATGTTCCCATGTCCTTTAACTTTGGGGGACACACAAAACTTCAAAGGTACAAAGAAAAATATGATAGAGTGCTTAATACACTAGAAGTGGGATAAAAAAAAAGAGATAATCTTACTTGCTGAGTTGTGCCACCTTAACTTCGTTGTTTACAATGTAATATAATATTTATAACACTTATATTATTGTTATAAAAGTTTTATCAAGTCCTCAAGGAAAATATAAAAACATTTACATGTTCTTGTTCACCTGGAAAGAGCTGCACTATGGAATTCTCTGTTCCAGATCTTGCTCTCATTTAACTTTAGTGTTCACACATTATCAACCAACTAATAATTCATTGATTAAATGCCAAATTTCTGCAAGTTTTTCCCCAAGAATTTGTCTCCCTTTTGTCATTATCTCAACCCTGAAAATACATTACACTAGTGGCCATCAGTGACTTTGCATTGCACTTTGGCAGACTGCTACAAACCTTCAATATTTTGATTGCCAAAAATGTTGTTTTAAAATGGAAAGTATGTCATCTTAAAGTTTTATCAGCTTTAGTGACACTGGCCATTGCTTGAGCCAACACAGATGTGGACAGACCTGCACTAAAGAAAAATAGAAGGCAGATTTTATTTATGTTTTTCCCTGATAAAAATGTGTGCCAGGAGGAGCTGGGGGAATGGGGCACACAGGAGTCAAGATTTGGGGGGACATAGGACAAAAAAAATGCAGGAAATCTATGATCCCGCACTCAAGGTGCAACACAGATTAATACTGATTAGACTCAAGATGATTTCCAGTTTTTCTCACTTTTTGGACGAATGTTGAACCTGAATCACAGTCTCCTTATGATTCAAAAGGTGTTGCATGTATGGGTTTGTATAAGCTGTGATTCCTTCCACTCTTAACTTTTCATTGTATACTGAAATGGATGACCTGAGAGTAGATGATTACACAACATGACCACATTGCAAAGCAGTTTTGTTTGTATGATGCAGAATTCCTCATGGTGCATGTTACAATAAATGCACCAAAAACTTGTTGGCCCTGTGTGTGGGGGCCTGTCTAAACCTTATATTACAGGTTTCTTATTCTTATAATTATTTGCCCAAGAAACTGTTGATTTTATGAGATTGTACATAAAATACTCATAAGGGCAATTATAATTTTGCATGGGTCAAGTGATTCTTCAAAAGCCACTTGCCCTTGGCCTGTGTGTCAGAAGAAAATGTCTGAAGCACTGAGATAGTGTCTGAGCAAGAGAGCTAAATGCAAAAAGCATAAAGAACACTTCACGGTTTATTCTAGAATGCTCAATTGTGGTATTTCAAAAATCCACATCAGAAATTCAACCGAATGCACCAAAATCAAATGTAATACTTGCAACCCCTACCACTGTTTACTTAAACAACCCCCCCCCCCCCCAACACACACACTTTTTTTTTCTTCAAAAGGGGGGGGGGGGGGTTAAAGACTCTGGAGTATATCAGGGTCTAACATAGCCACACTGCAGGTGAGGATATATGGTACAGTATATATTAACTTTAGCGCATATCAGGATCTTCTAGGCATCAATTATTTGCAACTGAGAACATATGGTAAATCAAGAAATATGCACCGCCTGTCTGTTTTCACTTGTTCCCTCATTACTTACTTAATAACATCTTGATGAAAACATGTTTGGAGTAGGATTGGTTTATTAGATACTACAGGTATGTTAATATAGTGTACTGACTGCAATAAAGTTTCCAACTGAATGGAGCAAAGGCAAATTGCATGCCATAGATTTTGGAAATGTGCATTAAATTGTTTTAGAGTGTTAAAAAATTTAAGAATCCAAAGCAACTGTCCAAGCAACCCCCACAACTGCGAGGGGGCACAGGCCCAAAATTCCCATAAATTTTTTTTATTGGGAGGGGGCCCCAGAATTAAGTTTGGGGAGAGGGGGCCAGAATTTCTTGCTACGCCACTGACTGATTTTAATTCCACTGTAAAAGCTGGATATGTTATTATAACATAATAATATTTTTTTCAAATTCTTATACAGCACTCCCTCACTATAAGGTCCTTCATTATGACACAGTTCCTGTTATAAGGCAAGTATGGTCATTGATCCCATTTCATTATTTCATAGTGAAATTATATATATATAATGTACTTCATTTTGAGGCAGTACACTCTCTGACTGCTCTGAACAGTGTTATAATGAGGCAGTACTGTATTACTTGAATGCAGTAGAATCCATCTTGAAAGACCGCAACCTTCTTCCAAAAAATCATGGTCTCTCAAGACAGGTGATCTCTTATGATAGGTCATAACACTATATAATTATTCAATCTGTGCACTGAGAATCTGGTTTCTCAAGACGGATGATTTCTGGTCTTTCAAGATAGGTTTTACTGCATAATGTAAAATCACGTACACAATGGGTTGTTTTTTTTGTTGCTTTCTTCTAAAATTCACATTTAAGGACAAAAAAAAACTGATTTTGACTATCAAACAACAAGAGTTAATATGTTCATCAAGAAAATATCTCAAATGTTTTGAAAATAACTGTATATATTTAACATTCATAGCACAAGGTCTAAAACGTATGTTGTGCTTTTGATTGTTCAGAGATTGGCATCTATCTTTTTTAATATTTATATAAATATAAGTATCTGAAAAATGTATTAATAATTTGTTATGCATCATATTCATAAATACCTTATTATAAAGAGAAAATAAATATCTACTAAAAAAAATGAAGAACTACACGTCTTGCAGTACATGTATAATAATAATAATAATGACTTTATTTAAAGAGGGTGACACAATTAGTTGCATGGAACTAATCCTCCTTGTGGCCCTCTGTTACATGCATATTTACATACAGAGTACATGTACATAGTTGCATAATAATAATAATAATAATAATAATAAAGCATTGATAATAAGCTACATGTATATATGGACATAATAAACAGAAAGTTTTGTAAGAACATGATTCATCTAGGTACATTGTGTATATACAGTACAAAAATTGTGAGACAACAAAATGGAAGGTTTGAGAATTTATACTGTAAGTTGTAATGTATTTGTCAAATCAAACAGGTTCCACTTTTCATCCATTGAATTAGATGATAATTAAATGCATTTATATTTGTACTTTCTCTAATTTCCTTTGGGATTCAATTCCAAATTAGTGACCCCGAATATTTAAAACTTTTCTTAAAGAGTTCTTTATTTGGTTTAGGAATGCAGAGGTGGTTAGCTGAAATTGATCTTAAATTGGGAGTGTTGCCTTGTTTTCTAGCATGAAATAGTTCTTTGAGATATAATGGGGCCATATTGTTTGAAACTTTGTGCATAAGTCTAGCCTTTCTCAGAAATATTCGTTCACTTACTGTTAACATTTTAATATTATTCATTGCATTTGGGATGTTTTCAGCATTATCTAGGATGAGTTTGCAAGCTCTTTTTTGCAAACGGAATAATTTGCAAATATTCTTGTCAGAAGTGTTTCCCCAGATAACATTACAGTAGTCTAGGTATGGTTGTATATAGCTTTTGTAATATATTAACCTGTGTTTAGTTGATAGATATGGCCTTATCTTGCTTAATAACCAGAGACATGAATTGACTTTATAACATACGACTTGAATATGTTCATTCCATTGCAAATTGTTGTCAACCATCACCCCAAGGATTTTGTCATGGGTTACCATTTGTAGACCAATTTCATTCAACTTGAGATTCAAATTGTTATTTTCCAATTTTGCTCTTTTTTGTTGGGTAGTAATCATTAATACTTTAGTCTTGTCCGTGTTTACTTTCATGCCATTTTCCTTACACCAGGAATCAATTCTAAGTAAGGCTGTCTGAAGGGAGACCTCTAGGTCTGATTTTAGCTGTTTGAAATCTGATAGAGTGATGTCATCTGCATATAAGTCAGTAGATGAAATACAGTTGCCTATTTTCAGTGGTAGATCATTTATGAAAATGAGAAAGAGGAGTGGGCCCAGGATTGATCCTTGTGGTACTCCACATGTAATTGGTTCTTCTTTAGAAAAACTGCTATTTATTTTGACACACTGTTTTCTCATTGTTAGATATGATCTAAACCAATCAATCGTTGAATTGTCACATTGATAAATGTTTAATTTATTGATAAGAATATCATGATCAACAAGGTCAAAAGCTTTTCTAAGATCAACTAGTATGGATCCAACTAATTTTCCTTGATCCAAGGCAGTAATCCATCTATCTATCATGGAGACCAAGGCTGTCTCACAGGAGTGGTTTTCTCGGAACCCTGATAGGTTTTGATGAATTAAATTATAGTTTGATAGGTACATCAAAAGATTGTCATGGACATGCTTTTCAAGTAGTTTGGACAGAGTTGGTAATATAGATATGGGTCTGTAGTTATTGACATCTTCTTTGCTGCCAGACTTGTGAATGGGGGTAACTTTTGCCAATTTCCATGTCAGGGGAAACACTGAGGTGGATATGCTTAGATTACATATGTAAGCTATGCTATCAAATATTATGTTTGCAGCAGTCCTCAGGAGACGTGGTCCAATATTATCTAGGCCTGTTGATTTCATTGTTGCAGTAGTTTGCAAAAATTTTAAATGTATAGGGTATTGACCATCTTTCACTTGCGATTTACCGCACTTGTGATTTACAACAGTCTGGGTTATCATCTACTGTGAGGCCTGTAAAGATGGGAGTCAAATACACAAGGTAATGCACTAACTGGCCAGACAGATCCTAATTCAGGTCTGTAATATAGAGTGGAATTGGGACCTCTTGAGTGAAGTACAAGAATTGCCTGAATTACTACAGTATGTGTCACTGAACTACACTCGACATCACTCTTCACAAGAACCCTGTGGGCTTAGGGATGTAGAATAGGCCCGATGCAGCCTCCTGCATGTCATAAGAGGCAACTAATGGCGGAAAACCTTTTTATCCTAGGTTGTGTCCATGATGATTTTCCAGCTGAGAAAGTCTTGGACTTTTGAAAAGAATAAGGTTTATATTAAAAAAAAACGACTTTATAATTTTGGATTTGAAAATTGTTTTGGTTTATCTTTGTTCTGTGTGCCTTTATTGGGAAACCTATGCTTACTCTGCACTGTATAGTCAGGATTGTGCTGATGTACCATTAAACCCTACACATACATACATATATATATCATACATATATATATATATATATATATATATATATATATATATATATATATATATATATATATATATATATATATATATATATATATATATATGTATACTCTTTACAAGGATGGGTGTATTATGGTCAATTCATTTTGTGTGTACTGTAACTGTAAAAGTGAAGCAAGAGGCAGTAACAGAAGTTTCGTTTGAAAATTAAGTGGTGTAACACCAGAAGACAACGCCAACAAAATGATCCATATGTTTTTCTCTTGCATGCAAAAAGGACAGTATCATTACTTTTGAGTATCTACATGTACCTCATCGATCATCAATGTTCCTTTGCTTTTTTTTTTGTTTTTCTCAGGCATAAACATTCCCAAGAAAGGTGATTCAAGTTCAAATGGTGACGACTTCAACACCTCAGAGAAATTAGGTGAATGTCGTTACCTTCAAGAAAATGTACCGTTGCTATTTTTTACACACGGAAAAATAATAAAAAATCTTTGAAATTTCAAAAAGAGTTTATGAGTTTCCCTTATAGATGAGTATATACAGTACCTATTGGTTTGGATAAATGAGATGCAGTGAGAAAAACATAACTTCCCAAAAATGTATTACTTTAAAAACTATATGTTCCAACAGTCAGACATTCAGATCCTCAAACTTAAGGCATGTTCTTTATAACATGTTTTCATTGATATGGCAAATAACACACATCCTCCCTCTCTCAAGACCATTGAAGCAATGAAAGATCAGAATGTTTCCTGCACATCTGTGAATATCAAATAATAATAATGCACTGAGATGCATAAATAATGAATAAACAAAAGGAAACAAGTAAAACCATACTGCACATCTGCACTAACCACATATCTAGCCTACAAAGTTTCAATAAAATCCTATAAGCAGTGTGCGAGGATGATGAGATGAATTCTCAAAAGACCCCCTTTTTCAATAATTTTTCAAGAGATGTCCCCAAAAATGGACCAGAGAAAAAAGTAAAACCTTAACGCACAGACATGTATACACAGACCACAAATCTTGCCTACAAAGTTTCAATAAAAAGCTTCAAGCAACGGGGGAGAAGTAGTGGTGATGAACTGAATTCATAAATATCCCTTTTTCCAAAATTTTTCAAGAAACATCACCAAAAATGAGGCAAAGGAAAAAGTAAAACCTTCAGGCAAAGGAAAAAGTAAAACCTTTTTGTGGATCTACACCAACCACATATATCTAACATGCACAGTTTTAATACAATCCTCCAAGCAGTTTTGGAGAAGAAGCAATTGCAAGCCACAGTCATATAATACCCCTTTTTCTCTCCCCCCCTACCCCCTGGACAAATTTTCAGTCAACCTTTTTGCCCTGGGATGTGTCCCATGCTGAAGTTCATGCTGAGAAGGTCTTGGACTTTTGTAATGTAAAAAAGAATTAGATTTACAAGTGACTTTACATTTTAAGGATTTTACCCTTGTTTGCCTTTCTCTTTGTTTTATATGCCTTCTTTGGGGGATGTCTAAACTTACTCAGCAATATGTAGTTAGTATTGTGCTGATGTGCCATTAAACCCTATACATATATGTACACATTACAGTGTTGCACCTAGTGTCCCCCGGTCCCACAAGTCTGGGACACACAACATTTAATGCTACAAATAATTGTTTTCATTACAAGTAATGGATGAAACAGAGCACCCAAGGGACACACAGGGGTCAAGACTTAGGGAACATGGGGCCAAAAACTGCAGACATCCTGCAATTCCACACTCAAAGTGAAACAATACATCTGAATGGATGAAGACATGAATGAAAGGGCAAAAGGCTATATCCTCTCCCAACTTTGTTGGTTATATAATAATAATATTAATAATAATAATAATAATAGTAATAATAATAGACTCAGAGACAGAACAGGTGGACAAATTGTACAAAACTTTAATTAGGAATCTAGCTGAATGAGGGAGGTGTGGAAATTTTCTCACCTAGATGTGGATCCTTGACTGGAAATAAATTATTCTCAAATACAACTTATCCATATCTCTATGTTTACACCTCAGTTATTTTCATGACAGGATAAAGTTAATGATGAATATGACAGTGAATATATATATATATATATATATATATATATATATATATATATATATATATATATATATATATATATATATATATATATATACACACAACACATCTGAACTAAGGTATAACAATACAAATCTTGGCCCATTGATCAAACTTTCTACAATTACCACATTTTCCCAATCCAGGAGAAAGATGTCAATTCTTAAAACAGGACATTTATTTCTGTACAATATGTTTAATGGTCCAGACATGGCCTAGGGCAAGTTCCATTAATTTTAGCCAAGTCATTCACCTGACTGGCTTACTTGTGGCTAACAACAGATCAGGTGTGAATGAGATACAATCATTCTACTGGCATTAAATAATTTGGAGGTTCACATTCCCAGTGATAGAGTAACTATGCAGGCACTTCTTTTATTTTCAATTCATGTACCTTTTATAAAAATGAATGAGTGAAATTTAGCAAAGGGGCTATGAGGAATAGAGTTTAAGCAGCGAAGGAAAAAAAAAAAATTTTGCTAACAATAACTGAGCCATTAGTCCATGATTTTTCATTCCAAAAGTCTATGGAAAAAATGTAAAGCTTTAATCCTAAATAAACTTTTTTTGAACTACAGTCACACCTGCCTTGAAGAATCAATTCTAAGAAACAATCACCTGTCTTAAACATCCATTTTACAGGTGCTTTGCATCAAACAAGAGACACTCTTTTTTTGCGAGTCCACCTTTTATTTAGTTATAAAGTAAAACACTTATTGAGCTTAATCTGAAAATTATAACATTTACCTTGATTTAGGATGTGGCGTGACATATGTACATACAGACAAACACACACATGGATACCAAAGTGATCAGTATATACAGCTTCTGCCAAGGCAGGCTCAACAATAAACGTAGAATCAAACCTCTGTTAAGCTGTCCATTTTTTTTTCACTTCCCACAGGTGACTGTCTGAGACAGGATGAATTTAATTGCATTACTGGTTTGATTTTTTCCTACCTTTGTTTATGGTGAGCTGGTTATCTCCCCCTGCCTGGAATTCATAAAGGGCCACAAAGAGATTGGGATCTTCTACTTGTTGGTTTGCCAGAAGATTTTCCTTGGACATCCATTTGGTTCCCAAGGGCTCCAAAGGAGCATCTGGTAAGGGACGGGTCTGGACAAAGGCCTCTGAAATGATGAAAAACAGTTGGAGGAAAAAGAGCACAAGAATAAAATGCTTTTTACTTATTCAATAGCCTTCACCAAGAGGACATCTATCTATAATGGACAAAATCTGTCCTGTCACTTTACTGTTTTTATTGAAAATCTTATTGGAGGTTGGGTTGGGTTGCTTGCTTGCTTGAAAATTCACTTGCCCAACTCAAAATGGTGAATTTTCCAATCACTTACCAAATCAAGTGAGTAATGATTCAGGAGTCAAAAACTGACCAGTGTTTCACCTTAATGATAAGGATGTTTGGTTGAGAATATTGCCAACTTTGTTCAATGAAAGTCCATATTTTCTACCAGAAGTTTTATGTTTTGTTTGTATCAACAAGCTCATAATTGTGCTTCACACTCACTCACTCTTCAATTCTAATAAACACTTGTCAGACGGAAAGCATACTAGTCTCAATTCACAATTACTTACAACTGGTATAAGAAGGGTCACAAATAAGTTCTGAAAAACAACCTTTCACACAATCAAATTTAGGTCTTTTTCTTATATTAGGAAAGCGACAATGACTTCGCCTTGTCAATTTGTTGTTTCTTTTTAGATCTACACGAGTGCCTGTAGTTTATGGCCTTTGAGATGCTCCCTCAACCCAGCCAAGTAGTGTTAAGCCCTAGGCGAAATGGATGGCATGTTGCCTTAGCATGTTTTCATATCAATTTCACAGACGAAACAAACTTTTGCACATTCACAGGCATGTGTTTTAATAGCTGATCGACCAATTAACTGCCCCCCCCCCAGATATCGCTGCCCGATTTCCGCAAGTTATTATTTGTTGATGAAAACTTAATAACTTGTGTTTTGAAACTAAATCATCTATATGTAAATACCAATTTGTGTTTTAAGAATAAAATTGGTGAAAGCACTTTCTAAATATATCTTTTGAAAATTTTAACAGCAGTGCTTGCATTATTTTCTCGATAAAATCAGTTTGAAACCATAAGTGAAACTGCTATGTGGTAATAATGGCGGACATAGCTGTGTCTTGGAAGTATGTCTTCATTAGACTGTCTGTTTTCGTAATTCACTGGGCACATACATCAAGGAAATTAAACAATTCATAGAAGGCAAAGTGTAACTATTATGTGATAAAAGATTTAGCCTAAAAATTAAAATGTGTTGGTCAGAAACGTATGAGACAATTCTATGTTGTCGAATTGATAAGTGCTGTAACTTAAGGTTAAGGTTGATAGCTTACATCACACATATCTGTGCAAATACGAGAAAGAGTAGCAAAGAAAAAAGTATCCAACCAATACACAACATTATTATGATCACATAGACAAATATTAAAACCATACATTTTCAATCATATCTAGGGATTGTTGCAACGAAGCTAGAAAATGAGTGGTCATATGAAGAAAATCCCTGTTTCTAAAAATAGATGCATCTACTTTTTTTAAAAATACCAAAAAATGACAGTCAAAAGATTTACATTTAATTCAGAATCAACTCCCTCAAAATCCAGTTGTAAAGATGAGATTACTCATCAGTGACCACTGTGGTCTGAATGAATGAACACCACGATGTTGAAGACACATTTACTTGTGCTCACATGTGCGTGTTATAGCCAAATATAGGGGTTGTTTCAAACTAATTTGGAAATGTTTTCAACGAACATTTTCTAGCGAAGAAACTAAAAAAATAATTAAATTTGTTGTTTAGATGGCAGTTACTTAAGTATTTTTACCTATTTGTAATTACACTACTGTAATCTAGGTACTCCTGTCAGTTAAAATTAATTACAATGTATAGTTTCTGCTATGCATTTTTGAAGTCATATGGCCAAAATATGCATATTTCTCTCGATCTAAACATACACTTTTAAGTATGAATACACTGCATATGAGTATAATACATTCATACACTTACAAAATGTGTTTATAATATACATACAACATAGAGAATTTTCTACTTGAAGATGAAATATTGCTTAAAACTAATGTTAAATGCAAATATGCATAATGAGAAATACAGGACACAATTCAAATAAGAGAACCATAACACACACACACTTATATATATATATATATATATATATATATATATATATATATATATATATATATATATATATATATATATATATATATATATATATATATATATATATATATATATATATATATATATATATATTGCATTTTTTGCATCGCTGCCACTTCTCCCTGTTCTGCTCTCACTTCTCCCTATTCTGTCCAAAAGGAGAAGTCACTTCTCCCTAAATTTCAACTCTAGCTTGACCCCTGATCAGTGTCAATTATTTGTATCAACAAAAGTCTCCCAAATGACAGAGGATTCAAATTACTGACACTAAGTAATCCAACATCAAAATTCTGATTCATAAGGATATCGTGTATTCCAAAATAGGAAAGCATATAAACACATTATTCAGTGCTTCGTCAATTTTTAATAACCTTCTTGTGCTACAAAATGTAGTTCAAATAATTAATTGAAATAAATATCTTAAAAGCATAATCAGTATAGTGTATGTTGATCAACAGAGTTATATCATCTCTTGTGAGTTTATGACATCAGTGGATCATACTCAATGCTTTGCATCTCACGAGATGTTCCGATATCATTTACACACTGAGATGATACAGCTTTCCTCATCAACGTACCATACTAATAATGCATTTTTATTGAACAATAACTTGTATATTTCGATAATAGCCCACTTTATTCTGGGAAAGTACAAATTTACTTGCCTGACAGGGCAAGTGGATTTTTATGGAATTTTCAACCTCTGATAACAGATGCAATCTTGACACCTGTGACCAACAGGGTAAATAATTATCAAAGTGAAATTTTCACATTCAACTCTTATGGCAACAGCTACTGCATTGTCTGCAATTTTTCATACCTTTTGGTTTTTAGTGCACTATCCATCAATACAAATCATAATTTCCTTAAGTTACATTTGATATTTCACTATAATTATTCACACACACCACACAAAATAAAAATTATATGAAAAATTAAACACAATACAGCATAATGCATTTGACAGACGACACTACCTGCTTTATGTATTCATCCTACAACTTGGTCAAATCTGACATAGTACATGTATGTACCATCATCGGTCAAATGTGATAAAATGTACAGTATACAAATATGCAGCTGCTACCGTCTTGGTCTAATGCAAAAAGCAAACTCGTATTTACATTACTTGCTGGATCACTGACACTAACAACAGATGACCAGTAAACCAAGGGTAAAAGGACACCTTTCAGGGATTTCTTTTAGGGTCATCAGGGGCCAAAAACAGGCCCCAATCCCTATGTAAATGGACTCCATACCTAATGTGCTTGTACAATATTTAAAAATCTGGCAAAATTCCAAATTTCTGCAATTTAATACAAGAAAATGTTATTCCTAATTAATCAAATTTTTCCCCCAAATGATCAGGACCCATTCCAAAATCACACAAAGAAAAAAAAATTACATAAGGGATTAATCCTGGGATCCCATAGATGCAAAGCAAGTGCTTCAAAACCAGAGCTTATCTAGCCTCCATTATTTTTTTAAATGAAAACCTGGAGGAGTAATTTATTTTTAGAAGTATCAGTTTTAAAGTGTATTTCAAATTGAATAATGAAATATATTGATCCATCTTGATTCATCCACACTGACATCCTTGTCATAGATCAAGTTGTCAGTTATTGCTACCTTAAGAGAACCTAACAGCAGTCATAGTGGTTTAATTCACAACCCAAGTGCGTAGATATCTGGTTTTAAATGAAATCCTAGATCAGTCTAATCAGCAGTTTGTTTACAGCCTGTAGCAAAACTCCATTGTAATTCATCACAATGGCATTTTTTTTTTTTACAATTCAAAGGTATTGGCCCTGTATTTACAAAACCCCTCAACTTGAGTGCACATTCAAACTCAAATATTGTCTCTTTAGATTCATTATATTCAATGAATTGTTATAAAATAAAAAATTATATTAAGCAACATGCTTAAACCAAATTGATTTCAACTCTTAAATCTCTACTATATTAAGGAATAAAATAACAATATGTGTTTCTGGTTTCATACTAAAACAAGAATACCATGAATGGCACATTATACACCCGCTCCATGTCTAATAGTCCTCTATATTGACAGCTGAAATTTTTGTGCAGAAACCATTTTTCTTCTTTTAGTCACAGTCATCTTGACCTTTGACCTCTTGACTCCAAAACAGATACGCTTCTTCCTTACCCAAAGTGCAAGCCATTCACAAGGGAGCCATGGTAGCTCAGTTGTTGAAGCATCGGTCTTGTAATCCAAGAGTCATGGGTTTGATACCCACCTAAGCCAGCCGCCTCAATTTGTCCTTGGGAAAAACACTTAGCTCCCATTTCTGCAGCATGATATAGCCAATAATGTGCAGAAACCATTGTTCTTCTTTCAGTCAGAGTGACCATGACCTTTGGCCCTTTTTATCCCACAATCAATAAGTTTTTTCCTTACCCCAAGTGCAAGTCATTTTATTCTTCCATCCAGTGACCTTGACCTTTGAGCTGCGGTTCTTCCTCTCCCCACATGCAAACCGTCCACAAAGTTTGGTAACCACAGATTATGGAGAACTCAAGTTATTATATGGAAACCATTTTTCTTCTTTTGTCTCAGTGACCTTAACCTTTGATCTTTGGAGCCCAAAATTTAGAGTTCTTCCTTACCCCAAGTACAAGTCATCCACAAAGTTTGGAAACTGTAGATGGTGGAGAGCTTGAGTTACTGTATTTTGAGGAAAATAACTTGGTAACAGATGAATGGACATCATAACATAATATGTTCTGCTTTATGGTGAGAATACAATTTTTATTCTCATTTTATTTCCTCCCTACACTTACCAAAAGTGAACAAAGGTATGATGACCTGATTTTATTCCTTTGAGAAAAGACCTTGTAAATATTATCATGAACACAATATTATATGATAGTTATGTATGCACTCCATATATATAACTACGTAAATAATTTTGTGTCCATCTGACACAATTTGTTGTAATATTTAAGCAGAGTGCAATTAATGAACAGAGTGCAAAGGTAGCAATTACATGTACTGTATCATACTTTCTAATCTATGTCCTGTGCATACTTAGAAAATATTGGGAGAAATAATAAGCATCTTAATAAGTGTGATGTCTCATACTGTTGCCTAAGAATGAAATTAAATCTGAACTGGTCATAGCATTCGAAAAATACTGATTCGTTTTTTTAAATTATATTTTCTGTTGTTGACTGGAAATATTTTTAGGATCAGCAAAAAAAATAAATAGGGTCACTCGGGGAAACCAGAAACAAAACTATATTCAGTTAGGCCTAGCCAGCGTGTTCATTCTGGAGTATCAAAACATTAGTTTGAGTGTGCACTTAAGTTGACAAGTTCTGTGAATACATAGCCTGGGTTTAAATAAACAATCCATTATTCACATTACTTTTCCAACAACTGTCCCGACAATAATAAAGACACAGAAGTTAAAGATTTATGAATGAACTTTCATTCTTATTGTCAAACATTCAAGTGATGTACAATAATAGTGTTTAAACCAGAAAAAGGTTAATATACAGATATACAAAATAGTTAATGTGTGAGAAATCTTGTGCCCAGAGCCAATGGGTCTCCCACCGTATATATGTACAGCACTCCCTCATTATAATGTTGTCCATATAGATACACAGAATAGTCAGGGTGTGAGAAATCTTGTGCCCAGAGCCAATGGGTCTCCCACCGTATATATGTACAGCACTCCCTCATTATAATGTTGTCCATATAGATACACAGAATAGTCAGGGTGTGAGAAATCTTGTGCCCAGAGCCAATGGGTCTCCCACCGTATATATGTACAGCACTCCCTCATTATAATGTTGTCCATATAGATACACAGAATAGTCAGGGTGTGAGAAATCTTGTGCCCAGAGCCAATGGGTCTCCCACCGTATATATGTACAGCACTCCCTCATGATAATGTTGTCTGTGAGCCATGGAGTATGCATGCCTAATAGTAAGACCACCATATAATGAATACATAAACATATAAACACTTAATGAAATGGCATCCATGAACACACCTGCCTTATAACTGGCAGTATTATACTGAAGGGCCTTATAGTGAGGGAGTGCTGATGTATGTATCTATGTATAGAGTTCTAGGCACAAAAGGGTAAAGTCCTTAAAACTCAAAATTGGTCAAAATGGAGCCACCAGAATGCTGTGTCTGATCTATACTATATGCTAAACCAGGTAGCCCAAATTGTACTTAAAATCAGGTCTTGTTCTACCCTATCTAACAAGAGTTCCGCAGAATTTTAGCTCTCACCTGATCATAATCCACTTTTCATAAGTGTAAATTTTAGTCCAAGATCAAAGTATCCATGATACCTGTGTTGCTCTATGTGTTTGTAAAACAAACAAAAAAAAACAAACATCCAAGGCTTTTAAGAAGTCTTAGTCAACATCTACAGAAACAATGATTTGTACCATTTTGTGTAATTCAGTACTACTCTTCTTTAAAACAATGTACTTTTATGTACTCACCTGTAATGCCTTGTACAGAATTACTACTATTCTTTATATGAATGCTGTATAATGTACTCACCTGTAATGCCTTGTAAATATTTTAAAGTGTTAGCTGATCAATTATCTAATTTTTAACAGCTTTATTTTCTAAAGACCCCCCCCCCCAACTTGTAACAAGAGTCCCTGGAAGGGACCGACACTCTACTGCCAGAAAAGAACTTCCAGGAATTCATGATATGACCATTCCTTGTTTTTTAGATGCAGATTATTAAAATCATCTCTGATATTTTTGAGTAATAACAAGATTTTCAATTCTGCCACTGTGGCAGCCATATTGGATGTAAGATCAGCACCATTTTCATTTAGGACCAACTAGACACCATAGGAAGTCTTTCAATAAAACCCCATTGTTGATAGGACCATCCATTCGGAAGGAGTAGCAATAACAAGATTTTCGAGATGGGCCTGGTGGTGGCCATACTGTATGCTCGAGCAGCACCATTTTTATCTAGGACCAACTAGACCATAGGATGAATGTGTGTGCAAAGTTTCATGGCAATGCAAGTAGTTTAGGAGGAGCAGCAATAACAAACTTGTGCTAACAGATGGACAGACAACAGACGAATGGCAAGAAACCATCCCATAAGATTTTTTTTTTTCTAGTATAGAATATCAATGTCAAATATTTTTTTTTTAAATAATTTATAATGCCAGGAAATTAGTTTATAATACTTTGAAATGAGTCGATTTATTTACATGTACATGCAAGAAAATAATATCCCAATATGATGTACCATGCACTTTATAACCACTGCAGACTTATCAGTTGTCACCCTCTGTAATGGTTACTTTGAGATTGTACCCTTGGCTGCAATGTTTGATGGCCAAACCTATTTTTCCTTTAGAATTCAAGTGCAACTTCATTAAATTTCTCCATCATGAGAAATGCACTGTTATTTATGTTTTTTTTGACATTTTTTTTATTATTCTCTATTTAATGTAATTTTTTTCTTTCTTTCTTTCACACATTTTGCTGCCTGGTCAAAACGTTTATGCCAAGAAACACTGCCACAAGTAGCTAGATAGACAGATAATGCTTGAAAAGAAGAAGAAAATTAGAACTCATAAAGACACAAGTAATAACAGTAATTAGCAAATGAAAACCAACCTCACTTGGGAACTTGTGTTGCTATAAGATTTTTTGCAAGAAGACCAACAAGATGTATGTGGCATTGAAAGCAATGATAAATTAACTGCATGACTGAATCATGAAGGCTTGGTACCACTGAAACTTTCCAAGTAACTGGTGATGAAAGTACAAAGAATGTTAGTGCAATATGAAAATAATAATGCAGTGGTAAAATCAATAAATACTAAAGTACAAGAAAGGGGGATTAGTAATTGAGAAAAGCATGGGTAAAATGCTACCTTCTTGCAGATTTCCAACGAATTGAATGTTTGGTCTGCATGCTAATTACCTCGGCCATGTAAAGACTTTCCAAAACGGCTAGCAGTGAAAGATTTCCTCTGTTTGTGGGAGCCACAGCAGATCAGTTGTTCGGGTTAAACAATATGCTTGCACCACATATCGATATGTATCACGATACAAAACCTATGATGTGATTCATTATCAATATAAATATCAATTTAAAAATCTTGACATCTTTAGAAGGAATGTCAATGGTAGGGTGCTCCTGTGTCAGATGTGTTGGCATATCAGCTGTATTTCCTGTATGCTCAAGACATGTGTAAAAGAGATTGCAAACAGACTTAGACTTATCAACTTTTCTGACACCATTCTCATCCTTGACAGGATAACCAAAATAGTTTCAACAACATGCTGGTCATCAGTGATTCTAATTCAACCTTTTTGGCCATTTCAGGCTGCTCCATTTGACTGGGTGCAGGGCTCATCTTTGTTGCCAATCCAGGTGTTTTGCATTTTATGAATGTTTCACAAACATCTATGTGACTAGGATTAATCAGCAACGATTAGTTTTATCACAAGTTCTACACCTGTATCGCCACATGAGCCTTTGCTACGATAAGCTGTCACTTACTTTAATGTAAAAATTTTGAGAAGAAAATTAAGTTTCCTGACAGGGACTGTCAAAACAAAAATGTCAGAAAAATGGGGTTCAATACAATAACATAACTATTGGAGCATGAAAAAATACCCCTATAAGTCAATGTAGCCTGCAGTGAGTAATAATACACTTCAAAGTTAATGTTACACTAAAGTTTCATAACTGTGTATATACAAACGTGTCAAAGAAATAGGGCTGAATATAAACTACTTTGCACATGATGAGTACTACCTTCCAAGATGAATCAAGTTGAATCACTGTACATACGTGTCAGTGAAAAGGGACTAAATGCAAAAATGTAACGTAATCACTGGAGCATTCAAATTAGGTTACTGTGACATACTGTTGCCTGTGGCAAGTACACCTCTCCCTCGATAACTTGCTCACAATGGGGTCCAAAAACAAAGACCGCACTATTAAGAAGGGGATGCCATCCCCGCTGGACATCAAGAAAACTGCAGGGTTGGGTAACAGGGCTGTTTAATGGCTGAATATGTCTTATAATTGCACTGGGAATAATTGTCAATAAAGAGCTTTTTGCTAATGTAGTTGTTAGCTTTTTTGTATAAATTACCGTTATTTTCAAGATACCCAACCTCTGAAAGATTGTTAACAACATTAGTCCAAGCAGTTTCAACAACACGTGTATGCGAAAACATTGTGTATTACGTCACTGCTTTTTATTGTTGTTGATTCACCACAAAACAAGAAACCTTTTTTCAAAAACCCGGGACATTCATTTCGTGAAACAACCATCTATGTCGAAACTCGATTTATTTATTGTTCTATTAGTAAAATATACATGCCGTGATTTAATTGCAAGTGCCAATTTAGAAATTTTAAGTTCACTACAAATTCTGGAATTTGCTTTTTATTCACCAAGTACTCATTTCGCTAGGTTGCCTTGCTATCTTTGATCACATTTGTGAATGAGTAGGCTAATTTAAGGTAATTGATCAAGTGAAATGAGCTGACTTGACACACTGTCGCGACTGCTTGCTCTTACTCAGGTATGATTTGCATGCCTTTTAACTTTTCTTTTATTCCACCCCCTTTATTTGATTTGATACAAAAGATGTAATTAACGTGATAATACAAAGCAGGTCTGCTTTTAAATGTGTACCAACACAACAAATACTTCCGCAAGTCGGAGATCAAAGCACGGTCGGCACTTAATTAGGTTATCACGGAAATGCTCGCAGAGATAGGTGTGAGGGTTGAATGACATTTTTCATGTTTGAATACAATATAGCAGATTGCATTTATGATGAGTACACTGAAACTGAATTAAAAGATATAACTAAAACACAAATTTCACTTGACAAAAATTATTTAATTGGTATTTATTTTTTTAAGTGTTGCCACCAGTCTGCAATAGTGACATTTTCATTGATCAAAATTTCGTTGAATATTGTTATTTACAGTGTACAGAGAATGTTGTTTGGAAAGAAAACTTAACAAAAGATATGACTTCTTATTAAAATTTGAGAATTTCATGATGTTGATTCAAATTTCCATGTTCTCGACGATAAAATGAGCGATATATCAAGGTTTCATTTACCAATTTTGATCGTGATTTTTTTCACGTTCAACAAATAGGTGCCATTTGTTTTTTTGGGGGGGGGTATTTTCTAGTAATACAAATTGGGATCCATGCATAACCGCGCATTATAAGTGGGTTTGCAAGTTATCCGGGCCCGAGTTATCGAGGGAGTGGTGTAGTACCCTTCAAGTTGAATAAACAGGATAAGTTTATATCTATACATAAAACAGAGTCAAAGAAACTAATCTAAACGCAAAACACTGGAGGTCAATGCCTACACCAACAACGCCACCATCAGAAAAGTGATACCTACATCTTGCTTATGCTTTGCTGGCAAGACAAAAAGAACTCGAGGAATGGTGAGCAATTTTCTCATGTAAATATACTGCCACCTCCCCTACGCTTTGATGGAGATGAGTCTATAGTAAAAATAAGTGCATAATCCTTTTGAAAAGAGTCAGAGAACAATGACTACTCAACATGGCAAGACAAAAAGAACTCAAGGAATGGTGAGCAATTTTCTCACGTAAATATACTGCCACTTCCCCTACGCCATGATGGAGATAAATCTAAAGTAAAAATAAGTGCATAACCCTTTTGAAAAGAATCAGAGAACAATGACTAGTCAACATGCATATCTTCTGATGATGAACATTATATGTACTAAGTTTCACAGCAATCCACTAAAAACTGCAAAAGTAGTTGCATTTAAGTCATACTCTGCACTCATTTGTAAGTCAAAATGGGCAATAACTCTTACAAAAGTCATTAAATTGCATGGGGTACTCCATTTGTTGATGGTCGTCATAAAATCATCCGATCCTGACCAATCAAATAGTTGCAATTGTCAATTTTAAGTAAGACTTCCAAATCTTAAGGATATGTATACAGTGTTTTATATGTAACATACAGAGTGCACTGACCATTTTTCACTTGTGCTGGTGTACTTGTCACCTAATTACACCCCACTTCACAATGTAACATGCAGGTCTTGCAGGTGAAATTAGGTCTGTGCTCCCCTTTATTATGGGTATTAACCTGTGATAAGATTTATTACAGGCTTGGTTTTTCATCTGCTACAAGGTCTTTCAAGATGGACAGACCCCAATTTGAGTCTGTAATGTCAAGTGGAATTAACACTCATTGAGTGAAGTAAAAGAATTATCTGATTACACCAGTATATGTAACTAAACAACACTCGACACCACTCATCACCAGCACAAGTGTGGCACGATCAATCTATTAAGTATGTATGTACTGTATGTATGTCTAGGTTTATTGGCAAATCAGAACAATCTTGGCTATATACTGCCCAGCAAAATGCTAGATAACAAAAATGGTAAAGGCAAAAACCTTGCCAAAATCTCCAGGATGACAAAATAAAGAAGTTTCAAAAACCTCCAAAAGGCAAACAAAACAAAGACAAAGGCAAAATGGGTCAAATTCTGCAAAAATCTCCTGTATAAACTGCCCTTTTCTTAAAGTCCAAGATCTTCTAAGTTGGAACAATGCCTCCATTAGGCACCACTGACAACATGCAGTTGGGTGGTGGTGGAGAGAGGTAATATGGAACAAATTGTAGTACTCAAAATTGCATGACCAATGGGCCTGAGCTTTCTGATCCAACATACCAGACTGATCTCTGTGCATTTATAAATGATAGAATATGCAGAGACAGAACTGTATGTATGGGACCGGCTCTTGTTCTACATGACTGGATTGTTGGGTTGAACTGTGACTTAGCATTAAAAATTCAAGGCCTAGGAAAATCCCCATCATCTACATTCCTAAGCAGTGTATAATACTACTGAAAACTATAAACTTCTACATTGTGTACATGTTAACTATTAACACTAACCCTGAACGACCACTTTTTAATGTTTACCAAAGTACAATTGCCTTATTGACAATAGTTGTGATATATCGTTGTCAACTAAATGGCTTAATTTACTATGAAGGTCTTTTGTAAAGGACAATCATGGAACTGGAAAAACAAAATTGTTGTGCATTAACATGCAACCTTTCTAAGGAATTCTCAGATTAATCTCCCCCTAAAATATGCATGTTTTACAAGTATACATAATATGTGGGACCCCTTTCAGAAATACAAAGGTCAAATTGAGGGATTAACCAGAACAAAGTTATACCATATATACTCACGTATAAGTGGGATCCAAATGCAAACTGCATAAACCCAGATCTGCTGCTGCATAATGTGCCAGCTGATCAGGCTCTTTGTTGTTTGCAATTGGACCCAACATATAAGCAAGTATATATGGTAATTTATTATCCTGATCATTCTATGGCATTACAAGGGAAGTGATGTAAAGCTCTGCTGCCCACCTGTATCAGGTTAGAACCTTGTGTAAACTGCTGAATCCCCTGTCCACGTCAGGTTGCTTGGTGTTTTATGGCACAGTAATACAAATACATTATTTATCAAGTACCCAGGAAAATGGATTAAAGTACCTTGCCCAAAGACACACCATGGTAGCGTACCTAGGCTGATCCGATGGTTCCCACAGCACCTGCCTCTATTAGTCGCCTCTTACAACACACAGGAGAGCTCACTGGGCCTATTCTATATCCTTGAGCCCCCAATGGGTTAATCTATACATACATGCATGTGCATTCAATGATCATGTTATAGATCTATATTTCTGAGACTATTCTCAATTGTAAGACCACCCCAAATTTTACAAACTTCAGCAAATGTTTATGTAGGAAATTATGTCTCATGATAAACCCATACCCTACTTTCCACCAATTATATCATGCAGATCCCTGGGCGTATCATGAGAGAAATACTATATATATATATTTAGGCAGACTGTCTTGGTCAATCGATAACCTTTGTGAACAGGTACTGCACTCTATGTTTTTAAATTTATCTCCCCTACAATCAGAAGGAAACACTTGGCATGTAAATACATGTATAAAATCTATTCATGAAATGTAATATGTGCTACTTTTTCCCTCCAAATAATAATAAATCACTGCCTCCATTCTATATAAGAACGAGAATTATCATCATTCTACTACAAAAATGTATATACATGTAAAGTCCCCATATAAATCATCAAAGAAAGTAAATAAACTTCCTTATTACAATTCCATTTCTTAACATTCAGGTTGGGTATTGTCAAAATTTTTTTACATGTATTGTGATATATTGTGATACACAACAGTGTTTTGTCAGTGCTCAAAAAATCTGATGGCCTGATGCCCAGGGCTCCTCTAATTTCACATCGGGCACCTCCAGTATTCTAAGTGAAGTGCCCATCGGGCTTGTCAAAAAAAAATCTAATTTGCACTAGAAAACTTTGATCATGCTGACGAAATGCAGAATTTTATTTTCAAGTTATTGAAAGACTAGTCAATTTTCAATATTTATCCCCATGTTTATTACATTTATTATATTTATTACCCTTATGAAAATCATCTCTTACCATACTTCTATCGAAAGCTGTAAACTTTGTGTACAAAGCGAAGCATGTGACCTAAATGGGGAACAGATTGCCTGGGTTACATATAATTAGTCCTCACTTGGCTTTAACATACACATGATTCTACCAGCAGAAGGATGAAAATACCGTTTTTAAGTTTAACTACTGCACATACCATTTTATAGTTGAAATTTAACTCTTTTGAAAATTAACATTTTTTTTAAACTGAAAAAAGAAAGAAATTAAAAAAAAATAATACAGTACATGTTCTATCCAGACATTACAGAAACCAGCCAGAACCAGTCTACTACAGACCGGAACTGTTCCAGCAGTAGTTGTGATGGTGAAATTATGCGTGGCTGAGTAACCCAATTAAGGCTAACATGTGTACACAACAAGCTGTTAATTGATTATCTTATTGTTGTAATATGGAGGGTTTAGGCTAAATGCGGGATGTTTTTTGAGGTGAAATAAGTAATAAAGGGATCAAAGGTGGTCCATGATGGCTTTTGAGTCTTTGACTACTATCGGCAGTCCTTTGGCAGAGGTGACATAAGAAGGAAAGACAGACCAAAACATGATTTCGATATGAACACTTGAGTAAGTTATGCAATACTGGTTAAGGATATTAAGTGGCACCTATGAACAACATCAAAAGTGTAAAGAGAAACTGTATAATGCACAACAGCTTCAAATGCTAATGAACATAAACACTGCTGATCCAATGAGTAAGGAGGACACTAATAGAGCAATTAGACAATGATTGACATCAGGACCTGGTGGAAAACACAGCTTTACGTGAAATATTTTGAGATCTGAATAAACACACAAATCAATTTAATATAATTTTGTTTATTTCTTTTCATATTTAAAGTACAACAATTACAACGTTGTGTGAAAAATAATAGTAAAAAAAGGTCCCTTTTGGGCACATGGAATTGGAGTCAGGACTTGCGGAATTTTAGTCAGGGCTTGTGATTTTTTTTATGTCACCAGCTCTGGGCCTGTGTCTGAAAAAAAATTTCTTTGAGCACTAATTGTGATATATGTATTGCAATATATTTTGAAAATCTGTACAAAGTCCAAAATAATATTAAAGATTGAACAAGAAGCAAAGTTTCATATAACTTTAATTTCTTTTAAACAATGATTGGGAAACATCCACACCTGTGTGCAAATCCAAGCTGCACATGATAGGTTATTGTTTAATTTCATCTTCTCAACTCTAGCCAAATTGGTGGCTAGGATGGGATTATATCGGTGAACATGGGTTGTCAAGTTCGTTATCCAACCTGCAAACTTCACCTCTGAATTACATAAAAAAAAATGGCATTAGTATCTATTAATTTTCCATGTTTCTTGGAGAATTGGAGCAAAAATGCTGTCAGTTGAATGACTTTACCTTTTTACTTGGCACTAACTCCTTATAAGACTTCAGGCTACATGTCAAGCATTTTGGATTGTTGCTATGCAACAGACAGGATATAATGTGCAGTTCAACCATTTTCTCAGTGAACACTTCAGAAATCTCTTCTTTTTTTTTAGAAGAAGAACAAAAATAGACACAAAAAATTCCAACAAAACAAATGAAGGCTGAAGTATAAATTTGATTTATATAGTATTTATTGAAATACCACAAAAACCGGTACATTTGAAATTTACAGAAGAACACATAATGGCAGGATCTGTACCACAATATACCTACTGTACAGTATATACTGGTAAATCACACTCTCCAGATTAACATCTACATTTTACTGTCTCACTTCTTGACAACACATAGGTACAGTGTATTGATTGTATTAGGGCACACTGTGTGGCAAAAGATATGGGAACAAAAAAAGGCAGTGATAGCTAAAGTTCACAATTTCAAAAATGGGCAAAATTCCACACATTTCATCAAGTTGCTAAATACATATGTTTTAGATCTTTCTCTGAATTCGAATATATTGCCAGTTTTGCTAAATCTGATTAAATGTCAGACTGGTTCCATTTTCATTTAGGACAAACAAAACATCATAAGAAGTCTTCTGGTGGAAACCCCATGTTGATATGACTTTCTGTTTTGGAGGAGTAACGATAACAAGATTTTCAAGATGGCTGCCATGGTGGCTATATTGGATATCAGACTGGCACCACTTCCATTTAGTACCAACCAGACATCATAAGTCTTCTGGTGAAAACACAATGTCGATATGACCAGCCATCTAGGAGAACCAATGATAAGATTTTGAAGATGGCCATTGTGGCAATCATATTAGAGGTCAGATCTGCACCTTTTTCATTTACAACCAACTAGACACTGAAAGAAGTCTTTCAGTGAAAACCTCATGCTAATATGACCATTCAAAAGAAGAAATAGTGATAAGAAGATTTTCAAGATGGCCACTGTGACAGGCTTACTAAATGTCTGATTGGCACCATTTTCATTTTGGACCAACTAGTAAAAACCCCCATGTTGATATAATGATCCGCTGAGGAGCAGTAGTGATAACAATACATGTATTTTCAAGAAGGCCACTGTGTTGGACATATTGGACATCAGATTGGCACTATTTTCATTTAGAACCAACTAGACATTGTAAGAAGTCTTCTGGTTGAACTCCAATGGCAATATTACTTTTCATCCATGAGGAGTAGCAATAAGATTTTCAAGATGGCCACTGTGGTGGCCATATTGGAAACCAGATTGGTACCATTTTCATTTATGACGATCTACACACCATAAGAAGTCTTTTAGTGAAAATTCCATTTTGATATGACCATCCATTCAGGAGGAGTAACGATGACAACATTTTCAAGATGGCCACTGTGACAGCTATAATGGATGTCTGAGCTGCACCATTTTCATTTAGGACCAAATAGACTGTGGAATGAATGTGAAAATCCCATGGCAGTATTACTTTCATTCAGGAGTAGCAATAACACAATTTTCAAGATGGCCACTGTCTCAACCATATTGGACATCAGATTGGCACCATTTTAATTTATGACCAACCAGACATCATAAGTAGTCTTTTAGTGAAAACCCCATGTTAATATGACCATCCATTTAGGAGTAGTGATAACAAGATTTTCAAGATGGCCACTTTCATTTTTAATTGGTTATACGGAGGATTAACTTCCATGTCCAATATTGTGTTAGATGCGAAACAATTACGCTAATTAAGGAACTGTCTCTGTTCATATTGAAAGGACAAAATCTATGTTATGATCATGTTAGAAGTAGTTGTCAAACAAGGTGATGTTTACTAAATTATTTTCACAATGAAGCTAATAAGGAAGATTCAAAGAACGAAAATTCATGTGAAAGTGGAGGGGTAAAACATACATGTAAGACTGCCACTGAATCTGAGGTAACTAATTCTGCAAAGAGACATAAGCCAGACTCTGTGGCAACAAAACATGTCAGATATGACACAACTAAGAGACATAAGCCAGACTCAGTGTCAACAAAACATGTCAGATATGACACAACTAAGAGACATAAGCCAGACTCAGTGGCAACAAAACATGTCAGATATGACACAACTAAGAGACATAAGCCAGACTCAGTGGCAACAAAAATTTCAAATATGACACTAGTAAGAGACTGAGAATTTTCAGCCGATTTATAGTTGTCCTGGACTTGAACTCATTAACTCACAAGGAATTTTTTTTGGCAGTTATGCAAACAATATCCCAAACTGGTGCAGGTTGGAAATTCAACCAGTGTATTTGTCAATGGAACTGACAAATTCAGGATTGAACCAATCAAGTCTCGTGACAATTATGGACATCACAGGGCCTGTATACGCATGACACTAGCCAGCATGTGCAGAAAAACCTTTAAGTTATAGTTGCTGACACTACACTAGGAAAGAACTTTCAAAACAAAATGAGACTGAAATGAAAAAAAAATGAGAGCTCTCTCTAACACAGGCTACAATCTAGCCTGTTATGGAAAAGCATTTTCTGATATGGAAATTCTGTGTGCACTCCAGGAGAAGAACGCTGTTGAACTTGGTGCTACTTGTAAGAACAGATTAAGGGCAAGAGACTTTGTTCTATCAATCTAAATTCCTTTCCATTCTTGCTGATGGAAGAACCGATGCTACTGTATCAGAGCAAAAAATAGTGCATATAAGATACATGGACAGTGGAAAACTGAAAACGTCTGATGTAACAAAATGTATATGTATACTATAATAATAACCAATGTTTTTGAAAAATTTAATTCTCTTAAGAAATAAATATGTTGTACATTATTTTGTTTGTTCTTTCTACAGATTAGAGTGCATTCATCTCATCAAATCTTGACAAGTGATTAAAATTTTGGGACAAGTGAAAAGGTGGGTGGGACGTGAATTTTTTGAAACCACTTGTCCTGGACAAGTGAATGAAAAATTTGCTCAGCCCTGAAGTAGTAACAAGATTTTCAAGACAGCCACTGCAACAGCCATAATGAATGTCCGAGTGGCAACATTTTCATTTAGCAAACCAAACCATTGGATGAATGTGTGTGTAAAGTTCATGGCAATCCTCCAAGTAGTTCAGGAAGAGTAGCGATAACAAACTTGTTCTAACGGATGGGTGGACGATGGACAACAGACCATCCCATAAGCTCTACTGGTCATAGACCAGTAGAGCTAAAAATTGCACCCAAAAAATCAATTGAATGAGTGAAAATTTAGCATCATATTTTCAAGCCCTATCTTTATTTCTTCATTAAATTCCTCCTGTATTCAGAAAATTTCCCTTTTTCTTCAAATTAGGGGGGAAATTCCCCCCACCCCCGAAATTTTTTTAGTTCTGGAATAGACCCTGAGATAGTAGAACCCTTATAAGGGGTTCAAGGGGCCACACAAATGTCATTTATGGACACGTTCTTTTTATAGAGGTTAACAAATAATAAATCTCCTTTATGAGGTGGTCTTCCTATGGAGGTGTCTCAATGTTTTCTCCAGGATGCATATTTGTGTACCCCACACACACACAAATTGATAGAACATATGAAAATCAGACAAAGTCGATATGTTGTGAATGTAACAAAACCTGTAACATTTCATTAATATTAAAAAAGTTTAAATCTGATCATTTAAATGCCTGATTTCTAGATCAATTGCCATAATCAAGCGCTTGCTAAGTGACTTTTTGCAACTCAGCAATGAGACATTTTTACTGATTATCTAGTTATTAAAAGCATTTTACCAACTGCACTTAGTGATGGTGTACAATGGCAGACATGCAATTTTCACTATTCAGTGGCAAGGTCACTTCTGTTACATGCAATTCTAAAATACGATTAAGAGCCATTATCCTAATACATGATCGCTGCTGCTGTAGTGATAATGAAGATAAATAACTAAGTTATACACATGTCTTTATTCAATGAAAGTTATTTATCAGACACAAGTTATTTATCACACACAAGTTTGTTGAAACAAACTATAAGGAGTCTATTCATAGATACTGTTCTCATATAAAAACTGCCCTAACCCGCCCCACTTTAAATATCCCTCCATATGAAAATGCCAGAGAGGTAATTCCCCCTCTGTGTGAAAATCCTGGAGAAATCACTGGTGTCTACAAAGATATCCTTCAGTATCCATTAATAATGAAATCATTAGACATCAGAATGAATTGGAACTTTCCTAATTATGTCTGGGGTGGGGGAAAAAATCTGTAAATTTATCAACTCACCTTCGACAGTGTTGCTGGCAACCCTAGAAACCCATGACTAAAGAACCCATGACCTTGACCTCCAACCCTTTTACCACTCAATTCCTCTGCTGATATGCGACCTATCTGATAATAACATGTATGGAAGCATCAGATACAGCCCTTCATACAGCTATACACAATTTTACCCCGAAAAACGCCACAACAATTCACCATGTGGCCTTGACCACTGATGCTTTGATCCATCATCCCCATGTACACTACTGAATCTGCCTAAAAGTCTAAGGCCTATCCACAGACACATGATACAAGTTTTTTCCCTAAATATTGTAGAAAATCAACCATTTTGACCTCTGAACTTTTTACATCCATATCAGTAGTGATATTTATATCCCGTGGTAAACATCTTTACTCTCACCTGTGTGAATTTATCGAGGGCAATAATAAATGGTACTGCCAGATCAAAAACCTTTAAACACTGATCACCTACACTGTACCTAAAATTTAAACAACTGCTCCCCATGACCTTGACCTTTGAACTCCTACGCCATCAATCTCTATGAATATTCCCACCACTCCACTCCCCTGTGATGCCTCAATGTAAAGAGTCTAATAATCATCAATCTCTATCAATATACCCCCCTGACTCCACTCCCCTGTGATGCCTCAATGTAAAGAGTCTAATAATCATCAATCTCTATGAATATTGCCCCCACTCCACTCCAGTACCCTGTGATGCCTCAACGTAAAGAGTCTTATAATCATTAATCTCTATGAATATTCCCTCCACTCCACTCCAGTCCCCTGTGATGCCTCAATGTAAAGAGTCTAATAATCATCAATCTCTATGAATATTCCCTCCACTCCACTCCCCTGTGATGCCTCAATGTAAAGAGTCTTATAATCATCAATCTCTATGAATATTCCCTCCACTCCACTCCAGTCCCCTGTGATGCCTCAATGTAAAGAGTCTAATAATCATCAATCTCTATGAATATTCCCTCCACTCCACTCCAGTCCCCTGTGATGCCTCAATGTAAAGAGTCTTATAATCATCAATCTCTATGAATATTCCCTCCACTCCACTCCAGTCCCCTGTGATGCCTCAATGTAAAGAGTCTTTTAATCATCAATCTCTATGAATATTCCCTCCACTCCACTCCAGTCCCCTGTGAGGCCTCAATGTAAAGAGTCTTTTAATCATCAATCTCTATTAATATTCCCTCCACTCCAGTCCCCTGTGAGGCCTCAATGTAAAGAGTCTTTTAATCATCAATCTCTATTAATATTCCCTCCACTCCACTCCCCTGTGATGCCTCAATGTAAAGAGTCTTATAATCATCAATCTCTATGAATATTCCCTCCACTCCAGTCCCCTGTGATGCCTCAATGTAAAGAGTCTAATAATCCCTTGATGAATACAGTAAATAATGTCCTTTAAAAATACTTGAAAAATCAACACGAGTCAGCCAGACAGACAGTCTTTCTGACTGATATGTCAGGCTTTGCAATATTCGTCAAAGGCAACGCCAAAAAAATACAAATGGGATTCTTGAAAGTGTCCTTTGTAGACAGATTTATAATGTGCACTATGACAGGTTTCACTATGCTGCTAAAAGGGCAAGACCAAACAAAACGTGCATTATTTTTGTTCTCGGAGGCAGACTTTTTAATAAAGAACATATTTTGCATAAATTGTTTCAGAATTTTCAAACTACTCCAAAAAAAAAGGGTAGATGCATTTTCAATTTAAGCTCAAATAAAGCATGAAAGAAATCATTTGTTCAATTTTCATTTTGAGGTTTTTCCCAATTTTAAAATAGTATTTACTATAAGTATGTATCTCCACAAGTTTTGCTCTGAAGAATCAGATATTAAAATATTTTTTATTTTAAAGAAAATTATGGAGGCACTTTACAATCAAAAGTTACTTTATAAACAAATCAAAAATGCAATTTAAAAGTTGTAATGTTCTTAGGATGACATCTTCAACTTTCCATGCCATACACTGTTCCAATTAGGCCAAAAAAAAACCCATGTGTTTATTATAAAATTAAGGTAGGCAAGTATTTTTTTTTTTTAAACATTATATATAAATCAAATAATATTTCATGTGCTTCAAAGTACTGGGCTAAACTGGCTCAATTTGATACACAAATCAATTTCAACATTGTCATTTTTTTATTTTAAAAAAAAAATTGGAGGTGGGGTGGGGAAAAAGTGCTAGGGTCGGCAACGAAAAACAGGGATGGTCGGCCAACCGGAAACACACATTTTTTTTGGGCCTTAGCTCAATGAACAGTGTGAATCTACAAACAATATCATAGGTATTAAGTTCATATACCACTGAAGATCAAGTTTTCATAATTTATCTTTAACTTTTCACACCAAATCATTTTATCCCCACAATTGTAAAAGATGTATTGAGGTTATCGCGACACCCTCTGTCTATCATCAGCTTGTCCATTATCACACCTCCTAAACTGCTGGCTGGAATTTCATGAAACTTGTGTGTTTACATGTATGCAGTCCCCGTGGTTACCATCTGCAAGAAAGGTATCATTCTCAGCTTCCGCCTCTAGGGTTCATGGACGGGGGTTTAACGGTCAAATATACGAGTACCATGCAAATGCATTACATGCCCAACCTGAGTTTAACAGTCTTCTATGTGGATAATTGAAATTTTTGTGCACAAATCATTTTTCTTATCTTTTTTTTTTTCAGTGACCTTGACCTTTGAACTTTTGACACCAAATATTTATAGGCTTCTACTTTACCACAAGTATAAGCCATCCACAAAGTTTGGTCCTGGTCTGTAATTTAGTAGTAATCTTATTGTGCAGAAACCATTATTATTTCAGTCACAGTTACCTTGACCTTTCACCCCTAAATCAACATGCTTCTTCCTTACCCCAAGTTCACGCAATCCACAAAGTATGGTAATTGTAGATGGTGGAAACTTGAATTATTTTACAGAAACCATTTTCTTTTTTCAGTCAGTGACCTTGACCTTTGAGCCTTTGACCCCGAAATCAATAAGGCTTTTCCTTACCCCAATTACAAACCATCCTCAAAATTTGATAACTGTATATGGTGGACAACTCAAGTTTTTTTGCAGAAACGAAATTGGTAACAGATGGACAACATCATAATACACTCTACCTTAAGGCAGATATAAACAAAATTGCAATTACAATGACATTTTCAAATAAATTGTAACCAACCTTTAAAAATGTAATCACAGCAGGAAGATGCATCATATATGTAATGAATTTTGTACAATGACCTCTGGGCAACTGTCGGGTGGATACATTTGGAATATGCAGTGGAGAGTGTGGGATTTTTGTAAAGCATTGCAGTTGTGCTTTTTTTAAAAATAAATCATCACTTGAACAAAATTAAACAGATAAGAAAACTGGTACCATGGCCATTTTTTCTTATTGACTGAAAATGCAATATATGTGATATCTTACTGCCATCTTCTAGAACACTGCAATTATGATCATGATAAGAAGATTGCAAACAGAACAATTCACTTGTGCACCATGTTCACAATGGGTTTTGGAGAATCACACACTTTATTTAATCAAACAGCACATTTTCTGGCAGTGTGGAAATGGACTGTTTTGATATATAACATGCCAATTGATAAAAAATGGTTCACATCACTGCTCACTCAGAATTTGTTGACTTTCGCATATATTCACTACAGATAACAGCGTATATATTTTTCCCCATTATGATTATAGAAAATCATAACCGAATGCTTGGTCATTTGACTTTTCCAACCAATCCTTGATTATTTTGATTAATCGTCACAACACTACCCACATCCTCAAAGAATGCAGCACATAATGCACATATGTTGCAAGTAAATAATTCATGGAATATACATGAAACAAATAAATTTTTTCACTAACTTGCATCTTACATTTTTCTGCACCCTTTTTTTTCCCAGGACATTCCAATGTTATATGATTTTCTAAGACTTTCAAATTAGCTTCTTTTCTTTCTTTCATGTCCCTTATGAATTGCCCAATATCAGGATAGATTAAACTTTATAAGCCATTATGCAATCAAAAATCCACTAAATCTGACACTGCCTGACTAGAGTAGAGTGAATATGTGCACCAAATCAATTCAATTGTGAGGCTTAAAAACATCCCCATTTGCTAATGCTCCTATGATATTGCTATTACTGCCAATACAGTTCTTACATATAAGCTAGTAACTAGTCAATAAAACCACTAAATCTGACTTCCTGACTACATTAGGATGACCATGTGCATGAAATCAAATTCAATTGTGAGGCTTATAAACACCATGTGCTAACTGATTAACCATTGGTCCTGTAATCAATACTAAATACAAAGCAGTTCATCTATGTGAGTCAGCAATGAGATTATTGCTATACCAGACATTCTACACCAGGGCAAATAACTCTTATCATCATTACCCATTACCTGTATGTGCAAGAATAGCACAAGATCTAAATTTATGTAAATGTATGAACAGAAATGACATTTTAAAACCCATGGAGAAAA
This sequence comes from Margaritifera margaritifera, assembly GCA_029931535.1. Lineage (NCBI taxonomy): Eukaryota > Metazoa > Mollusca > Bivalvia > Unionida > Margaritiferidae > Margaritifera > Margaritifera margaritifera. The sequence continues at coordinate 2,746,017 of JAQPZY010001641.1, forward strand.
AACAGAATATGTCCTTAGAACATGGCTGCGCCTGCCTGTCCCTATATGATATTTTAAGATAGTAAAATACACTCTCCATAAAATTACTTAAATATTCTGTGTTTGAGAAACTGGCTGAAAATTTGCAGCTTGAAAACTGGCTGAAAATTTGAAGCTGACTACAATTAGTCAACAACATGCAAAGGCAGCTATTAATGTTTTCTAGTCTATATATAGAAGGCACTTTAAAAAAAATTGAGAAACAGAAAGCGTCTTAATGAGCATGATGTCTAATACTGTTACCAATATGTACAAACAAAATGAATCAGGATGGGTCAATACAATCAGAGAATTCATAAATATTTTTGCTATGGTTGGAAAAATTTAAAGGGTCGACAGAAAAAATAGGGTTGGATGGGAAACTGCAGACAATGCTATTTTTCTTGTAAGCCTTATCTTTTAAATTAACTAGAGCAATCCAGCTGTGTAGTTTTCTCCATGACTGTGGAGGTGAACAGGTCTCTGAATAAACAATTGATTGGTCAGTTACGTACCCACTGATGCACACTGAGCACTCGGTCATGGGTTTTCACACAATTTTTGTCATATGTCCCCCACTATATTCCAAAGTTTACTTGTCGCTGTGCATCACCTCCTCCTGCACACTTTTTTGTCAGGAAAAATGTCAAAAAATATGCCTAGAACTTTTCATTAGTGGATGTCCATCCATGTATGTTGGCACTAGCAATGGCGAAAATTGCAAAAGGTGATATAAACTGTAAGATGTCAATAAATATCAATTTTAAAACAATATATCTGGCAATTACAACATTCAAGGTTTGTGGTAGTCGGCCAAGTTGCAACGCAAAGTGTTTGATGACCGTTAATGTAACATATTTTCGAGGGTAAAGTCACCCCTATGGCGAGGAAGATTTAATTTACCCTGAGGTTGAAATAATGACAAAATAGACTAAATTTACAGAAATACACAATTTGTCATTTAATTAATGATTTATTAGTTTTAAAAGAAAAGTAGTTCATAAAACATGGGTATTTATTAAAATAAATGCTGGTAGATAATAAGTGTATACTAAAGTTGAATGATGGCAAGATCCAGAACAGAAAATTATATAGTGCAGCTAATTTGAGGTTAACCAGATATCCAAAACATGTTAATGTTTTCAGGAGTTACTAGAGCACATGATAAAACTTTTATTGCAATAATGTAAGTGTCAAAGGAAAATATGACAGAACAATGCAGACCACAAAGTTAAGGTGGCAAAACTGTCAAAGCAAATAAGATTAACTGTTTGTTGTACGCGACTATTATAAACGTTTTAAATCTTAACCCATCTACATGTATACTGACTTCTCCCTACTATCCCACTATTCTGCCATATTTTGGCCAGGGAAAAAAAGTAATTTCACCAAAAAATGTTAGCCCAGCACTGACCCTGTAAAAAATGCATAATAAATACTGGATGCAGTCACATCACATAAGCTCAGAATTATTTGTGCACAAGATTATGGTACTGTCTTTGCAAATGAAATAAAACAAAACGGTCAGGACCTGCATGCTGAGCCCAGAATCAAAGCATTGCTGTGTTATGTGTCACCTTGACCGCAAGGTAAAAAGGTTGAGCAAGCATGTCACAGAATGAAATGTCTCAGCTTCTTACATTTTCTGACCGTGACCTTGAGCCAAAGATCAAAGGGGAAAGCAAGATCATTTCAGAATGAATTATCTTATCTTCCTAATGATTCACCCCAAATATGAAGAAAATCCATCAAGGGGTTTAGGAAACATAAGCAAACGAAAACACTTTAACCAACACATTAATGCAATTTTTCTATGATTCTGACCTAGACTCTGAGGTCATCTGGGTGAATGACCATGTCACATGACCAATTGTCACAAAATTAATTCAGAGAAAATCAAATATAAAGCACGGTGTCACTGACATAGTCACAGTCATAAACAACTTAGCATGTCAAACTAACTGGTTTGCTGTGACACTTTTGCTATTGTGTTAAACAAAAATATTTTGTCAACGAATGATTGAAATAAGCTCTTACACATCAATGGACGTGACCTCTTATTGATCAATAAGTAACTGTGTGACTGTGTTTGGATGAGAAAATCTTACTGAATCGATCAATCAGCACAAAGGTCATGTTGAGGCAACCTCCCTGGCACTCGCAATGGTTGAGCAGGCTTTTGCATTTTCATGAGAAAGGAGGAAATCTAATTGCAGGCAGCAATGTGTAAATAGTCAGTGTAGTGGATTTTCACCCGTGGCTTGCATTGATCAGTGGTTATTTGATTAAATTAACTAAAACTGTTTATTGCATATAAATTTTCATTGACTTCAGTTGCACATAATGACCACCTCCTTTCAACCACAAAATCCCAACAAGAAAATAAAACACCACCACCACTTTCTACAAAGCTGACAGGTATAGCTAAAAAATAAAATATCACAAAATCTCTCCAGACAGCATCCTTTCTGTCAAAATTAAATCTCCTTTATTAATGCAATTACATGTCTTGCTGTAAATGTCCTTCTCACTGTCACTTTTTTAAATCTGTTCTAGCATTAGTATCATCTTCAGTTTAAATATTATCCACAGGACCAACTGTAAACAGGAAATGCATTACATGCAATATACCATGTCGTTACAGAAAAAATTAAGTTGCAAAGGTCAAAAAATAGGCTTAAAATATCCATTAAAATCTGAATTAAATTTATTCCCCTATAAACAATAACATGTTTGTCGGAGAAATTAAATATCTGGTCACATAGCAGCACTATCAGATTACGAGCATCCAAAGTCAAGTCTCTCACCCAAGCATGGCAAGCTAAAGTTGGGACGGTGTACAAAAGAAAGGGTTTAGTCCATAGCATTACAAGTGTAATTCATTTATAGTCCAAACTATAACACAACTAAGGAAGATAAACAAGCAACACTTACCATTCGGATCGGTAGAAAATATGCTGACAGGAGGCGTAACACGACTCTCTTTTGTCTTTTGCTTGCTTTTTGAGGAACCCGATTTTTCTTTCCCTTGCTGGGCCCCCATATTCAAGTAAGCCTAAAATAGTGATTTTCTCCTACCTCTGGCCCAAGAGTCAGCCATTTGGTAGAGGAATTACAGCTGTAAGCCACAAGTATGAAATTACTACATAACCTTTGTTTTTAATACAAATATTTGTCATCTAAGAACAAAAATAAAACTACTTCCTCCCTCACTTGGTCGCCGCCATATTGTTCTATGAGTCATATCCAAAACGAGGCTCTGCGAGTTTACCGTGTGACTCCGACTCGGCCAGTCAAATCAATGATAGGTCTGCATGTACACTTTGTGGTTCGTCACATAGTATTAGGTAACATCAAATAATACTTGGGGAATTTGTTATTCACAAGATTATTAGAGAAATATATTTGTTAATTTTTATTTAATTTTCATATAAGTTAATGTAAGAGTAGACATAGGTCTATGACTTCTTATTTCACCTTTAAGAAAATCAGCATCATCATCACCATCATTAAGAACACCAATAACAGCAATATTAGTGACTACAATTTTTTTCAAAACTTACCAGACAATGCAATAATTTATTTGTTATTTATTTATTTATTTAAACTTTCGTTTTAGATTCAGTGTGACTTCTCAGATTCCTTTGCGCATGTCATTTAAATTGCAATCCCGGCTATTTTCAGACCAAGAGGATGAAACCATTTGAGAATATGCAATGCTGGGATAAAATGCGATAAATCTATGTGCACAAATCTTTAATAAAGAATACCAATAAAGTTAGAAAGTAAAGAATATGTATATTAGCCACACGGAGAAGCTGAAAAACGATCTCGGGTTACGTTAATCTCATCGACTTTGCCGAAGATCATTTTCTCGAGCACTTTTTGCTGAAGTCATACCGCTTATTACGTGGTTGTCCCTTGGTGAGCGATTAAACCTGCAACCGCCGATAGTGTGGGTCACTGTGACGTACATAATGCTGCAGGTGTTGCAAATAAAAGAAAGCCAAGGATTTTTTTTTTTTTTTTTTAATTCTCTTTTTTCTTCTTTTTTTTTTTTTTTTTTTTCTTGTTTCTTTAAGTGGGCAATTATTGTGGACAAGTATGTTTCCTCTCACATTTACCCCAATCGGTCATGAACACATTTCTAATTCTCACAAGGCACACGAAGCTTAAGGCAAAATGGGACAAATTTACTCATATGGTTTAGAATATGACAGTCCTACAGCCACCAATCTCTCTCACACACACACACACACACACACACACAGACACACACAGACACACACACACACACACACACAATCTCAACATGTTATGACGGCACAATATAAGTGGAACCTGTTAGTAATACGTGAGTGGATCAAGGATGCACTCGTAATATTAAGTTGTCCAGCTAAAATGTAATCTCTCTTTTACGTATCAAGTTTCGAATATCTAAGAATATGATTTGGCCTCTGAAAAGATGTTGAGTGTGAATATTATATATATATATATATATATATATATATATATATATATATATATATATATATATATATATATATATATATATATATATATATAGAGAGAGAGAGAGAGAGAGAGAGAGAGAGAGAGAGAGAGAGAGAGAGAGAGAGAGAGAATTACAAATATATACCAGACAGAGCGGAAAGTGCTATCCCTGGATGCTACAGAGGAATGCTTGAAAACATGAACAGAATTTTTAAATACGAATAAATAATATTCTCATACAAGTTTTTATATATATATATATATATATATATATATATATATATATATATATATAATCTTACATGTTAGAGAGTGTTTAATTCGTACTCTACGGAGATTCGAACTGGTCGCCTTGCCTGTAAACACCAACCGCTGTACCAACTCTACCACGCACACATCAACAAAAAATGATGCTACAAAGTCGATATGCGGGTGTGTCTGTTACGCTTTAAGTCTGTGCTTCTGGATTGTTGATGGAATGGGAGCAAGATATAAGTTTCATTAAGGGCACATGCATGCAATCTATGTATTTTTTTATTTAAGGCCATTTGTTTTACTTAAAAATGTAAAAATGCGAGCATGTTTGATGTATCGTCGGCATTATCTCGCGGTTTAGGGAATATGTTTCTTAATAAGTAGCATAGATGAGAGAGTATTAGACCACTCACTAAATTAAACCGGTTTAATTCGGTTTCAGCCAAAAAGGCATTTCTGACATTTAAAATCCAGTATCATTATAAAAGAACAAACTTGCTTCACTCCTATTTTCTTTTTGTTAACCCCAAGGTCCCTGGACCAAAGTGATATTCCAGAGCTGGACCGTGGGGATTTTTCAGTGCAGGACCACTTATGAGTTTGTGTTTTTACAATATTACTAAGACAACATAATAATTTCTTGATTTTTTATATTTTATTTCTGAACCTATCAGGTTATTAAAAGCTAATATTAAATTTTGCACAACATCAATAATGGCACATAGTTGCATTATACTGAATTCAATCGTTTTCAGTGATGTGATAGAATTATTTCATGACTTTAGCATAGTATCAAGATATTGTGTGCATTTGTTTACAAGTTTGGATGGGATATTAGTATGGTCAAAACTAGCTCTATAAGAAAACATCATACAATAAAATACAAATGCTGAATCTTTTTATTTCAAATATTAAAAAATATATGCTACAGTTCTGTAGAAAATATGCTGATTTATGTATTATATTTAATGATAATAACATCGAGATCAATATCATAAATACGAATAGCAAGGTGGTTAAAACAGTACGGTATGAGGAAGGTATAAATTACGTATTTGATGGGAGTAAATACACAAATTTGTATTCGTCTATTAAAACAGTACGGTATGAGGAAGGAATAAATTACGTATTTGATGGGAGTAAATACACAAATTTGTATTTGTCTATTAAAATAGTACGGTATGAGGAAGGAATAAATTACGTATTTGATGGGAGTAAATACACAAATTTGTATTCGTCTATTAATATAGTACGGTATGAGGAAGGAATAAATTACGTATTTGATGGGAGTAAATACACAAATTTGTACTCGACTAAATTAACAGTATGGTGTGAAGATCTCGTAAATTTTACAAGGGCAGCCTACAACGATTTAACAAAAACAGAGACAGAATCTATGGAGAAAAAAGTTATATTTAAAACTACTAATGATGACTAATTATATACAGTAGCTATTTTTTAATTAACCATAGGAATGGCAAAATTTATATATATATATGAAATCATTAATACGTTCAAAAGGATTGAAGAAATTTTGCAGATTGCTGAAGATAAACGTGTCTGCTGCAGATAGATCTTATGTTGGCTTGTTGATAACGCCGAAAGACAATTTATCAAACATAAAAGTATTTTTTTTTGTTTTTAACACCCTTTTAAATCGTTGAAAAATAACAGTATTTAAAACATTTTTTTATACAATCCTGAAAGCCCAGTTGCTTACACAAATATCACTTAATTGTGGGAAAAATTGAAACGAGACAAAAAGTAAAAAAAATATTCTGAATAAAAGAATGGTAAATATACCTGATATACCTGCACATTATATGTTTATGTTAGTCGCGTGGATGACCAGTGACAGGCAGACATTGTTCGCATTCAACCATATGAAAAATACAACTGATGATATAAATACATTTTAACAGTAATGTGTGTCTTCAAAATACAAATGGTCTGAGAAGGTAAAAACATAAAAGTGAGATGACATAAACGACGCTTTTAAAGCGCAAACCTGAAAGGACACAGATTGATGAGGGAAAAGAGTTTTATAACAGGAATGTTTAGGATTTGCTGGAAAAAGAGAACATCGAATACTTTTAACTTACTCAGGGAACAATATGCATCTATTGTAGAAAAGTTTAACGAAAACTAAAGCCAAGAATGTGGAGGTATTCAGCTCAAAATGAAACAAGAAAATGGGTTGACATGTATCATAGATCAATCTATTTGGTTATTTGTCAACTGATACATTTTGAACGCCTAAATTCAAATAGGTAAAACATTAAGAATTTCAATATGCAAAACAATTTTGATAAGGGCTACTTTCCTGACTTTACAGAGTGAATATTTAAAATCAGGCATTAACAAACAGAAATATTTTAAGAGAGAGGAAAAAGAAGACATATTTTATGACCAAGAGTTATCTGCATACGACACAAAGGATCATACAGTAGAAGAGTTTTTAAGACCTAAATAAGTAACGGTACAAAGTATTACTCGTAAGATGGAAAGACTATGATAACTCTTTGACAGTTGGGAACCAGCTGAAAACATTATGATATTAAAATAAATGACTGAAGTATTAAACAGCATGAAAACCTTGATTTTTGTTCAAATACAAATATTATGAGTTTCTAGACTGTAATAAATTTAGAAAAATATGCACATTAGAGAATGAAGGAATTAAAACATGCACGGCATACTCAGTTACGATGATCACGAAATCGGAGTGAAAGTAAATACCAAGTATCACCAGTAAATAACAAAAATGGTACACATTCACACAGTGACAAGGCAACTACACTGTACACAATATCACAGAAGGGTAATACATTAAATTACAGAACAATGAAAAGAGAAAACATTGAAAAAGACGAAGTTGGTTCCAACTACAAAATAAGATGAAAAACAAATGCAATGTAAAAAGCTACAAGCTTGTCTGCAACATTTTGAATCAATGAAAGGCAACGAAAATCACATTAAAGTTGATTAAATAATGCAAATATATAAGCTTCTTTCAAATTTCATTCAAAATAGGTACAGCAATCGTGATGACCTCAACAGCACGTGCGCTTCGCAAAACTACACTTTCAACTGCGCGTTTGTCCAGACAAATGTTTGGCATATGTAAATATACAGCATCTATTAAACCTTATGTTGCAAAGAATTACCACAAAATGAATCAAAGTCAGTTAATATGGGAAGAGTTTTTTTTACACCCCATGGATGAAGTAAAATCCAGTATACCTTGAATGGTGTGTGTGTGTGTGTGTGTATATATATATATATTGAATATATCGTTTTCTCAGAACTTTTGTTTGACATCTGGTTACAAATGCATCAAAGAAAAACTGACACAAGAAAGAAAAAAAAACGATATACAAAATACCACAAATGTAAAGAGTGTGCTAAATCAACGAAAATAGAAAGGTATTACAGTATAGAAAATGTGAAATCAACAACGAGTTATACGTGAGTGTGTAAAAGCAGTAAATAAAGGATTAATATATTTGCACAATAAAAGTCAGCTTCATATAAGACGTATAAATGAACATGTTCAACATATAAACATATACATTTTTGAATGATCAAAATAATGGTTTAGCAAAGGTTACTACTTGATGGTAGAAAAATAGACTTCATATTCCAATAGGTTAACACTTGATGATTGACAAATAGACTTCAGATTCCAAACAAACAGATTAACACTTGATGATGGACAAATAGACTGCAGATTCCAAACAAACAGACCCTTATCCTTGTCCTGCAACTCAGTTTAATGCTCAATCCAATTCTGATATTACAAAAATATTTAACCAGTTTAATGCTCAATTCAATACTGATATTACAAAAATATTTAACCAGATACAAATCTTCCTTACCGAAACTCAATTTTGTACAAGCCCTTAAATATTTTTGATAACTATACTTTAAAATTAAAACAATAACGACTCCCTGAAAAGATACAGTTTACAGTGTGACGTGAGGTTTTGACAGAATCAATTACATCCGGCTGTGGGATTTCTTTACTGCATTTGCGAGATATAAATGTACTAGAATTGGTCAAATTAAGATACAAATTTCATGTTAACTTCCAGATGCAAAACCTGCTGTCTGAATTAAAACGCTTTTACCTGACGCCAATGCATTCAACTCCAAAAAATATTATAGATATGAAACAATTAAATTTCATATACATCAGTTTTAAAATTCCACCACGGTATGACTGGAAATACTTCAAGTAAAAAAACAAATACATAATCGATATTGGGCGAGAAAAGCATAAAACTGTGCATCGAGGTTTCGAGAAGCCAACACCTACAGCCGTGTTAGCTGCTGACAAACCTGAATATGACAATGGAGGAGGTACTGTTGAATATTGGGGAGCATTGTCAACTGGTCAAATTAATTATATGAAAGACAACTATGAACACACTGAATGAACTTATTTCCTTCTGCAGGAAAGCATGGACTCACAAGCGAAGGCATTGCAGGTTAAATAAATGTATAAGCTCTAATGTAATATGCATATTAGGCGCACAATTTCAAAACAGAACATGTACTACACAGTATATTTAAAAAGTATCAGATACTCTTAATAAGTTAATTCAGCTATTCATTTTTGGAGAGCAAGGTTACGACACAGCAGAAAACGTTATGGTAAAATTAATACACAACAGATTAAACAGTGAAATTGGACTACTCTGTTGGCGTGATGGTATTTTCTTGTTACCAAGTGATATAGTTACGACAATGGGTAGAATAATCGGATACAACAACACTTTACAGATCTCCAAAGACTCCTTTATACCCGGATTAAACTTTACCACCAATACTGAGGTAACAAAGAACAGTGTTCCAAACGCTGATAAGCAGTCTTTGGCAGTATGACAAGAAATATAAAAGGACAAAAAAGAAGACAAAGTGAGTAAAAATTACGGTCGAGAAGAAGGGTTATATAGACTATCGTCATATTGTGATATCAGCTATCCGATACTCTGACATTCAAAGGACACATGACAATTGAGAATCAAGACAACCCCCCCCCAACCTCCAACCCCCCCCCAACCCCCCGAAAAAAAACCAATTTATCTCAAAGTTGTGAATTCGGCACACGTGTAGACCACGGCTGCAGAACTTTGGTGCACATCGTCAGCGCAGACAAAGTCTCAACATGAAATAAAGAAAAAATCATTGATACTTATTGCTTCAGGGGCTGATTTAATTTTACTTTCTCAAACAGGTTTTGAATTGTACCTTTTGTCTTCATCTTTAGAAAGAGAGCACAACTCGCATACATTGTTCTCCCAGTTCGGCAACACCTGTGACGAGCTTCACTCACTTATTTTTTCTTCAATTTTAACAAAAATATGTTTTATATCTTCTTGATACATTGTCCATACCTTTGCATCAATAATGCAAATAACAAACCCACTAATGCAACAACAAGTAACATGACGTGATCAGCAGAAAAGTAACAGTTTGGTCGGAAATCATAAATAATCAACTCATTAAACTCCCAATTATACAGGGTATTGCTATTACTACCTTTCAAACTCCCGATTATACAGGGTATTGCTATTACTACCTTTCAAACTCCCGATTATACAGGGTATTGCTATTACTACCTTTCAAACTCCCAATTATACAGGGTATTGCTATTACTACCTTTCAAACTCCCAATTATACAGGGTATTGCTATTACTACCTTTCAAACTCCCAATTATACAGGGTATTGCTATTACTACCTTTCAAACTCCCAATTATACAGGGTATTGCTATTACTACCTTTCAAACTCCCAATTATACAGGGTATTGCTATTACTACCTTTCAAACTCCGAATTATACAGGGTATTGCTATTACTACCTTTCAAACTCCCAATTACAGGGTATTGCTATTACTACCTTTTACTCTAACTGAAAGAAACAAATTGGCCACATTTTTCAAGTTATCTTTTATTTTATACAAACAAAGGTGGAGTGGAGAGAGTGTGAAGATGAGGTAGTGGACTAAGAAAATATTACTTATTTCCAAATTGTACATAGACTGAGCAAATGTCGATATAATCATTGCTACCGCTGTAGCTATAGTAGCAACTGTTACGCCCTTTTCTTTAAATTTCAGTCTTCATCTGATGGTAATTTTTCTCTAACATTTTCATTATTCCTATGAATATTTTCTGTAAAATTTCTCTCCAGCTATGTTAAAGGTCAAAATAACTGCTCATTTTTACTTTTAACACTTTCCAATAGTTCTTGCAAGTTAACATTATTCGTTAGTCTGAGAATATTTTATACCGGCAGAGAATATTTACCAACTGCGGCAGGGAATATTGTTATATTAAGCAATTACCGCGGTATATTTAAATGGCGAAATATTCACAGATTGACGCATATAGTATTCTGAAAAAAATTATTAATATATCCAGTTCTGAGATTAATCTACCAGATCAGTGGAGTGCGCGGAATATTACAGAAAATATTAAATCACTTTCGCTTAAATGCGTCATATAGATTTATTAAAGAGGCTCAAAAGATGTTGTATGATTTTTCAAACACGTATCCGGAGCATCTTTATAAATTAATCAACTTAGGAATTATCTTGGAATAACAACGATGTAGAATTGGCCAATATTATGAGAAAACAACCTGAAAAAACATTAGATGATATTATGCAAGAAAAAATAAAGTCGCTGACGTTGACTAGACCACCTAGTACAGATAGTGAAACGAATGAATAATATAATGATGAAGACATTGAAACAACAAGCGAATATAGTAGCAGTAGCAAAGATCATCGAGGATAAACCAATTAGAGAGATGTTTTAGTATAAGATATAAAAACACTAATGACACTCAGACGTATGCAAAACAATGAATTTATTTGTAAAGATAAAGAAAATGCGGAAATGATAGAAGATCCTAGGAAATGGTGACATTTCTGTAAAGAGTTATTTCGCTGTAAAGATACAGAAGCCATACAGGCAATACTCGGGGATGGCACAGTAATCGTAGCGAATTACTGTTTAAAAAAACAAGCACTATAACACGTTTGAAATTTTGGATGTGAGCGCACAATATATGATCAGTTTCGAGTTGGCGTGATGCATTATATCAACGGCAAATATGCAGTGATTTCACGAAATTCCCGCTTGAAGAAAATTTTATTTGCACAGGAAGATCGTTTTAATACCAAACTTCGGAGGTTGCCGCGTTGTAAAATATCTTGCTTGCGAGACACTAAATTACCTTGTAATTTTGCCATTGATGATACAGCATCATTTTCAATTATTTAAATGGGAGATTATCAACTATCATCTAATACAATTTAATGTGGTAGAAAGTCGGTCTAGGTTAACAACATAAATTGAGAGGATAGATAAATAATATTTCCTATTAATGACCATAATCCTCATATATATAAATTTCAATGGCATTAGGACGCAAAAGGTGTATGACTTGGAACACGTGAACTATGAGGCAGAAAATGCCATTTCGAATACTGTAAATCACATTTGCTTGCGTTACGTGTTGGTCTAGGTGCTCGACCATGCCTTAAATGCCGCATCGGAGTCAAATCGCGTAACCAGCTTTGCCGATAATGATAATCTGTTTGCGAGTATTATCGTATATAGAACCTATTGTTAAAGAAATACCCGACAACGTTGAGGAAACACATAACAACGTCGATGAAAAAGATACAGAAGTTGATAAAATTATAGCCAGGATTGAAGCGATTACAGTTTCCAAGATTGGTAGAGTAAAAATGCTAAAATAAATTATTGACGGAATTTGCAATTAGAGAAAGATTATATACACCAGTATGCAGACTGTGATTCAACTAAGGCAACTCGCGCCAGAGCGTGGGATACGAATACCAAGCCGTTGACAAGAAGCTGGCATATCTGAGTTATTAGGACCCGTAAATGAACAACAACGTTCGCCGGATCAGCCACATCCAGTTATGCCAACAACGTTAACAGTACAACAACTAAAACAATCTGCATGCGAGCGTAATATGCAACTACCAAGAGACGCAAGAAAAGCTGATATACTTACGTTATTAGGTATTATAGCCGAACCGCGTCAGACTGTGAGACAGCTTCGTGAAACGGCAGCACGATTAAATATTAGAATTCCTCCACGAGTCAAGCAGGCGAATATTATACGTATAGTCCAAGGTGAACAAAACCGTCGACGCATCGCAGCCAATATTGCCGCTGAGGCAGTCGAGTATGTTCATCAACATAAAGTCCCAGAATTCAAATTATACAAACGCCTTGGTGATCTTCAAAATTATTACGCGATTATCCCAGGCGCATACAGGCCAAGCAGAGACTCTATAAAACTATTATCAAATGTACGTCTGGGAATTATACCAACGATACAATACGTGGGTGAGACAGCGCTGCCGTCCGGATTTTAGGACTGCGTTCTTCTCAATGTGGAATTTACCTAGCCTGACCATTTAAGCAAAGATGGTTTTACACCATCTATATTATTTCCGAAATGGCTTTGGAGTAATATCCATGTGATCTAGAATCACAAAGACACTGAGGCCACCAATGATTAAATCAATAAATGTTATGCAAGAATCATCGAGAAGTTTTACAAATCTCTAAAGAAGGTTCAGGATGGATGGATGGTTTCTAGATTTTTGCAAGATCAGCTTCATTTGTCCCAATACGCACCTATTCGCGGATAGAGTTACATACCAATGCCAGAGTATATCCCGTCGCGGTCAGTAATCAATGTGAAAAATGATGACAATCGATGTTTTGAAAGGCAATATTATCCGCGTTGTATCCTGTAAACGATGACGCACACACTTCGAAAATACCGACAACACCTAGATGAACTTAATTTTGGTAATATTGAATTCCCTGTAAAACTGCTAACATTATTAAGTTTGAACGACTTAACTCTGACATTGCCGTTAATGTGTTTGTTCGGGATAAAGGCCCGAAGCCAATTCGACTATCCCCATATGCACGCGAGCAGACTTTAATTATACTGTTATTGTTGAGTAACATGGATGGTTCAGAGATGCGGAACCATTACGTATGGATAAAAGATTTTTAAAGATTTGGATGCCGACACAACAAGCATAAATAGAAAAGGTTTCTGTGTGATCGCTGCATGCATGTGTTTAGCACACAACAGTTCTTTAACAATCATTGATTTTACTATGGTGGAACTAGCAGAAAACCACAGCGCAGTATCATGCCAGAGCCTGGCAAAATCATACTGAAATTCACCGCGGTGCAACGGAAGATGAAAGTTCCGTATGTTATTTACGCTGACTTTGAATGTTTAAATGTTCCTGAGGACGACAAAGCTTCGCTTGCCAACAACCAAACAAATGCGACGCAAGTTCCGGAACAAATTCAATGCGGGTCTTGCTACACCTTTTTCAGATGCGGCGGATTGAATGATCCACCAATATTGTACCGCGCCCAGAGCGCCAGCGCCCCAAACACGGTTGAGGTGTTTCTTAAAACGCTTGAGATGACAGCAAATTGCTCTACTCGCCCGCGTGTGCTGCGAGTCCACCGAGAGTTGCAGTTTAGCCAGAGCGCTTGGGTGGCTGATTACATACAGATGAATACTTACCACCGTACCACGGGAACTAACGAGTTTGAGAAAGACTTCTTTAAACTCATGAATAATGCCGTATTCGGCAAAACAATGGAAATTAGAAGGAAGAGAATCCTAGTCGATCTTGTTCGTGATAGTGAACAAGCCTATTAAGGAATATGTGGGACTGCGCCCCCTAAATGTACTCGATCGTGGTCGGACCGAAGAACATCAAAAAAGACAAAAGAAGTTCCCCGGGTTATTGTTGCAAAAGTTCTCAAACACGAGATGTATGTGGAAAAATGTCTTCATAAGCGACGCTCATTCTCACACTCAGCCAATCCTATACGATCAAAGAAACATCGGATGGGTGTATACCGATGCACCAAGATGAGATTGTCACCGCTTGATACCAGGCAATGGATATTTCCCGACGGAATCACCGGTTACACGTACGGGCATTATGCGATTGCAAATCAACGGTTGACACGCATTGATGCCCTAGCGTAAAATTGACTTTGGTGGTAGTTCCGTATTCGCGGGGACGACTTGTAATTCCTCTCGCACAAATGCTCTGCTTGGTGGACGAAGTCCACTCGGCTTTTCCTCCCGTGGCTTTGCTGCTTGTTCATCCACAGGTACCAAATGGCAACGTGTTGGTTGCCTCGGAAAGTCAATCCGTTCAATCCGGTCCGAAATTTTAAATACATCGACGGGCCATACCGGGTCAGTAGCACGACGTTGTCCACCTTCTAACTCCACAGCTGCATACCGATACTGAACAAAATTATTTCTGAGTGATTCTAACGGTGGTGCTTCCGCCGAATAGCATTAGCGGGTTTTAATCCAATTACGCATGTGATTTCATTATTCAAGGCTGCTTTTGCTAACTTTTCAACAGCAGCTTCACATTTCCAATAACATTTCCAATAACCGCGCGGACTGTAGTATAGTTTGGATGAAGTCAGCTCAGAAACTACACTCTTTTTATCCATGTTTGTGTGTTTGTTTGTTTGTTTGTTTATTATATCAATATAATTTACCTCCAATGTGTGAACTTTGTCCACCACCTAGTGACCATGAGAGACTTTGCAAATTGAACTTTGTGCACGGGAGGTGGAATCTCCCAGTACAATCTTGGCCTTCATACCTCCTTTGATGATACATCTAACAATTCTTTCTCCAACTGTAGGATTAATAGCGTTAAAGTCATGGATACGATCTATATCAGGACGTTGGCTTGCACAGATATCGTTTGATGCCTTATAAGTAAGATCATGTCGGTAACATGCTGCATCGACGCGGTTGATAGGTGGTTTCGGTCGATTGGTAGAATCAAGTTGTATATTTACTCATGTTCCAGGCCCACAGTAGTTGTATGGACCCGGGGACGTTTTGCTTGTTACTACAAGAACTCATTGAAAACATTGATGATATATGCGAAGAGCAAAGTTCGCACACTGATGATGGGTTCTGATAAATTTCGAGTTTTACGTGAAATCAATGCTGCGTTGCAGCGTGTTGTTGCAAATACAACTCCGAGCGTTAACATCAATGATTACAATCTCATCAATGAAACCAGAATTTTATGTAACTTTTTCTACACCAATTGCCGCAGGCAAATCCCGCACACTTGAGATTGCTTTAGCATCATTGCGCGTGAATTAAGAGTTGACCTTATATTCAAGCACGACCGTTCAGTTGTCTTCCCGCGAATAACTCGTTTACGTTTTCAGCGGATGATGGCACAACCTTGAATGTTATTGAACTTCCCACTGGCGCGTACTACATTATATCAATCAATCGTTGGTGACCGGCAAAGATTCTAAGATCTACATACGTGTACATGAGTCCACACTCAGCTCTACCACGTCAATCGAATCTTCACAGTATGTGGTTGCCATTAAACAGTCGGCGTTGAGAACAGTTCTCAGTTGGCTAGAAGAGATTTCTGAGGACAAACGATTCTTGCGCATGGGATATAATATTGCACCACGTATTATTAATATCACCACCACGATAAAGGTTAATTTAACATGCGACGGTATCAGTAGCAGTTACAGTTCAAGTTCAGGAAGTCGAGTTTACACAAGTATTGCGTCCCAGGGTTATATTTTATTTGGATTCTCCCCAAATGCTCCACCAGATTTTTTACCATCAATTACTCCCACGCCTGTGTATCTTTCCTGCCACAATCCTCGGTTGACACGCCTTCATTTTACTCTTATGGACCAGGACGGGGAATCCTTGACGATACAACTATATATTAGAGATCGACCTGACATTTAAATATAAAGACAGTCATACGTGGACGTGTGAGACTCGTGCGTGTTGTTAACGCGAGAAAAACCTGTTTACACGATGTATTATGGAATGGACTTGGTGATGTTGTTCGTGGATTATTCACAGGATCGCCAAAGGTTCTTGCGGGTCTGGCTTTTGGCGCTGTACCAATTGCTAAACAAGTTGCAATGCGAGTTGCTGATAGTATCAAAAACGTTGCTGCGGATCGGTTAAAAAATCTGGGATTGCAGGAGGTCCAATCGATTCGAGATCGACTACGACCGTTAGTGACTCGAGCACCACCAAAAACAGTTACACTTCCATCGACAGCAACAATGCCAGCCCAGGTTTGTAAAATCATCAATGAAGCCGCTCAACAACATCTAACTGATTCAGTGATTGCAATTGTTGTAACGGGAAGCGGATTACAGTTGTGGACTCGAGCGGCAAAGCTTGGACACGGACGGCAAAACCGTCTCGCAAAAAGGTATTAGACGAAACAAATAATGTATAAACAATGATAAAATTTAATAATGCACCCGATTCCGCGTTTGATGTGGCTAAGCCTATATTAGTAGATCAAAGTGTCCCTAGATTTCCTGTATTATTCGTACCCGGCTTTAACGAAAAAAAAATAGAATTACAAGTGCATAACACGTCTCGGTGTTTTCTCCCGTTTGAGGCCTTTTTAGAAATCGAGAGAAAACTTGTACAAGACGCCGACGCCGGTACCAATTACGCCCCATGTACCAATATTGGATTTGTTAACAATGTCATTATTGCGTTGTTCAGCAGCGCACGATATCTCATGGACGTGAAAGAAATCGATGCAATTCTTGACAACGTTGATATTGCCACGACAATTATTGGACTAGCCAACTACAGCGATGATTACGCGAGATCCGATGGCCCGTCGATGATGTTTTACAAGAATGGATCCGACAATGCAGATCATAACCAGTATATCAGACGTCAAATTACGCAGAATGATTTCGTGGACCCATATCACAATGGGTTACGTTAATGATAATTTTAACCTTGGATTTATGCAGCGTCGATTACAACCTCATGGACTCGCATTGTTGTTTTCGTGTGCGATTCCTCTCAGTCTTATATTTGGATTTTGCAGAGATGTTTGCAAGGTTATTTTCGGAGCCAAAAATACAGTCATGTTTTTTCGGAAGGGCAACACCAACGATGCAATTTGGCATGATGATGATGCTGATGATCATGGCAAAGTTGTGTTGTCAAATTGACATTATCGATGCCTCTACTAACCCCTTCGATAGCTGTAGAAACGCGTTTGTTGGCGTTTATGGGATCTGGAAGCACGTCACCACAATTATTTCACACGCTTACCACAGACTCGCATGAAGCCAATCTTCAACAGCTTTCATGGCAAATAACTACCCAACGAGGCATTAATGCACCAAGACACGTGTTTGTGGCGTTTCAAGATATGACTCGGGTAAATGGTGGACAAGAACATAGTAAATGATATTTGACCGGTTAGGAGTGTCTGAAGTTTCTCTGCGGTTAAACGGTCATCAGGAGTCCTCTGAAGAAATTTTGCTTCACTTCACAAAAAATTATGTCGCACTTGCGCATCACAAGTTGTGGTCGTACACGCACTGGAATGAAAACGCTGACACAGGTCTGCAAATATCCCAGTACAACTTTCGTACATTGTACCCAAATTTATTATTTTACGTTGAAACCCATGGACTGGGTTAAACAGTCTGTGGTCGACATGTACTTTCATGCACGTGTAGCTCAGATCCCCGCCACCGGTTACAGATGTATTGCTACGATTCTCTCCGATAGGATGCTGTTGTTGGAGGACACATGTGGCCGGATGAGACCTATTGACCCCTCTGTTGAAAATTAGTAAAAATTTCTAAACTAGTAACTGAACCTGTAACTTTTGTAAATAATAATGTCCTATCACAAAGTTAACGTTGACCTTAGCCCAAAGCAGCTTCCAAATATAAGGAGCGCAATACGAAACGAAGTGCCCGGTCGTTGACTGCACCGCCAAGCACAAAAATATTCAGGAATTGTTTCTACATTGATGATGTAATAATCACAACTGAATTTACCCCGGTTAATTTTCCCATTGAGTATGATAAACCGACATTGACTCTACTAAGAAGAGAAAGATATCGACTGTCATTCAACAAGGACGCACTTGTCAGTGTAAGTTCTTGAGCGAAGACGAGTACAAGAGAACCGTACTGCTCATTAAGTACAAACGAGTGTGTGTGGGTATAGATGATATTTGTTGATTTGCCGCGGCAACAATTGTTGGCCTTGGTGTTATTACCACAGCAACTATCATAGGTATACCAATCAGACATATTGTAGGATCCATATCAATAGTAACTGGTGCAATCCTTGGCGCTGGAAAAATAATTTCATTACGGCTCCATACGAGTCTATTCGGAAATTCTCACAGTCTCAGCACAACTGTCAAGTTGAACTCGGTAGCCATCGAAGATAAAACGATTAGCTTGGCTGAGTTTGAAACCGTCTTGGCGGAAATGGAAAACTTCCGACATCTTCGCACACAGATACGAAACCGGGGCGTTAATGACCGAATTTACAGGCAGTAAAAGTCCAGTAAATAATGTTAGACAGTGTATATCAATCTGCCCAGCAGTGCATTAGCCTGACTGCAGAGCAACTTCAATTGTGCGCGCAAACTGTGGAAGGCTCACTACGGAGCACTTGTGTAAATAATGCACTCGGGTGTGCACAAATCATCAGTGGGAAAAAGTTATGTGGAATATAGAAGGGGTTTCGGGTTGGGAAAACCGAAATTGGTCAGCCGGTCTAAAAGTTCCATTATCCCACTAGTCCACATTATCAAAGATACCAATAATGGTAGCAATAAACGGTTTTTTTGCTCCCTTAATGCTACAAATGGTAGCAGTGAGGAGGGATTTTTATGACTCTCTCTCTCTCTCTCTCTCTCTCTCTCTCTCTCTCTATATATATATATATATATATATATATATATATATATATATATATATATATATATATATATGACACAGTAAGTGCTTTCACATCGAGTAAATCTCACTAAGTACAAAAAAAGCTATTGTTATTGTCCAGGTTCGATATCTATCAAAGCCGGATTTGCCCCAGTTTACGTTTTCTGATTGTCTTTCTGTCATTATCTGACTGTATGTGTTTCATCCATACAAAACAGAGAAGATTTATTTGTTTTCTCATCTTTTTTTTATATATCCAGCGACTAACTTATAGCAATATCCGAATGATGTGTCTCCTGTGAATGACTTTATGATGATACAGCTTTCTATTTATGCAAGCAAGATTGAAACAATTAGTATATTGGGTGACCAACAGTAGACAAGTTATACTGTCTCAGAGATTTAGTTCCTTACAGAAAATTATGTTTAAATATATGTTAGGGGGCCCAGGGTGGCGGAGTGGTCTAAGGCGCTCGCCTTTACAGATGACTTACATATCACCTCTGTCCGCTTGGGTTTCGAGAATCGATTATCGGCTCGGCCAACGTGGGTATATGAGAAAGCTTGATTGTAGCTTCCCGTGGGTAGGTGTTAATTTCCTGGGTCCTCCTGAGTTCTTTCTTCACCAGGTATACTGGCCGCCATTTATAGCCTAACATGTTCTGATATTGACGTAGTTGACTATGACGCCACCAGCTTTCTGATTACTCAGGTGAGACTGAAATTCCTATCATATCAGGGAATAAACAGTACATATATAATGATACTGTTTCAAAATATCAGTTGAATACACAAACTATGTAGAAATATACTAGACTTTGACTTAATGTAACTTAAACTTGGGCTCAGGAAAACCACTCGTCCACTTGTCCTGACCGGGTAAAGATTGGGTGGGCCGAATAAAACTTTATTACGTACTCGTTCCTGGACCAAGCAGATGCAGATTTTCACCTTTGAAATAAATGTGAGTGCATTTTCTACCCTTAACAAGCGCCAAAGTTCAATATCACTTAACATTTGGCGTGCGTCAGTTATAAACAACCTTTGTTTAATTTGTCTACTTGTTTTCAATTTCTAACAAGTTGCAATGGAAACGACTTCATTTTTTGTATGCAGGTACCTGATGGAAGCTTGATACTAAAATGGGTAAATATTATGAACATATTATGTTGCAGTTTCACACTTAGCCCTCGATTTTTTAATGGTGTTTGCATTTACAGTGACACTTTTCAGTAATTTAGACGTCATTATGATGCGGAGAAAGATTCGCTTTCAATGAGCTATCACACATCTTTATGAGTTAGACCGCTAAGAAGTTAAGAGACAGAGAATGTCAAAATTTGTGTGATTTTTCATCTGGTTACCGTTGCCGCAGGTCACAGGTATTTCAAGACTGAAGCTTTATTGATCCATTGTCATACAAAAGGGAAGATGCCAGTAGATATTTCTATATACATACAATTACTTTTCACAAGAAATATGTTGCCAACTTACCTCCGAAATGAGTATTGTAAGTGTCTCAACCAATTTCCACCAACTTTCCCAACAATGCATGCTGTTGTAACCTACTTATAGAGCAGATAATGCTGAGACAACAACCGATTTGTCGAAATCTTGTTGGTGTAATAACCTAGAAATATTCAACTTATTTTGGCCAATCAGCAACGAACCCAGGGACGAGTGCTTGGTAATATTTTTTTTACTGAGCCCTGAACTTAAAAACATTAACAAAGAACCTAAACCTACACCGCCTTTTTATTTAAAAAGCAAAAAAAGGGATAGTGTGGTGTGTGTTTGATTTTATCAAAAGTAGTTTCTTTTAGGTCCGCGCTTTGGGGGTAAGGGGTAATGGAGTGAAAAATCCGCGAAGCCTAAAATCACGTCAAAAGAATGACGTCAGACGCGGGGTAGTTGGGTGATGTTTTTTTTTTTTGGTGTAAGGGATGTTTTCCTTCACGTCCGCGCTTCTAGTATATTAAAACAACACCTTCACACTTGAGCTATCCCATTTATTCAACAAACATGAACAAGATAGAAGCAATCCGGCAAGTTAAAGTTCATCTAGAGGTGGCCTGGCTTCTCCTCCAAGACCTGGAGAAGAAAGAGAAGGAGGAGAAGGAAAAGAAAGTAGCCATCAGACCCCACTCAATGATGGAGGAAGAGAATAAGGAGAATTGGGATCCAGAAGCAAACCATCCTCCGTTTGCTTTGAAAAAGGCCAACCGCTGCATGAGTGCAGCTACATGGAGGGGGAGCTGTCCCGCTTGTCGGGCTAAGCCTGGGAGGTGCCCACACCTCCTCTAGATGAACTCTAAAACAAAATCCAACGGCCCTTTTCAGGGCCACCCATTTTTCAAGAAAGATTAATTTTTCAATTCTTGCCTACCCTGTTACA
This sequence comes from Margaritifera margaritifera, assembly GCA_029931535.1. Classification (NCBI taxonomy): domain Eukaryota; kingdom Metazoa; phylum Mollusca; class Bivalvia; order Unionida; family Margaritiferidae; genus Margaritifera; species Margaritifera margaritifera. Next base: position 2,768,032 of record JAQPZY010001641.1, read on the forward strand.
CTTTTACCTGTAGAGACCCTAATGTTAATTTCCCGTAGGTACCCATACTGCCCCCAATATTAATTTCCCGTAGATACCCATAGAGGCCCCGCTATGTTAAATCCCATAGATACCCATAGAGGCCCCACAATGTTAATTTCCCGTAGATACCCCAATCGCCCCCGCTATGTTAATTTCCCGTAGATACCCCAAGCGCCCCCCCCCCGTACCTGTACACCCCCCACTTACTACTTACACCGCCTTTTACCACTCCAGTCGTCGGAAAATTGATACTTATTTATTGCCATTCACCACAGTTCACATGCGACACAAACAACTATTTAGACGCGTACTGCTTGATTGTTGCCTATCAATATAGTATTCAGTGTGACAAATTGATATATCATCTGTTTAAGTTTCTGTACTGCCTTGATAACATCCAACCTTATTATTTTTGCTTCTATATATGATTGTTCTGGTTTCAATTTTCTGACCTTGAAAGTACCACTCCTCATTTTTTCTTAGAATAACCCACGTTTCTATAAACACTAATTGTTGTTTTATCAAGATTAATCTTCGTCCGTGTTTCATCGCAAAATTCCTCCACAACCTTAATTTTAAGTTGTTGATTTATGACAGTATCTGCACCATATGCAACATCATCAGCATACAAGATGGTAAAAATAACAGGTATATCAGGAGGAAAAAATATTCCATGTCTACATTTCTGTCTTAATTTGGTAAACAGCTCGTTTATAAATAGATGAAAAAGGCAATACAATATGCAAACAGGTATACTAAATACTTGTGCACTAAAGTTTAAAGAATGAACACGCTATCTACGGGAGAATACCCCTTTCGGAAGCTATATTGAGCTTCATCGATTACCTCCCTTTCACTTAACAATGCTGACACGCGGTTATCTAAGATGCTGGTTAATACCTTGTTTAGCACATAAATGAGTGAAACGCATCGATAATCTCTGGGATCATTTACAGCACCATTTTTGTGTTGTTGTGTTGTTGTTGTTGTCTATGAGGCAAATAATACTTTCTCCCCATGCTCGTGGGAAATTGCCACAGTGTGTTCTAAAAAAATGGGTAATTTCTGCCACAGTGTGGTGTAACCACAGGGACTCGTATCATTGTTTACAATTTACCTGTAAATAATATATGTACTGTATATAATACATATACAAGTTATAGGTAAATAATAGGCAACGATTCGAACCCCTATTAGGCTACACACTTCAGGTGCTCCATGCTGACTGGTCAATGGCCTTGTCAATTGCTAGCTTGCAGAACGGTCATTTATTTGCTTCCAAATGTTTAATCAACCCTCGGAGTGGGCTGTGACCCTTATCATCAACACAGGATTTTGATTGTGACTTTGTCTTTAAAATGTAGGTGTAGTAGTTGTACAAGCAGTTGCAATAAACATCTGAAATCCCTTCTTCAAAGATATACCAGTTCTAATTAGTCTTTAATGTGTGAATGGTGAATGGATTTAACGTATCGCCGTTTGTCACTCAAACCCTAGCACGTGCCGATACCCAAGGACCGCCAGCTAAACTGTGAGCATCACGTGTTTTGCAGGCGCACTGGCAGCTTGTCGGACCGTCAGGCTACATATCCTGTACATATTCAAATCGCCATAACTTCAACATTTGTCATGAAATTGTCAGTATGCACAAAAAATTGACCCGACCATCTAACATTTAATTTTAGAAGGGGGGGGGGGGGCGTGCAAGCATTTTCTTTCGAACCAGGATATATATATTTTTTTCTTTTACCTCAAGATTATATTTATTAACTGATATAATGGATATAATAAGTTCTTTTTTCTACAAATTAGAGCAAGCTATTTGGGAGCCGGAAATATAAAAAGACAATTCCCATGCCCTAACCCCCTCCCCTCTCGAAAATTAAATGGTCGCTCCCTGTATATTGTGCTATAGTAATTAGTTGGGCGTGGTTATCTCTGATGTGGCGATATGTCGTGTAATGCAGGGTATTGATCTACACACACATACTGTTTGAATCAGAATTACACAGCAGAGCAGAAAAAACAAGAAAGAAGAAATAATATTAAAGTTCGCGCTCATGGCTGCCAGGCTTTAATTTACCTGTATCTGTAAATGGGTAGTTTGAAATATCTTCTCTGTTTATCATATTCTTGATCATATTTTGGAATCCAATATTTGAAATTATTCACTATACATCACTTGATTTCAAAAGGCTGAGATGTTGTTCTTTTCTTTCACTTGTCACATTGTGTTGTGCAAAAAAGCATGAATGTGCTTTTTATATAATCAGGTTGTTTACCCTTAGTGTAAACTATATTACACTGTTACAGGCTATGAAAGCAAAACACTGCTTTTTGATGGATTCTTCATTAGTCTTTAAAGCTTTGGATTAAAAAAAAAATAAAGATTGTTATTTAATGAAAATCTCAAAAATATCCTTTATACTGTCTATTTTCAAAGTTTTTTCCACACATTGTGTATTCAATGTAGGCGTGGTGTGAAAGAAAAGTGCGTCCTACCAATGCATCCTCGTCTCTTGGAAAAAAAGGGAAATTTTCTATCATGGTAAATTGAAAACAAACTTTTCATTTATCTAATATTTAATATTTTACTATGCATTGCCTTGGTAGCAAACGCCTGGTAAGATTAGTAGCATATTTGCTGTCCCCGGATTCGAATATCGGTTCTACAATATGTAAGACTTGGTGTCCACCCATACAAGGTATATGGTTTCCTTTGGGTCCTTATTTTTTCTTACTAACAACCCAATTTCTTACAACTCAATTGCTTACAACCCAATTGCTTACAACCCAATTGCTTACAACCCAATTGCTTACAACTCAATTGCTTACAACCCAATTGCTTACAACTCAATTGCTTACAACCCAATTGCTTACAACCCAATTGCTTACAACCCAATTGCTTACAACTCAATTGCTTACAACCCAATTGCTTACAACTCAATTGCTTACAACCCAATTGCTTACAACTCAATTGCTTACAACCCAATTGCTTACAACTCAATTGCTTACAATCCAATTGCTTACAACCCAATTGCTTACAACTCAATTGCTTACAACTCAATTGCTTACAACTCAATTACTTACAACTCAATTGCTTACAACCCAATTGCTTACAACTCAATTGCTTACAATCCAATTGCTTACAACCCAATTGCTTACAACTCAATTGCTTACAACTCAATTGCTTACAATCCAATTGCTTACAACCCAATTGCTTACAACTCAATTGCTTACAACCCAATTGCTTACAACCCAATTGCTTACAACTCAATTGCTTACAACTCAATTGCTTACAATCCAATTGCTTACAACCCAATTGCTTACAACTCAATTGCTTACAATCCAATTGCTTACAACCCAATTGCTTACAGCTCAATTGCTTACAACTCAATTGCTTACAACCCAATTGCTTACAACTCAGTTGCTTACAATCCAATTGCCACCTCATTTTACTACAATGACCCTCGAGAAGACTTAAAAGAGGACTTTAAATATCGTTTCATAGCCAGCTTTACAATAAATATTAATTTTGCTTTTGTTTAGCCTGCAACAAATGTCGCAAAAGGCATGACATAGCGCTAAGAATGTCCACTTGTCTGTCTAGCACCCATCTGTATGTCCTCTCTCCGGTGTCAATTTTGGATTTTGCAAAACATACTTTTTAAGGGCAATATTTATTGCTTGTTTCAGTGGATCATCACAAGATTTGACCCATAACTGCATCAGTGTGAAGAAATATCTCCAGAGATTAGGTACTACAAAGAACCAGTATTGAAGGATAAGGTCGGTGGGGAGTAGAAAATCATTAAAATTTTAGGTAGATGGTCAATAGTTACGCTTTTTTATGTGGCGGTATCATTCATAAATTGTCATTAGTCATTGCAAAGTATGGTATATAAAACATCCCGTAGGATTTCAAAGATCTAAAGTTCATGGTCAAAGTTAATCAAATAATTCTGTTGAAAAATACAGTGCGTCCATGGGTATTCACACTAGTATATAAAGTTTCAGGCTAGAAGATGATGAATCTAAGGGTCAAAGGTAAAAGTCACAGTTTGAATAGATTTTATTTTCTGAGGTAACAGACTGTAGAGGTAAAAAATGGTTATGTCCTATGTTTTCATTAACAGAATATGATCAGATATGGCACGATTTAGCAGAAAATATTTATTTTCCAAGGAAACATTTACAAATGTTGATAATCTTTTATCTTTTGATGAAGGAGCCGGTATATAGAGCGGTCGTTCAGTGCATTTAGATGACGTCATCATCTCCATTTCAAGGCCAGAAGTTGGCTTAAACAAACTTACACTATAGTGGCTTTATCGAGTACATTCGGAAGATGTGATACGCCACACTTGTGGGTGGCAGTGACTTTAAATGACCTAGTTACAATCTGTTTCAGTGACCTAGTTCATAAAGTACATTTGCGTAGGGGTTGTTGACGTCATAGACCACACTTGTTAGGTGTAAACTTGAATGACCTGGTTTGAAATTGGCGCAGTAGCTTGGGTGTAACGTACATTATGCTAGAGGGTGTTGACGTCATGAAATAACACCTGCGTGGCCTAGATGTGGCTATAATTTGGATTGTTTCTATAACTACAACGAGCCCAATGACTAATCTTCCCGTCCTAAAACTTCGACGTTTCCTTACTATATTAATGTTTTTTCTGAACACTTGCTTGACCTTAATTACCCTTGAGTGGAAGAGACTGAATGACGTCACAGTTGCCAGGGGCAATCCTTATCTATGACTCATAGACATAAATTCGTACCTCTCACCTATAACAGCGATGACATATCTGCTTCTTGTAAATGCTGCACGTGAGCTGACCTAACGCTGTCTATGGGATCACACCTGAACATAAGTCCAGTTTCTTCAATATAATTCTGTAAAAGTACTTTGTTTACTAAATCTTTCATCTTAACTAACGCTATAACGTTCGAGTCACGTCGGAGATAAGCGCCCTTAGACTGGCAGAACCGACTTGCACAAACCCTATCTCAAGATAATTGCGAACATTGAGGATCTGATACTATGTCTTCGAGACGGAGCTACTCTTCCATTTCTATGACTTAAACACCTCGCGCCGAATACCGGCTGATCTCCATATGAAATAAATACGCCTCCTTTAATTCCCATATCACGAGACTTTTCGTCACAGTCGCTTCTGGTACTGATGCTTGCTCTGCTTTATTTCTTTGATAAGTTAGTGCTACAAAACTAAAAGCAGTTTTTAAAAAAAATACCAATGCTATCAGCTGGAGAGACGTCGAGTTGCGCCAAAAATAAATTTCCTGGCCGATAGGCTTTGCCTGAAAATTTGTTTTTGGTGTGATTCCACGTCTTTCTGGCTGATCACATTGGTATTAAGAGACTACTATTGGTTATGTAGCACTTAACTTATCAACCAAAAGAAAACAATAACAGGACAAGCATCAATACCGTAAGGGACAGTGATGAAAAGTCCTAATATATGTGAATAAAAGGAGGCAAACTTATTCTCATATGGAGGTCAGCCGGAATTCGCCTCTAAACGTTTTAGTCATGGAAATGGGCGAGTAGCTCAGTCTCAAAGACAACGAATCAGATCCTCTATGTTCGCAATTTCTCGGGATAGAGTTTATGTAAGTCGGCTCTGTCAGTCCAAGGACACTCCCATACGACATAACTCGAACAATAATGCGTTAGTGATTTAATAAACAAAATACTTTTGCAAAAATTATATTAAAGAAACTGGACTTACGTTTAGGAGTGGTACCAAAGAAAGCGTTAGGTCAAGATCACGTCCAGAATTTACGACAAGCAGATGATGTCATGGCTGTGGTAGGTTCAAGGATACGCATTTGTGTCTCGGAATCATAGATAGGGATGGCCAGTGACATCATTCAGTCTCTTCCATTCAAAGGTAATTAAGGTCATGCAAGCGTTCAGAGGTGGTCCCACAAATAGAGTAAGGAAACGTCGAAGCTTTAGGACGGGCAGTTTAGTCATTTGGGATCGTTCAAGTTCAACGACAATGAAAATTATAGCCTCATCTAGGTCACACAGTTGTTGTTATATGACGTCAAGAGCCTCTAGCCTCATATATGTTACATCCAGGCTAACCTGTTTCGAACTAGGTCATTCAAGGTCACATCCAACGGGAGTGGTCTATGATGTCAAACAACCCCAAACCAAATGCAAATGGACCAGATCATTGACCCCAATTTAAACTAGGCAATTCAAAGTCACTCCCACCCACAGGTGTAGTCTTTCACATCAACAAAAATGCACTCGATGTAGCCGCTATAGTGACTGTTTGTCTAAGCCAATTATAAGTTTTAGAATTCGAAAAACCATGGAAATTCCAATTCTATTTGTAGAAACATTGACACATTTTTCAAGGCTGTCTACGACTGTTATTGTTTTGAAACCAGGAAAGTATCATAGCAATTCCATTTTTAAATTTAGGTAAATAAATGCTCTATATAACCGCTCCCCCCTCTCTCTCTCTTTCTCTCTCGCTCTCTCTCTCTCTCTCTCTCTCTCTCTCTCACACACACACACACACACAAACACACACACACACACAGACACACGCGCGCGCATACACACACATAAGAGGTCTATATAACAGTTGGCAAGAGTGGATGTAAGAGAAAAACTAAAGTACATGGATCAAATAGGAATGGGTACAAAATCTACAAATGAATGAAAATTAGGAAGTTAATTTCATGACTCTTTTTTTCGTGGAGAGTAGTGCACGAAGGCCTGTCTTTTCCTTCATAGGCTTATGTTCCACCAGGCTGGCCGGGTAATATCCGTAAATCTTCTTTCTCAGCATCCCCTTGCGCGTCCATCCGAACGCCATGCCGTCAGAATTAGCGGGAGTCTTTTGTTTGATTTTCTGACCTAGAAGTTAGAAATTAGAAGTAATGGCGCTTCGGTAAAGACATGTACCTTTTGGATTTGTGTTTGCTCAGTCAAATTTTAACATAGCAAAATAATCACAATCGTTAAGGCAAACAAACCCTCAATTTTATTTAGTAAGTCTGTATTTCAAAATGATCAACACCAAGTGAATTGCAAATCTCAGTGATAAAAATTAGTTTCACAAACAATGGACGCCGCATGTCTGTTTTAGAACTGATCATTTTTGTATCTGGAATATATGTAATCCAATATTTGATTTAGTCATGATTGATCTTCCTATACAAATGTTCATTATGCTGAAAATTGAATATTATTCAGACTTTGCTCTGGGTATCCTGACTTCAACACAGTTAGTAGATGTAAAAGGGAAATTTGACCCACTTCACAAATGCTAAGTCACGGAGCAGCAACGTTTTAAATAGACCCTGGGAGTTTTTGGGTGGGTAGGGGGTATATGAGGGTGGCGGTCACATTAAGTGTAGTGAGTCCCGCTTTACAGACCTGGGTACGTCGGGTGGGGAGGTGGGGAGAAATTGGAGGTCAACACAATTTGAGTCGAAGTGTGTCTATGGGATACCATCATAGACGATGGAAGCGGTCATAGTGAGGTGGGTAATGAGGTGAGCAGCAAGCGACCACCAACAATACGCTCTATTAAAGTAGAGCAACAGCATATTCCCACCCAACCAGTGACGATCGTAAACTCACATTTAGAGAAAGGCTAGGTACCATAGCATAAATAGCAACACACCAGCAACAACCAGCGACAATTTTCCATTTCGAGAAAGGCTGTGTGTCATAGACACCATAGCCCACGTATACGCTAGCGATAAACATGCCTAGCATAGAGCGAATGAACGCCCTGCTAAGGTAGCGGCAGATCACCGAGAGCTAATACGATGATATGCTGGTAGCAGTACTGGCCGCCCAAGCAAGGCAGTCAAACCCAGCTTTCTGACAGCAAGCCGGTCGATCCACGCCGGCCCCAAGGCGTCAAAAGCCCATACAGGCTCCAAGACAGCCACCCACACCGGCTCCAAGGAGGCTCGATCAAACCCAGACATCCAAATCTGCCAGAGGACGAGCCAGGCGGAATACTGCCAGGATAGCAAAGGAGGTCACCCCTCCACCAATCCAAGGGCAACGATCTTCCAGAATACAAGCCCAGCCACCACCTTTCGTACAAAAGGTGAATCGAACCGGGAAAGACGGTTACATCAAAATCGTTGTCGACTGTAAAGCTACTATACTGCTTGGCCATCCGCTTGAAACCGATCTATCTAAGCTACTCAAAGCCATGACACCAGGCGTGATAGAAATCCAAAAACAGGAGATCGGCAAGAAGGGTGCTAATTTAACCTTAACGTAAAAGTCATGATATAAAAGATTAGGAAAGGGGATGTTATCTACATGCGGGCCTACTTATCCGCCAGCCGAGCAGAAGTTGCGCTGTCGGCTGATAGCCTGGAGGAACTAGTCGCCAAGGCCATAGCTAAGATCCAAGAGCGATTGGAAACGTTTACGAACAAGGGCTCATGCTGGCGGCTAGTGAGCTGTGAGTACGTAAAGCTATATATTTCGCAGTACCGCCCGTTTCGAGGCAAAGGGCATATACCTACACTCAAGTGGATCCCCAAAAGGGCTATCATAAATGTAGAAAAGCGGGACATCCAATGTTTTAAATGGGCCGTCCTATAAGCCCTATACCCTACCGATGACCATCAAGTACAGTAGTCACCAGGGAACGCTAGGCTTTGACAATCTTAAGTTTCCGATGAAGGTGTCAGACATAACAAAGTTTGAGAACTTTAACCCCACCATCGATATCGACGTCTTTGGATGCGACCACGCGCTTTACCCTATACGCGTCTCCGAAAAGATGCTGGACAAGACCGTTAATCCGTTGCTACTTACCGAAGTCGAAAAGCAGCACTACGTATGGAAAAAAATCTTTCCCAGAGAGTGTACAGCAGTACAGGCACAAATATGGAAAACACGTTTGCTGCCGATGCCTCCACGCCATCTCCCTATCCGACCTTCCTGAGAACCACGTAAAAGACTGCCTCGAAGCCTCAGAGGACCTTCCTACCAGAGCCCGGAACCAATAAGCTATACTTTAAGCACCTCTTTCATCAGCTGTCCATACCATACGTTTTTTATGCTGACCCCAAGGCCCTTAACGTTCCAGTGAAAAGGGAAGAGGTTGATCCTATCTACAGCAACCCCTATAACAGTGCCAGCCAACCCCCACGCGGCATCTGCAATATAGTCCGGCGATGCAACGGCAACCCTCCCCCTCTCCCCGTTATATACAGAGCAAAAGACGCGGCATCCAAACTTATCAAAAGCCTAAAGAAAGAGCTGGAAGGCATCCGAGCAGTATTAACCAACCCGCCTACTCTGGTAATGACGCCAGCCAACACCACGGCTGCCGAAAGCGGCAGGGTAAAGACGGGATGAGAGACCACTGCCACAACACCGGCAAATACTGATGAGCCGTCCATAACAGCTGTGACCTGCAGCTACGACTAAGCCCGGAAAAAACTAAAGTTCCCGTCATATTTCACGATGCCCACAGGGACGACCCGCTAGTCCAAGAGTCTATGACCATCCCAGAAGAGTGGCTATCCATCTACTAGCAAGACCTCGTTAACAAGCTGGGGAGGGGGCTTGTACCCAATCTGCTTAAGAAACAGTTAATTGTCGTTCACTACCGAACCTCCAGCTCTACACTAGCCTTGTGATGCGCATCTCCAAAACACACCGGGCGTTAGAGTTTAAAAAGGACCCCTGGATGGTACCCTACATCCAAAATAATACGGACCTCCGGACCAAAGGCAAAAACGAGTTTTACAAGAAATACCTTAAATTGCTAAATAATTCCGTCTTTGACTAAACCATTGAAAATCTGTGGAAGCGCATCCGTGTCGATCTGGTCCGGCCGGAGGGTCAAGAGGACAAATTACGAACCCTGACAGCCGACTCTGCCTTCCAGTCCCGTAAGATGTTTGAGGGTAACCTCGTGGCAGTCCATTCGACAAAGTCCAGACTCAATCTCAATCGCCCCATCTATATCGGCAAGGCTGTACTAGACCTTTCAAAATATTTGATGTACGACTTTAATTACAACCAGATAACGGCACGATACGGTGATAAGGCCAAGCTACTGTAACCGATACTGGTAGTCTGCTGATGGACGTGGGGACGGAGGACTTCTACCAATACATGGCCGAGAATGCTCACCTCTACGATAAGAGCGACTTTCCTAAAGGGCACCTTCTCCGAAGCGACGCCAAAAAGAAGGTCGTAGCAAAGTTTAAGGATTAATATAACGGAGCTCCCATTGCCGAGTTCATTGGACTGTGCCCCAAGATGTACTGCATCCTACGGGCGGATAGTGCAGAAACCCAACGAGCTAAGGGAATATCGAGATTCACTGTCAAGGGTGACCTTCGGCATAAGCTATACCTCGAGAGCCTTAACGAGAAAAAAGAGTTTCGCCATACTAATACCGCCATACGTAGTAAGAGCAACCAAATCGGAGTATATAACCTGACAAAGAGGAGCTTATGCCCGCTGGAACGAAATAATGGATTGCGCAAGACCGGATCACGACGCAAACCTATGGCCATGCTCAAACGGCCAAGGAGGCGGATGAAGAGTTTGAAGCGTACCTCAAATATATCTTTAAACTCCCACTACCCTGAATAGAGACGAAGCCGGCTAGGAGACACTGCACTATCGTATGAGTGATTTCGCATCGCACATAGCGTTTGGTTCTGCGAGCGGAGAACCACCATATCTGCAGTGCGCGGGGCAAGGTCGTCTATAGGTCCGAGCCACATACTCCGCAGGGCACCTCATCCCCTCTCCTCTCTCCGCCCCCCCCCCCCTCACCGCCCATCCCCCCCCCCCATCTCACAGGGATAGAATCTCCGCGATCTGCTCATTTGACAGGTCCTCTGAATACGCCGATCACCCACCTCATCAGGGCACATATCGAGGTGGTATATGACGGGCTGTCTAGGGATTTCACATCAGTCCAATATGACGTATGTTTCATTAGACCATACTGGATCGGTGGCGCGGCGGATCCCACCCTTTAGCTCGCCAGGCGCATGCCAGTACAGCATAAGGGCCCGCGCATTAAGGGGCTGCCAGGCGGCTTTTCCTGTATCGCCAAGGGTGCCACGGGCACCGAAACTGTTCCACGTTGCGCGACGCCACCCTTTCCTCAGAAAGCAACAGATCCTGGACGTTCTGGTGCTCAAAGAGCCACTCTGGTCCCGTGGACACCGACCTGGCCAGAAGCTGAGACACGGTGTCAATTATCTCCCTCCCAGGTTGACCTGCAGCAGCTTGAGCCACCGGAGAGGCACCCTCTTGTAGATCCGTGTCAGCTCAGCGCAGCGGCAATCTGGGTAGTTTCCTTGCTGGTTAAGGGCTCTGCCGCCTTGTCGCGGCTGGCGACATCCACCACGATCAGTGCGTACTTGTACACCAACCATCTAATCTTGTCGCGTGGCAGGAACAACACGTCGGCTTGGTGCAGCTCGTTAGGGGATCGAGACGCTAAATCTCCGGCAAACAACTTTGAGTGGTGCCGGCAGGTAAATCTGCCACATAGCCTGTTTTATCAGTCACTCCCTGAAAGCGTCTATCGGAGCCCTGGTGGCCGCCGTCGCCAATTCCCGTAACACCGAAGGCTGTAGTAGACGGATGCTAGCCGGGGCTCCATCGCTTCAGCCTGTTGTGCCCGCCTTGAAATGGCTGCTGGCAGGCCCTCTTATGGCCTTTAGGTTGTGGATTAGATTCACGCCTGGCTTGTGCCAATCGCGCCTGTCGTTGCTGCGCGAGTACGACAGGTTGTGCCATTAGCACGCGGCCATCCACAAAGTGACTGACCGCCTTCGTCCGGAAAATGCCGCCTAGCGGACTCGTCAGCCTACGGCCTATCGAACGGTTTGCCGCCCTCGTGCAGCGTGCCGTCGGCCTGGAAGACGGAGAGATTGCCTGGCGTATTTACGATGGCCAAGAGTGTCAACAGTTAGGAGAGGTCCACGCCGGAGCTTGTCAAGTTTCCGACATTTTCGGCGAAAACAACTAGATCATTCGAGTCGGAATCGCCGACGCGGTTGCTGTGGGTTGTCTACTGGCATGGTGCGCATGGCCACAGTCATCCTGTTTCTTAACGAACCGGCTGATCAGCGACAGCACCGCATCCAGCAGCACGCCGGGCGTCCAGTCGCAATGTGGCGTCTTTACCACCTCTATGGACGCGGGCCGCAGATCGGCCCGTCGCCTTTTTGTCACAGGAATGGACGATTAGGTGAGTGGAAGGGGCAATAGGTCGCGGCCGCATGTCCAACGGGGGTACCAAGCGAGCTCTGGCGGCGGCGCGAGGCCGTACGAGGCGAAGTACAGCAGGCGGTCAGGCGTTGCCAGGAACGTCACCCAATGAGTCCCGCGGTTCTGCGAGGTGCCGAGGTTAACGATACCGGCCTCATGTTCGCTGCAGCCCAGGCAGGCGCTCCAGCACGTCTCGAATGTAGACGCCCGTCAAGTGCTTCAGGGATCTGGCAAGACGCAGCAGGTCAAAGTCGGATAGAGCTCTAACCGCCACCGCGCAAGACAGAGGCCTCGTCCTTTTTTCCGCTGGCCGACGGCGCCTACGATTGTCTTCTGGGCAGCCAGGTGATACGCTGTGTCAACCGCGCCTAGGGCCTCAGCATTGTCAGCGGCGTCGAGGGCTGGGATCGCCTCCGCCTTGGTAGCAAGCGCCTGGGAAGGGAGGAGGACCAACAGTGGAAAAATGCCACCTTCTTTTCGCATGGCTTTTAAAGCCGCGAAGGAAAGATTAAAGTCCTTGTGGGCCGATTGGGAGCGCTTGACCTTGGCGGTCGTCAGCATAATAGGATGAATCTAATCGCTAGGCGGCCGTCCTCAACGTGGCCGACTCCTTCTGCCGGAAAATGCCGCCATAAAAATATATGTTGAATGCGAAGACGAGGACGCAAGGAAGTACGCGGATGATAAAGATGCGGAGGTGAAAAAGTACGTCCACGATCAGAGCAAAAAAGTACCCCAACGACACGGATGTGGCTCGAAAACAACACCTCGAAGCCACGATTGCGCGGTTAGAAGAAATGGCCGCGGCGACTTAAATTTCAAAGCAAACAGGATCAATGGTCTGGCGGCCCCTACTAAAGACCAAGATGCAGCGATAAAATAATACGTCGACGTCGCCAAGATGTGGGAATGGTCTCCAAGGCGGATGATGGCATGGCTGGTCTCCTGGATATGTCCTCGAGTAGGATCGTGTCCGTGGCAAAGCCTGTATTCGCCCGAGATGCGACAACCAAGAGCTATGTGGATGAGTTCGTAGGGTGCGTAAAATCTTATGCGGACGCCCAGGACACGACAACCAAAATCTATGTTGACACCCAGGACGCTGGAAAGGTCTCCAAGGCTGGCGTGGGCGGCCCCCGGGACATAACTTTGAACTAGATCATAAATCTGCCGGCGCCGGTGGGGTCCCAGGATGCGGCCACTAAGGATTACGTTATGGAGAAATCCGGACAGGTCAGGGTGACTGGCTAGAAAGTTCGGATTTCGCTAATGCAGGTGGCCAGAACAATGAACTGGCTGAAGTTCGAGATAATAGTCATATGTATGTGCTTGATCATGTTCCCAATTCCTCGCGTTTTCTAAAGCGGATTTCGGTTAGTGGATACTGCTCCATTTATTCGGCTGGAGTAGAATCTAAGATTTATTTCTGAAGACGGGATGTTCTTGACAACCACGCCGACCTGGTGTCATATGTTAAAGTAGGGGAGGTCACGCACGATCGGTTTTATGTATCGATTATTGATTTTTTAACTTCTGGCGACAGCTATAATATCGAAGTCGCAGGAACCACTGGTGGCACGATGGGCCAAACGGAGTGTCAGCTGCTTACAGAAGTGTTCAGGTAAGACGATTTAAACGTGCCCTCCAGACCATCAGCCCACAGTATGCCTGTAGACATATATGGACGCTTGTAGCAAGACGTACCGCCGTCATTCGATTTATCACAGTATGCAACCAAGGATGACATAGCGGCTTTGGCACCTGTGGGCTTGGCCTAGCGTGTGCTTCACTACCGACACGTTGGCGGTCGGTGGGATTGCAAGACCGAGTAAAGGGCCGTGGGCAGCGCTTTCCATTTGCGTGAACGGGGACCGACGGGCACAGAACGATAGCAACGGCAAGGCGGCCTGCATCGAATACAAGAGCTTCTCGACCAGCTGCGCGTCTCTGTTGGCGGCTGGGGACTTCATCCAGTGCGAGGGTCTTAACGTCGACGCGCAGACAACCGGCGCCATGGCCACCTTAACCATTTTTGGCTTTCGCAATTATAACTCGCGGCAACATAAAGCCATAACTGAGAGGCCTGGCAGCCCCGAGGACGGCGACACATGCACTTAAGTAGCAAAACAAGCATCCGACGTCTACAAGAAGTACCGCCTACAGCTGCAGGAGTACCTTCGACAACTCGGGGTCAGCGCGTTCCAATTCCGGATTGGGTTTGACGAGGCCGCGGTCCAGATAGCTATCGAGCAGGGAGATCACCATGTGCATCCGAGGCCTAGCCGCGTCCAGATGGGAATAATCTCTCTTTCGCTGCAGCAACAGGCGGCACCGCTTCCTGGGCAGCACGTGTGATTATTTCTACAGCGACACCGCAGACATTGTCGATGCGCCGTCACCATCGCCCCTGGCGTGGCTATACCATAAAGAGCATCGACATCGACTTCAACCACAATACCGTCATGCGGGCGCGCCAAAGTTAAAAACTTTACCCAAAACTCGACCACCCGCAAGACTTTCGCCTCATCAGAATAACAGAAGTAGATGGCGCCTGCACGCAGAGGCAAAGCAGCGGCGGTGCCTCTGCAAAAAGGACTACCGTGCCTCCAGCGTGGTCTATGGCGTCTACGGCAACCTGACTGTCGTGTCCATGGCAAGCGGCGTTGCAGACTACGCCCTGTTGAGCACAATTGTCGCCGCACCCATCTCAGCCGGCCTCGAGGGTCTGTCCCTGGGCTGTGGCCTGCTATCCCTGGTCGGGGCATACGCCAGCCCCTATTCACCGCGAGGGCCAGAAAACACGACGAAATTCCCGTCCTGGCGGAAGCCAAGCTCAACACCATCCTGGACCGCGTTTCCCGGGCGCTCTAAGACAGCTCCATCGCCGAGAAAGAGTTCAGTCTCATCCTCGATGAGCACGACAAATACGAGGTGGATAAGAACGAAATCCGGCCGAATGCGTAAATGGCGCACGCTGCATGGTCCCTCGACGAGGCGGCAAAAAACGGACTGATCACCCGAGCAAAGGACGAGGCCCGCGCAGAGATTCTGGCAACGCTGGGTGCAGTTGGGAAGCCCTCTTGAGCTCTGCAGCTAGCCGCTTGCCGCCGCCAGCGTGTACTGCCCAGAGGCCGCCGCTCTATCCCAGCGCGCTGCCAGCCTATGAACCTGATCAATGTCCATGGGTTGTGGTACCACCGACATGGCGCTTGGTATGGGTCCGCTGGCGTATGTGCCCGCCAGCCTGAACTGTCCGGTTTTGTACAGGTCTTTGATTACATCAACAAGCTCCATAAATTCTTCTTCCGATACGCTAAAGAATAGTTCGCGGAAAACGTCTGTAGAAGGCGGAACGGTTTGGTACCCCCACAAGGTGAAGTGCGGGCCTTGAGGCCAATCGTATCGGATCAGATCCATCTCGCCCAGACGAGTCAAATGGATGTTGACCGCAACTGGAAATAAATACTGAAAGGCCTTCTGATTGTGGACGTGGTCGTCTGTTTCGTCATCGGATTGGTCAGAGTCGTAGGTCACTTCGCACTCAAAGGTTATGCCTTCGTTGTTCTGAGTTTCACTCCTCCAAACCACCTCTGGACCCCATCAGTACATGTTGCTATCGCTCATGTCTGTGATGGTATAACATTGGCACCCCTCGTCTGTAAATGAGGATTTTGTTGGTGTCTACCCATAGGGTCCATTGTTTGCTACGCCCACTCGCTATGGTCGCGATGCTACCCTTAATGTGATCGCCACCTTCCTATACCACACCTACCCACCAAAAGCTCCCAGCGTCTATCAAAAACGTTGCTGCTCCTTGACGTAGCTTTTGTAATACAAAATGGGGTCATATTCCCCTTTTACATCTACTCAGTTTTCTAATACCATAATAAATTATCGACACGTTGATAAGCGTATTGGACAGATATTCAAGTTTAATTGAGCAACTTTCCTCTCACTGTCTTTCAGCTTTATGGTACTGGGAAAACAGAAGCACATTACTGCGTTTATCCGTAAATAACGTTCAACCAACTGCGGACAGCATAAAACCACATGTCCTTAAAGAATGCGCTGACAGTTGAAATTATAAGTAGAATGAACAGAATAGATCCTGGTCTGCCTGCACATTACGCGACTGCTGATCTGTGTGTATGGTGTTCGTTGTTGGATGAGCATTATTCACATAAAAAGATGATGTTTGTATATCCATTACCCAGATGCTAAAAAAAAACTTCCTTCACATATGCAGATTATACCTTTACATACATCTAACTGTATACTGACTTTCCTTTCATGTTTCGGGAAACATATCTGAATGTATTTAGTTCTTGTGCCATTTATAAATATAACAAGAGACAGCCTTTTGTCAAGGCCACCTTTTTATAAAGTTAAGTAACAAACTTTAACATCTAGACAAAGCTAGAATATTTACACATGTACACAATCGGCTTTGTACAGTTTATTGGAAGTAACGGTTTACAAAATTGGTAACCGTCTAAGCGAACATGAACGTCGCTGTCAATAACACAAAACTACCCGTTCCAATTAAATAATATATTTCCACATAAAATGCGGCTTTGCGAGGAAAATGTCGAAGTTAACAAGAATTGGCTTTGTGGACAAAATGTTCTTTAAACGACCTTTTTTACCGCTGTAAAAACATGTCATGAAGCATAACCTGTGATAAGTAACATTTATTTTAAAGAAACAACTATCATATTTTCAAGCTACTGTAGTGTCTTATAGTCTTTGTAGATTCTACAAAAGCACTATATGTGCATGTACAGGTTGTATGTCCAGTTGCATTATCGATTTTTCGTGTACATGTATGTAGCAGAACGAAACAATATCACGACGATCCCATGATGTTTTATCTAAATTGTCAGATATATTCAAAAACGACATGTCTTAAAAACTTAATCTTGTCACATAATAAGATCTAAATGGCGTACAGCAAATGAAACAATCGCAAGTTGAACGAGATACGGAATGCACATTTTCAATAGTTTACAAATAAATAGCTCCCTACGGTAAGCCTAATGTGCAAATCGAGGTAAAGGTTGAGTTTCGAACCGTTTCGATTTAGCGGCTTCGTTTCGATTATTGTATCCTGTGTACCCGTTTAGAACTTTTGGTAAACGTTGATTTTTGGTGGTAACCAATACGTCCAAGATGGAAAGATGTAAGGAATCTCGAAGATTTGTGACAATCAAGTGACCACTACCTGAATAGTGTACTTCAAGTATCCACAACGAGGACAATGTAACAGGTAAAAAAACAAATTCCAATATAAATATTACTCACCAGCCTTAAGGGTCAGTTGATCTATGTTTTTAGCCACATAATTTTCGGTGGCAATGACCTTGACGTTTGCTAAGTTTCTGACGTCCTCCTCAGCTGGATTTTCGGTGTGCTGACTTGATTTAGAACTCCCGCTACTGATATTCTCTACTTTATCCTTGACCTTCAGTCCTTCAACATTGGCATCATCTGTTCCTTCGTTCTTGGTCTTGCTGGTTGTTTTTGACGGCTTGATGCTTTCTATGACTTTACGTTTTTAAAGAAAAAAAAATTGCATGAATAATTTTAAAAAAATGAACTAACAAATAATATAAATAAAAGTTGTCAACCTTTTCCAGTCTCATTTCCTCGTTATTTATATCGAATTCATCTTATGTTTATTTCAGACTGTACGATAAAAGGCTATCTGTATACGATGATAAATTTATAGTTACAAATAAGATTATATTGGTACATTTACTGTAGAATGTGTCAAAGAGAATGCAGAGTGTACGTAATGCGAGAGTCATTATTATTGTTTTTTGTCCATCTCTTAATGTTATTCATCTATCTACAGTATCTTACGATCCTTCCACCAACCCAACCCACAATCCGTCAATATGTATATCTGTGCTTCCAAGGGTGCTACATTTTGGAAAATTAAAAAAAAAAATATTTTATTGTAATTAGAAGTACCTGTACTTTTCTTTTTTGCTGCTTCTTTTCTTGTCTTTTCTGCCTGCTGTAAATAGACAAAGATGCAGCAATTAAATGATTCGTGTTGTAAAAAAAGTCAATGTTTAGTCCCCGTAGTAAAATCCCAAGAAGTTCCCCCTCTCCCCCCCCCCCTCTCTCTCCATTGACGTTCTGTATATCCTACCTTACGGTCTACGCTTTGGGTTAGATCTGGTAAGGAGACACATGAGAGGTCTCTCATCAAAATCGCTAAGAATTCTGCGCCACCACTTGACTCCCATGAATCTGAATCACCGCAACAGCATCCCATTGTCAGGAAATCTGTAAATAAAGAAAATATGCTTTATTGTGAAATACTACTACTACTATGACATTATTATTATTATTAGTAGTAGTAGTAGTAGTATTGTGGTTGTTGTTGTTCTTGTTGCTGTGACCAATTTCCGATTACAATAAAATGGGAGATACCATATTATATCTTTACAAATGTTTTAAAACCATTTTAACACTTAATTAATCGTTATTTTTAGCACTGCGTAGCTACAGGCGCACGTATAGTTTTGAATGCATGTGTGTGTGTGTGTGTGTGTGTGTGTGTGTGTGTGTGTGTGTGTGTGTGTGTGTGTGTGTGTGACAATTTGTGATTAATACTAAACATTTAAGAAAACATACGCAAAACTATTGGGAAAAGGAGGGGGTCTAGTCCGATTTTCCTCTAACGTTCCCAAACCCATTTTATATATTTTGACAGTTTTATGTTGTTATGGGAGGCCATAGCGCATTCCCTATCGAAAACATGGAATTCGCTGAAACCACGACGTAACAGCATATGGCAGTAGATTTAAACAGGGCTAGCAAAATTAAGCGAAATTATATCCAACCTTACGTATCTGATGGCGATAATGAGAATATTTTTCTTCTCATTCATAACATTTAGAACCTATTTCGTCTCTTAATAAGCCCGCGTAAACTGGACTCCGTCTTTTACCATTTCTTACATGGCTGAGTCACGTGATCCAAACATCTCGCGGCATAGATTTTTCTTGACGTCAGATGTCAAAGAATCATGTGACACAAACAACCAATATATGGGAAAGAGCAATTGCGATCGAATACTGATGCCACGAGATTTGGCGATTATGTGACTAAGCGATGCTGTGTGGAGGAGTAGAATCGTTCGTAAATACTGGATAATCGGTTCAAATGTCGGTTTATTAAAGTTTTAAAACATAGGCTTTAATTGTTATGTCTGAGAAGATAAATATTCTAATTGATTTCAGACTCTGTTTAAAGCGACTACCCTATGCCACAATCGCATCATTTCGACGAATTACTTTTTTATACGACAGGTCATAGGTTCACGTCCCACTACAACATAACTATCCAAATATCTAAAGCTGGACGGGAAAGGTCAGAGAAAAATCGCATTAGAGCGGGTTCCGATAGTTATTTGACATAAAAAAACACACACACACACACTCGAATGCAGTTACCACACACTGTATAAATAAATTATAATAACACTAACTTCTGAACATGATACTGGTTCTACCGATCCGTTTCTTGCGCTGAGCCGTCTCACGAGCAACTGGAGTCGTCGGTTCAGGCATGGGGATGACTTTTTCCTCGCAGCCATATTCATCATACTCGTATCTTAAAGTTTAAAAAACAGACATTGATATTCTATCATCATTATCATCGTTGTTATTATTGTTGCTGTTGTTGCATGATTAGTATACACGTCGAGTTGATCACCTTATTTCTTGGCCAGTCCATATTGAGCTGGCATAAATATTTTCATTAGAACAGAACTCGTATGTGCCTTCAGATCTGTGATTACCTGTAAGCACGTATGTGCCTTCTGATCTGTTATTACCTGTGGGCACGTACACAGAGCATCAACACACATGTAGCAACTTTCTAGGATTTACTCGATTACAACTCTAGACACTGTGGCACGTGCCTACGTTAAAAATACATGAATATTCTGCATGACTATATATTGACTCTAACTGCTGCCGAACTACCACATACCTGGGGATATACTCTCTGCCTTTAGTGCAATCTTTATGGAAATGAGCTAGAAACGTACACAGGCAGTTACTATAATACGACAGGCGACTCTACTTGCAGTTTATTTCGTGAAGCTAGTTTCGTAAACAATCATGCTGTTGCCGCTGGTAGAATGAAGTGTTTTGCCTCAGGGCTGCGGAAAGAAATGTTAAGGTCAATCCAAATCTATAGTCAATCGTGTTATGCAAAAGTCAAGTGCGGACTAAGTGAACATGAAGTAATAATTCCAGTACACCCGTAATATAAGATTTGAAAACGACATAGTCAATGTACTTACAGTTCTAGTACTGACTCATCCTCATCTACATCGTCATCGGATAGTGTTATCTCTACAACATCGTTTCCACTTTCATCAACACTGATGACCTCTTTCTCAGATTTGGATATTTGAGTTTCATTTCCGTATTCCTAATTAAAAAATAAAAGAATAAAATGATTACTTCTATTTCTTCTTATACATCAACATTAAAGACATCGCTGAAGAGGGAAATAATGACCCATTCTTCATTTACTCAGTTATTCTTTCGTTCCTTTGGTAGAATTTGTGGAACACTGGCGTTTTAAGATATCGCATGAATTGTTCAATTTGTCGCTGTAATTGTTATCGTGTTCCTTGTCGTCTTTGTTGTCCTACTACTACTACTACTAATAATAATAATAATATCGTAACCATTATCACACATTATTTTCTCTTTAATAATGTATTATTATTATTATTATTATTATTATTATTATTATTATTATTATTATTATCAATCATTCTTACGAAGATGAATGTCAAAATATCTCCTTATCTACGTCATGGGTATTTGGATCACTTCGGTCTGTTTTGCATTAGCTTTAAATCTCAGCCGATTGAAACAACTGGTCAAAGTGTTTAAAATAATCAGAGCCGCTCAGACAAGGAAACCTGTTGAGATAAATAGCTGCTAGCTTGTTGTCTTGATGACCTACAGCGTTTTAACAAAACATTTCTATTAGCAAAATTATCAGCAGAAACTTACTTTGAATCAGATGTGTTTTTCAAGATGATGGTGTTCGGTTCGTATAAAGTTATTGCACGTAATTTTACAATGAGCAGTCTTTCGTGAAAACGATGTGGCGCCCGAAAAGACGCTGAAGTTAAAGTTATTTACCTCGGCTGGTATTCTTATCTGAGTGGCTATGATTTCTTAAAATATTTAAACTAATTGTTACAATCGGCTGACACATAAAGCCACTGCCAAAAGGCCAGATGTATTCCGCATGCTTGTGACGTAGGATGGTGAGAGTGTATACATTGGCAAATCGGGGTCTGCGCTATTCGGAACTATCTGGAGGTCATAAGAAAGGTTCAGATAAGAGAAGTTTGGATAATAGTATGTTTAACGGAACATCAGCACAATCCAGGCTATATAGTGCCAAAAAAAAGCCAGGTGGCAAAAAAGTAAAGTCAAAAACCTTGCCAAATCCCAAGGAAGACAAATCCATCCAACCAAAAGTTAATATGTACCATGAGACAAAAAATAACGTGAAAACGTTCCAAAAACTCCAAAAGAGAGGCATACAAAAACAGTGATAAACCCAAACAAGGGTAAAATCTTTAAACTATTAGGTTAGGGGTGTCAAACTCATTTGCTATGGCGGGCCAGATTTGACCTAACTAATAATAAATACTAATAAATAATAAATAATAATAATAAATAATGAGTCTGGCGGGCCGTATGTTTGACAGCCCTGCATTAGGTCATACTTTCTCTATATAAACCCGACACTTTAAAAAGCCCAAGACCTTTTCTTATGGAACATCACCACAGAACATTCTACGGCAAATAAGTTGCCTCCATTAGTTGCCTCTTACTGCATGCTGGAGGATGCATTGAACCATTCCCTCAGAAGGGATATTAAATACTAGTCATAGAATCTATATTTTTTATATTAGATATGTTGGAGGATGCATTGAACCATTCCCTCAGAAGGGATATCAAATACTAGTCATAGAATCTATATTTTTTATATTAGATATGTTGGAGGATGCATTGGAACCATTCCCTCAGAAGGTATATCAAATATTAGTAATATAATCTATATTTTTATATTAGATATGTTTATATTAGATATGTTTAGCAGATATGGTATTTTTGTGGATGAAGAATAAAAATCGGGTACCTGTGGTTCAGACCACGGAGATTCAAGTATATATATATATATATATATATATATATATATATATATATATATATATACATATCACTTACATTCATTTATAAGTATTTTAAGTAAAATTAACATTATTTTCATCTATGCTGAAAGATAAAATGCTTCATTTTTCAGGAAATATCACCGAGTGCCTCATTTTCTGTTTTATACAATCTGACCTTGTTAACATGTATGCATCTATATACCATAATCGTAGATATAATTTCACAGTTTGTAATTAGCATAATTTATGTTCTTTTATAACAACAATGGCGAAAAATTGCAAATGTGCAGAGTTGTTATCTGGTCGTTAGTTGACATTCTATTACAGATGGGACCTTTCTGAGAAGTTCAAGCTAATCGTCCTGAACAAACCTCGTCAGATGTACTTTTCTATCAAGTTACAAAACAAGTTATAGACAAAACATGTGCAAAAATGAGTATGTATGTATGTATGTATGTATGTATGTATGTATGTATGTATGTATGCATGCATGCATGCATGCATGCATGCATGTATGTATGTATGTATGTATGTATGTATGTATGTATGTATGTATGTATGTATGTATGTATGAATGTATGAATGTATGTGTGCATATGATTTAGCATCACGGCAGCACAATGATGGCTATATAGTGTCGATTGAAAATTCGACAAATGTAAAGAAAATGAATTTCTAAAAACAAGACTTTAGGAAGGTCAACACTTCCAACCAAAATAAACGTCAATGTGTAATACTTAAAAATAATAGATATAAGGTCAAGATGTGATCATTCTCTAAATGGTATATAAAATAAAAGATAAAGGTACAAAAAAACATAAAATCCTAAGGATAATACATTTGGTTCTAAATCAATCAATCTTACATGCAGTCCTAAATAATAGAATATTAAAACTATAAATGCAACGTAAATGTACAAATATAACTCTACTTGCTAGGAAGCCAACATTACAAATACTTTTTTTCCAGATTGTATGAGCAAATCATTTTTCTCTTAGATTTTGGGACAATAACCGGTTGTCAAGCAAAAGGTTTTTCAAGGTTTTCAGTTTTGAAAATGCAATCTATATTTTTGTGTTAAGGGAAGTAACTCAACTGGCTAATTTTCAATGAGGTACAAAAATATTCTCTCTCTCTCTCTCTCTCTCTCTCTCTCTCTCTCTCTCTCTCTCTCTCTCTCTCAGTGTGACTTATCAAAAATTACTTCTGTGTAA
The DNA here is from genome assembly GCA_029931535.1 of Margaritifera margaritifera. Classification (NCBI taxonomy): domain Eukaryota; kingdom Metazoa; phylum Mollusca; class Bivalvia; order Unionida; family Margaritiferidae; genus Margaritifera; species Margaritifera margaritifera. The sequence goes on from JAQPZY010001641.1 coordinate 2,791,769, forward strand.
TTTTATGTTACTTTTCTCGTGCAAAGAACATAGAAGTTATACCTTAAAGACAGGAAAGCTGTGCTTTCTCATGTACGGGGCCTGTAGAGCACTCATTTCGGCATCAATGTCCATATTATCTAGTAAATCTTGCGTATCAAAAAGCAGCTGCTGATGACTGGCTCTTGAAACAAGAGGGAAAGAAAGAAGAAAGTGAGACGACAGACAAGGAGAAGACGAAGTGAAGTAGACCAAATCGATGAAAAAAGGGGTGACCGCATTATGTTTCGAAGCAAAAATTGATCGCAAATCAGAATTGTTGGAGTTAACAACTGTTCATTATAAGTTTATGATCGATGTTCAAAATTTTATTTCCTTTTCTTATAAGCAGATCATCATTAGCAGCATAAAATATAATTCTGAGGATATAAGAAATCTCAAAATATATTCCTTGATAATTTTTTCTACATTGTTTTTACAAAAAATAAAAATAAAAAAATAAAAAAACACTTCACCCCCTTAAAAGGAAACCACTATTTTCCTCGACATTAAGTAAAAATATTGAATTTCCTCAATTTAAAGAAAAAATCCATAGTCGTTGTTCGCTTCATAAAACGAAAAAACGTTCTTCTGTGAAAGAAAATCTGACCAATATAAATATTTTTTTCTTATCAGAGAAAAGACAGGAACTATTTAAATTGTCTTAACCATTCATTTAGTCTGAAAAACCTGGTGCCTCATTTGTGTCCAGTCTTACCAATGCCAAGGAGCTTGATTTAAGACTCTCTCTCTCTCTCTCTCTCTCTCTCTCTCTCTCTCTCTCTCTCTCTCTCTCTCTCTCTCTCTCTGTGTAAACAAAACGTTCTTGTTTGATCAATCTTTTATCGATAAAACGCCTTATAGTGTTCCTAAACATCAAGCTCTAACGAATTATCATGCGTTTTTAGGACTTTTTTTTCATTTTTAAAGCGAAGATGAGAAGCAAAATGGAAAGTACTTTGCGTAATCAATCTTTAAGGTAGAACCATACAAATAAATTGACGACCAATTTACAGCAAGTTTTACAGCCTTCAATAGAAGAGTCATCTAGAGATTACGTATTCCCCTGCTTACTTAAGGACTCCTAAAGAAAGTACCCCATTGTCCAGCACTCTTAATTTGTATACTACTTTTGCTAGGACTCTATGGTCCAGAATTTCCCCTTTATATACTACTTATGCTAGGTTCGTGCCAGACTTTCTCAAATAGTCAACATTTTGTTCCTGAAAAATAATGATATGTTCGATTATCTAGTGAATCATAAAGGGTTGCAATATAGAATTTTCTGGGATCTGGCTCCTATTTAACATGAGTCATTACCCCTTATTAACTAGTATTTTCTTTTATAATACACTTCTTTCTCTGAAACTTCTCTTTTCAAACTAATAAAAGTTTGATTCATGTTCAGTGGCCCCATGTGTTTCATATTTCTTTATGTTTACTAAATTACTACTACCCAATCTTTAATGTACATAAGCGATTTCTGAACGTAAATAATTCGAGTAGTTTTCTCTCTTAAGACCATTTTATTATTTCTGTCCCTACATACCTTTCAGAATCCAGATTTTCAATAACGTCGAGACAGTTTTCCATGGCCATTTTCGTCGCCGTTAGGCGATTCTTCTCAAACAGTTCATACTGTTCCTGGGCTTCCCTCATATCCTGAAACATAAGCCAGAAATTCATGTTATGGCTAAAAATGAGCCCACCCCACACAACACCTGCCACCAATATGAAATGGATGACATTAGTCTTTGATTCTTTTCATACATGAAGATTTATTGTTTAAATTGAGGATGAAAAGAAAATAAACCCCATTTACAAGTAGAAAAATGAATACTTTTGTGAGTGTCAACTGGACGTATATACACAAGCCAATTAAAACATTGCACTGAGAGAGAGAGAGAGAGAGAGAGTTTAGCTACATCTAAAAATCAGCATTGTAACATCTGTAAACATACGTACAATATAATTTCATAGCAAGTTTTGACATATACAGAAATTTACGTACAATTTGGTTGAAAGATATGATTCAAAAATTAGAAAAATTTGAAATTTGTATAATCTTATATACTGAAAACTATACGGATGTCGGAGCTACGCCATCACATGGTCCGCCAACAGTTTGCAGGCCTACAGGTGCAGTTTATGCAACGATTCATGAAGAACCCTTTATAGCATCTGTCTGCGACCCTTTGGAATAGGAACAGTACGGTGCAATCGTTACTTCAAATGCGACAATTTTCTAATAGGTACAGTAGGTGGGAATTTGCATATAGTTCGCGTCATATTTAATCGTGATGACCAACTCTCAATGCACCTTGGAGAGTCTCTGATCACAATATGCTTCATCCGTTAGTTTGCTTGATTGCTTGTTTGCTTACTTCATTCCTTGTTTGCTTCATTAAAAGCTAGCGAAGAGTAAAAGCTATGCGGGTAAAACTTATTTTTAGTACTTTGCAGTAAAAATTCAGATATAAAAATGAAGAGCAGCTCGCATTTTTTTATTTTTTTATTTCTAGTAATGTCAGTGGTACGATAGAAGTACCAGGTAAGCACTTTCTTTCAAAGGTCTCTTTTGAATTAATGACAAAACTATACTTACCGAGATGTATTTTTCTCTTCCGGCTTCTTCCGCTCCAAGAAACTCTATGTAATTCTCTTTGGCATTGCCACACTTGCTCATGTAACGATCCATGGATTTCTTGAGTTTATTCGCCTTCAGCGGTGCGATATCAGGGGGACCGGCCGAGAGGTCTCGCCTGGCTTTTTCAAGTTTGTACTTTCTCATGTAATAATACTGAAATATATATATATATATATATATATATATATATATATATATATATATATATATATATATATATATATATATATATATATATATAATTATTACATACACGTGTACATAATTAGACAATTTATATTACGGCATAAGTGAATTAAATTGCTGGATTCTAAAACAGAAGAAGAAAAGATGAAAATGAGCTTTCCGGTAGTTTGTGTTAGAACTATTTTAGGAGGTATAATGTATACATGATATTATAAATTAAATTTCTAAATTGACCGAATTTCCTCAGTGTTGGAAAGCCTCTTTTATTATCTGAATATTGCTATCCGTTTTCAAAACTCGGAAAGGGACGGTAATAACCAGATAATGAAAATCTATTTCTATGACAGAGGAAACTCGGTCTAGTCGGGAATAAGATATTTGTATATAGTATTTTACATATTTATATAAATTGCAACCTTACATAACCGTCACCGTATTAGGCACACATAAACCTATGATATAATTATCCCAATAGCAAATAAAAGTGAAAGAGTTAAATGATATTTGTTATCGTAAGGAGACGAGAAATTTTATGAATAATAATAATAACCAAAAATCAGTCTCTTACCTCCTTGGCCATTGTAATGTCCTTTTCAACTGAATTTTGCTTCTCCCATGCCGTGGAGTAGAGTTTAACAGTTTCCCGTGGGACGGCACTTCTGTCCATATCTGCCTTCAAACTTAGCAGAGAAACAAAACAAAGGTTTAACTTTAAAACAAAAAAATTTAACATATACTAATGATGCAGGGAATGATACAATATACTTATTAAAAGTTTCTTGCTAGGTTGTAAAATTTTCGTGTCTTGGTCACATTTTGGTGTAAATATATATATAAACCCCTCCCGTGCCCTTTGCACTCAAGCCGCTGTATATATTGACACTATCCGCTAGCTTCACACAACCACGTGAATCGCCCGAAAATTAATGAGCCGCACAGTCACATGACACAGTGACGTCAGAGAAGGGACTTCGCAAAAAAGCTATTAATACACTGCAGATACAATTGTGTGACGTTGTTGTAATAAACATTCGAAATTTGGAATAAATTTATCATAACTTAAATTTGATCGCCTAGCAGTCTGGATGTATAAATGCTGATTCGATGTGTTCTATTGCTTTTGTACTCCACCTCATTTCGTGTAAATAGGGTTTATTTTATTTTATTTCTCAATTTAAATATTAAATCTTCCTTATTCACTATACATAAGGATTCACTATGACTGGAAATGTAAACTGTTTATGCATAAATCTAAAATAATAAGCACGAACTATCAAAATACAAAACTAAATTTTCGATCACATCCCAAAGCTTTCCTTAAATGATTATATAATCCAAAAAGAAGAGGATTTGTGTTTAGGTGTCCAACACTGAAAATAATACCATGAATTTTTCATTTAAAGGTTAAAGCAACAGCTTTCTCTTTCACTCCTTCTGGTCGTGTTTTGAAATCTTGGAAAATAGTTTAAATGTTTTTGTTGCATTTGGCAGAATTGTTCAGCATTTACACTGAATACAAACAGCACATAAAAACTTACTTGTACAAGAAACTAACGGGTCCGTCGTTTCCAAGTCCCTTATTTTTGATAAGGTTGTGGATTTTTGCTTCTTCTATGGGCTCCATCAAAACTTTGGTGCATGCAGCGTAAATGGTTCCGCGCTCTAAAGCTACAGGTAGAAAATGGAAGTTGCTTTGGTAGAGTTTTTTTGATGAGCTCAATAGTTTGTTAAAATAATATTTATACCATTTGAATTTTGCTAAAAGGTTATGTTTTTAGAAATCAACGTATTTTAGAATAAGGATATAGTTACCTAACAATAACCGGGTAATTATGACACACTTAAATTCAAATTGTCTTTAAGTTATTACGAACACTTTAGAACTAATGAAATGAAACGAAATTTTCAGAAGCTTACTATGCATATAAATACCATATATATATATATATATATATATATATATATATATATATATATATATATATATATATATATATATATATATATACAAATCACTCCGAAACCAGACTATAGTTACTTCCATGGCCTGCCATGGTAAATCCATACGCTTTTATCACATGGTCGTCACCTCCAGCCAGCTGACCCACTTCCTCCTGATTGTGACCCAGGAGTCGTAATCCAAAATCCGTTACATGAATCACATTAAAAAATATAAGTGCAGTTTCAATCTTTTTATATTTGACCTTTGACCCCCTCCACCAACCCCAGAGAAGTGGTCCGAAAACCATGGTCACGACATGGACAACTTATGTTTCAAGTTTGGAGAATTTCCACCCAGCGGTTTAGGAGAAGTAGTGATTAAGGACAGAATGATAGACCGACAGACAGTTGGAGGGGTGTCACAAAATCCCCGCCCTAAAGCGTGGGAATAAAGACGTTAGTAGATATGCTACTATAGCTACAGTTTCTGACGTTTTTATTTAATTCAATTTTTATGAAAGGTGTTTAGTCGGAAGGACAAGTATCACATAGAAAAACAACAGCTCCAAGAGCCATTTCCATGAATTATATGAGACATTAATTTACAGGGAAAAAAAAGGTTTGTCATTTTGTACACGGACTATAAATATACAGAGTTTAGACTGGGACTACACACATAAAATAAATTAAGATTCCTAACATTTGAATATGGTTGCATATTAAATATACATTTAGGCTTGTAGAATTGATTTTAATGATTATAGAAGTAAATAATAAATGAAGTCCATGCTGAGGGTAAAAAGTCATGGCTATTTGTTTTGCTAAATATATGCGGTATGTAAAATAACAAGATAAGACCCCCATCTAACCCCACCTCCATAAATTTAGTATGATTTAAGATAAGAACTAAAACATGCCATTTTGAATCAAACGCCAACATATATAGATGAACCAGAATATATGAATTTACCTCCATTTACTTCCGATGAGACATGGGACAGTTTCTTCGTGGAATGACAGGTGTAATCCTGTAAGATCTGCGCTGTCTGACCCTCCAATGTGAAACGATCTTCCCAAAAATTGGTCATCAAAGGCACGAATCTTAAATAAAACAAAACTAGACAGATAAAATTATTCGTCTGGAGAGCTGCGTCGTAGTCGTTTATGGATAAGAATATACGAGTTTATTATACCCATCTTGATTGTGTTATGGTGTCTTCACTCATAATGTATCCTATGATCAAGTAGCGGTTTCTATTGTTTCTGTTGAATGCGATTGAAAATACGCATCCTTCACCCCATCTCATTCTGATTCTGACGTCAATGGTAAGTCCATATTTATTTTAGTAATACATGAACCGCTGCAAATTTCGATTTGTACGCGCACGCGATTCTCTATATAAAAAAAAAATAAATAAATTTAAAAACAAGAATTATAAAAAAATTCATTGGGTAAATCAAGCAAAAACGGAAGAAAGAACGAAAACATACCAGACCTTTGCCATAGTCGCTACCCAAACACTTGAAGACTCTAATTCTTTCATTTAATTAGTGATGGTTACTTTTCATCGGCATAAAACTCGCACCAAAATGCAAATAGCATACACCCAGATATGTATAATTTCAAGCGAACAGGGCATATCCAGATCTGCCAACACATCATTTTGTTTTTCACGTATAAATAAGGTGTCATAAAAAAAGAGAAAGAAAACTATGGATATAAAACCGCTCTGAATAACGTTGGAAAAGAGAAGCTCAGATTTATGTATACGATATGGTCCATTCAATTTATCTATCTGAAGCTTTCTTTCCATATTTACTATGATTCCTACAGAAACCCTAATATATTACTGAAAAAAAAAAACTTGACTAAGGTTCGCATGCGTGTTCGCGACATGAACAAGAAGAGGGCAATGGCAATGTGACGTAATGACGCGATAAACGGAACCATGTGACGGCAAAAGCGAAATGTTTTTAGTATACAATATTTCATGGCTATGTAGGGAACAGACCAAACTGTTTTTCCATCATTGCTGTGGAGAACCAGGTGTTCTATCGCCCGAGGTTGTACTCTGCACATATTTTGTTACCTAATTTTATAGGTGAACCTCGCTCTTTCGGACATAGTTGGTTGCAATGAGCAAGCACTTTTCATGTTGGAATGTTTAGATAACGCAGTGATTTATTATATTTTATTTGATAACCAAAAATGTATTTGTGTCAAAAGCACCATCATATCCTTGCATTTTTTATTACAAATCAAAAATAAAGATCGGAGCTCTTCTGTATTGGAGGTTTGTGATTGTCATGTTTTGGCTATAAAGGTTTTATTCTTTTAACATACAGTAAAAACTAATTACATTTTATATTAAAACATCTACTTTAATAACACAGGGAAGATTGTGTACATATTTTTGACAAATACTCTCAAATAATTTAAAAAAAAAAACAAACCCCAACAACATAACATTTCTAGCGAAAATTATGGTTTACATTGAATACCGACGCCATATTAGTATTCCCATCTACGTCAAGTTCAGGCTCCTCCATCTTATTCAAAACTTTTTTTGACCAATCAGAAGGCTCCATTTGTACATTCTTAGTAAGATTTCCAAATCTTGAGCAACACCTATTACTCGAAATGTTGAGTAAAGTTTTATGACAAAGCATAGCTTTTAAATTAAATATTTGAATTGAACTAGCATAACAAAATGTATGTATTTTATCATATTTAATGAATTAGGGACTGAATTGAATGAATAAGGTTCAAATTGGGGTTAACTCACGGTAACTTACCTTATTCCCGCATAAACAAAATCCTAGGAGTATGATTGGTCAATTATCAAGACATAAAATATTCTGTTAAAAAGTATTCTAGCAGCAGGTAAGAACTCCAACAATGGCATACATAATTCACATCACGACTGGCAATACACAACCGAGTTAACAAAAATGGCGACTAACAGCCTTATCAAAAGTTAAATTGCAGATATCTAATTTATAATTAAAACAGATTAAATTATTTTATTATATATATATAAAGGAGTTACAATGTGGTTTATTTAATTCGGAATTATCTCCCAAAAGAAGGCTAGATTTTAATTACGTAAAGTTGATTCATCAGTCGTTCAGCAGGATTAGGGAGTTTTTCCGCACAAGGGAGGTAACTGCTACAACTAGCGCGCTGATTGAAAGAATACATCTGTATTGCCAACAATTCAACTAAGAGATTCTCGTGTGTTATTCTTTCAACAAAATAAATTTATGTAAGGTTTATGAGCTAATACATTCATAGTATATTAGTTTACCGGAAGGCACGGAATATTATGTCCATCTTGAACACAATACACCGTCGGTTCAGGGTGTATGAGGATCAAGACAGTCATAACATTCCGTGCACCCCAGTAAACTAACATGTAGATAATATTACCGAATTACGTCATCAAGGAATTGCCGCTTCGAGATATGGGACTGTCAATCTATTTTAAAACATTATTCCAGACAAAGCGCAACGTCTGAAATTCCTTTCTTGTGCTAATTTGTATGTTTCAGTATATGATCTTTATAGCCACGATGGTTTGAGGCAATAATTTGGTCAGTTTCGTTTGTCAAATTTAAATTATTCAACTTTGATACTTGACTTTGAACTCTGACATAGGAGCTTAAATTAAGTCAAAAAGCTAAATAAGAAACTCTCAATGTATATATTGAGCAATAATATTCATAGTCCAATGAGGAATTGTAGTCAGTAGTGTCCCTTTAATTCGATAGGTGGCAGCACGGAACAAAGCGGTCCAAAATTACTTCCGGTTTACTTCCAGCTTTACCAAAAAACAGAGAATCGATAGCATCTTCATCTTTCTTTAAAAATGTCTCAGTCTTATGGCATATGGAGTTAAAAAAGAGAAGCTAAGTTATCTGGGCGAAAGAAGGAGTTAATCGATCGGTAAGCAGATATTAAGCATAATCATTGTCGAAAATGGAAAATCATATATTCTGATATCTGCATTGTGAAAAAAATGGAATACGCGTTATTTTCACATAATTACCTTTGGAATTCTTTTCTACAATTATGTTTTCAACAGATGCATTTCCAAAAAGTATATAAGCCACGTACCATTCAAAGATTTCTTGTCAAGAATTCTTTAGATATTTAGTGGGTGGAGTAATTTAGTCTTTAAACATGTCTTAATTTTCATAAAACTATTAATTTTCAATTTTAAAAAAAAATTTTTTTTTTGGTTGTTGTTTGTTTTATTTTACAGTTTCTATGTCTCTAATGTATCAAACATTGATAAAAGTGGTAGGGTGATAGCTTCCTATTTACAACATATTCAAATGAAGAAGTCATGCATTGCTTAAACAAACTTTGTGTAAAAGACAACCATTCACATTTTTTTTTTACCATTAGACCAACTACAAAACTGTAATGAATGGTTAGTTTTATTGTAGAGATTATTTTTTGTAAAGCTATAAATATTCAGAATAAATACAATTTGTGCATTGTCAGATTTAATATTGTGACTTTTAATTTTTACTTCAGATCCCAATAACATCTGTGTTTACTGTTCAGATATAAGTTATTTCAGGATGAGATAAACAAACAGTATTTAAAATAATTAGACATATGAATGAACAGTTTCATCAGGACTTTAAATAATAAAAAAGATGCCTACTTTGAACAGATTTGTTATTATTTATTGATTATTGAAGTTTTATACTGTTACAGGAGACACAACTTTAACTGAGATTTTGAACATAATTTTGGGTTAAGGCTATTATCTTTTTGTTTAAATTTAAAATGGATTTATTGATTTGATTTAATCCAACACATGTATCCCCTTACTGAATTTTTTGTTGTTGTTTGTTTAACGTGCACATTTAAAAAAAATTACATAAAACCGCAGAGAATTTATTTAAGGCAATCTCGGGCTCTTTAATAAATTATTCAGTATTGAGATCAGAGCAATTTAAGTAAAAAAGGAATTGGTCTTTATTTAACTTGTTAAAAACAGTTTGATGAGTCACATCACACGACTTATATTTTTATATGGAGACACTTCCGAGACGCATATTTAAGGGTTTACATCGTATCAGATGGCTTTTTCATATATGATGGGCTGAACCGTTTAGGGGCAAATATATATATATATATATATATATATATATATATATATATATATATATATATATATATATTATAGAAAAATACAAATATACAGCAAAGAGTACGAATTAAAATTCTCTAACCTGTATGATAATATTATTTATTCGTATTTAAAAATTCTGCTAATGTTATCAAGCATTCTCCTGTAGGATCCAGAGATAGCACTTTCCACTCTGTTTGGTGTATATTTGTAATTCTCTATAACAACTTCTATATACCTTGATTTCTGTAGTAGGAATCCAGATGGTATGTGTACTTAAATGAGAATTAATTACTAGGTCGACATGCGGGTATGTCTGCTACGCACGAATGCCTATACCACCAACTTTGTAGCATAATTTTTGGTGATGTGTGCATGGTGGAGATGGTATAGGGGCTGGTGCTTATAGGCAAGGCGATCCGTGCCGTAACCCGCGGATCCGGGTTCGAATCTCCGTAGAATACGAATTAAAAATTCTTTATCCCGTATAATAATATTTATTCATATTTAAAAATTCTGCTAATGTTATCAAGCACTCTCCTGTAGGATCCAGGGACAGCACTTCTCTCTCTCTCTCTCTCTCTCTCTCTCTCTCTCTCTCTCTCTCTCTCTCTCTATATATATATATATATATATATATATATATATATATATATATATATATATATATATATATATATATATATCACAGATCCGTCTGCCAGGCATAATACGCCGGTTGATTACGGTCTATGCTTTTCGTTCTATATTATGTGACGGCATATCGGGGTCTATGTTGTTCGTACAGCGGTTCCTCTTTGTAAGTTCCTCAGGGGGCGCTCTACAGATAATACATGCTTCTGAGAGAGTGACAGGTGTAAGATGAAATATTTTGCATTTGCAACATGCACAATGGAGAGAATGTTGGCATATCTCTATGTTACTTTCATGTACTGTGGCTGAAATTTCTTTACATATTGTACTTGTGGAAACTGGACATGATCTAAGCACATAGCCGACAAAATGGCCGCTCCAAAGTACTTGAAAAATCAGCCTGAATTAGTCAAAAGTGCACTATTTTCAGCAGTTATTAAAATAGGGAAACTAATTTTGCCAGAGCAGACAATACCAGCCTCTGAAAGTACTATGAATGAATTACAAAATATCTAAAAAGTAAAAAAAGTTATCGGCTCTTTTTTTTATTATTTACCTTTGAAGTCCAGGAAGTGAAAATGACCAATCGGAGCTAGCAGTTTTTTTGAGAGGTGCACATCTTAAGTAAGACCAAGCTGTATACTCTATAACCCAAATTTCACCCATCAATCATACACCAAAATAAAGGGAATTCAAAGTTCTTTTAACAATACCTAAGATATACAAGGTCTTTTTTAAATAGCCAGGACAGCCAGTGAGGAAAACCTGGGTAATTCTTTTTCTTTAAAAATCTAACCCTATGCAAAGTACGAAACTGGAGAGCGCCACCTCAGAATAACAATGTTCCTTTTATAACGCAGGTAATTAGAAATAGATCCAATTGAATTGTTAAAATTTCGTTTCATCTAAATTTATTTCACTCAGTTTTAGTTCTTGGTTAATAATGGCTAACTATCAAGTGAATTCACAATCTTAGATACCAGATGTATGTCGTTTTATCCACTATTACGACACTGTCTCGTTAGAACATCCCTCGGTATAAAGCTGTCTCATTTATAACGCGTGTCACTACTTTTATGGCTCCCACGAACAGTGTTATGAAGAGGAAGCAATCTATACGAAAATGCATTATACATTGATAGAGACGAAAAGAGACTGTGAAAAAGATTAAATCCTGTTTGGATTTGTTTACATTAATAAAACGAACCGAGCACTCCACTATACCTAAATTTCGTTGACTTGAAAAGAGCCGTTGATAGCGTCAATCGTCCTAAATTCAGATAACTATCTACATCATCAGAAAGCTGCATAAAGATTGTACCCGCCAGTTTATTCACAAGGCAAAATACAACATAAGCTTTTGAAGCACAAACAGGTGTCATTCTAGATTGCCCGAACTGCTAATGATGATCAAGTCGAAGGGCAACTAGCACAAACAAGTGTCATTCTAGATTGCCCGAACTGCTAACGGTGATCAAGTCGAAGGGCAACTAGAAAACCTTGTTTTAGCTAATAATCTTTGCATCATGGCCCACAGCCTTCACTAAAGCAAAAAGAAGACAGAGACACGTAGAACAACATAAAAATGTTGGGTTTTGAGACGACAATAGGAAAGGCACCATACTGGGTAAATCGAGGATGGATGTGAAAACCCTATCCTTCGACATTAGTTACGAAAGTGATGTTTGGGATTAAAAACAACAGCGTTCTCACTTTGAAGATACTGACTTAATCTGACTGATTGATTGATTGATACTTAACGGCACAGCAGCATATGAAAGATTATATTATACCAAAGCAATAGAAGTAAAGTGCCTTGTCTATGGACACATCTCAGCGGTCGACCCGGCCTGGCTTGGCAGGATTCGAACTCGCACCCTTCTGGTCGCGAGGCCAGCGCGCTAACCACTTAACCAACACGACTCCAAGTTTCATTGAATAAACAATCTATCAATTGTAAAACTAACCCGATGCCTTGAGTAAATCGAAGTCCGGACTTCTGCAGAAGATACGGTCCCTCAATATATCCATCAAGATCTTCACTTCCAGAATTACTCGCCATATTACCATATAAAACAGTGTTCGCTTCTATAAGAAAGTCGCTGTGAAATTACTGCTTGTCATACACAACAAAGGGGTAGGACTATGACAACGTGACGTCATGACGTGACAATGGAGGGCACGTGACTTAAGAATAGCTTCTGTGATACAGTTACAAAATTGATAAACACAGTGATAAATCGTATTCAGAGAAAAAAGTCACATTTATGGACACCAATTTCCTAATAAAAGACACTGCCCTTATTTTAGCATACGAGTGTTTTTTAATTGTGATGACTTAAAATACAGTAAGCGGCCATAATTGAATTCCTACATCCCCGAAGAACTATTGAGATTTAAAAATCACATATTATTAATCACACAAAATGAGATAGTTCAAATTACACTAACTGTACCATTACATTGCATGGGATCACATCTTAGACTTATACTGGACCCAGTTTCAAAAACGCTTCTGATCATTCATAAGATAGTGGATGGGGCACTTGTAACTGATGATAATATTGATTAAATCTCCTTTTAGAAAAGTCAATTAGGTAGATTGAAATTTTTCTTTGATTTTTAAGCTTTTTGAGCATTCCTTATCACCGCCAATGTAAACTCATCGTGTTTTTGTTTAGCGGTCTATCGGCTTGACGTGACACCATTCGCTTGCAAGCGTGATTCCTTCCATTTACAAGAGCCGAACAACTGATGTCAAAATTGTGTAAACAGTCAATACCTAGCGCAGTCAAAATACTGAACTGCAGGCAGACAATTGACATTTATACAAATGTTTGCACATGTTTGGGCTGGTATCGCGTTTGAACTATAGCGTTTGAACGCCTGCTCCGTGGATGTCAATTGCCTGTCTGCACTTCGATTGTATCACTGAGTCAGACATTGAGTCTTTGCACCATTTCGACCAGGATTTTAATAGAAAAATGGTTTTCGACCAATGACTGTAAGCACTTTCGCATTTGATTGATGACGGTGTGCGCTACGCTGCATTCAACCAAGTATTCACCGCCGATTCGGCCGAATATGATACCACTTAGTCGAATGCGAGTTTTAAAAAAAATTGTGATGACTTAACATACAGTAAGCGGCCATAATTGAATTCCTACATCCCCGAAGAACTATTGAGATTTAAAAATCACATATTATTAAATCACACAAAATGAGAAAGTTCAAATCACTCTAACTGTACCATTAAATTGCATGGGATCACATCCGTGTATCGTACTGGACCCAGCTTCAAAAACGCTTCTGATTATTCATAAGATAGTGGATGGGGCACTTTTAACTGATGGTAATATTGATTAAATCTCCCTTTAGAAAAGTCTATTTGATTTTTAAGACTTCTGAGCATTCCTTATCACCGCTAATGTAAACTCATCGTGTTTTTGTTTAGCGGTCTATCGGCTTGACGTGACACCATTCGCTTGCAAGCGTGATTCCTTCCATTTACGAGAGCCGTACAACTGATATCAAAAAATGGTGTGAACAGTCAATACCTAGCGCAGTCAAAATACTGAACTGTAGGCAGACAATTGACATTTATACAGATGTTTGCACATGTTTGGGCGAGTATCGCGTTTGAACTATGGCGTTTGAACGCCTGCTCCGTGGATGTCAATTGCCTGTCTGCGCTTCGATTGTATGACTGATTCAGACATTGAGTCTTTGCATCAGTTCGACCAGGATTTTAATAGAAAAATGGTTTTCGATCAATGACTGACTGTACGCACTTTCGCATTTGACCGATGACGGTATGCGCTACGCTGCATTCAACCAAGTATTCACCGCCGACTCGGCCGAATATGATACCACTTAGTCAAATGCGACATTGCGCGAACCGTCGTTGGTCGAATTCGATACTGCACGTATCGTCATTCTGTCCCCCAGTTACCGCCTCAGTCGAATACAAAAATAGCAAAGTAGTATTTACCTCGTGTTTAATTATTTATACAGTGCTATCAAAACTTTCTGAACGTTTCATTGATCATTTTTTCACATGTAATACAAAAGAGAAGAACACTTGTGAAATATATGTGAATAAGTGTGTTTTTGTTTGATAAAAGGCACTTTTCAAAACGCAGGAATCGTAACCAAGCACCGAGAGATTCTACTAAACTTGTATATACCTAAGTTCGAATGTATAGATAGTCTGAAACGACGATGACGTGATAAGTGATTTATTTCTTTATTTCACATTAGGACGTTATTTATTTACTAGAGGATATTTGCTTACATCGAGTGAATAATGGATATATTTCAGGGGGGGGGGGGGGAACGTCGCCAATCGTTAAAAAGGAGTTTTTCACCCGCCCGATGAAATGTATCCCTTATTCACTCAGAACTAGCAAATGTTCTTTTTTTATTGTATACTCAAACGTGTTGGCTAGTTAAAGTGTATAAGAGATTGAAGTAGCAGATTTCTTGCGGTAATGTCAGCTGTTTACCTTCTATGTCATATCGTGTTTTTTGTACATTTGCACAGAAAATATTAGTAACATAATTCTCTTTCCGAATTGAATAGAAGAATGCACATACTTGGGAAAAAAATGAAAACAAAGTTCATAGTGGGATTCGATCGTAGTTCTCTTGCATGACAGTTGGACATGGTAGCACTGCGCCACGCGATTGACAACATGACGATCATGATGAAATTCTTTGGTCATAATGTTCAAATAGTCTATTTTAATTAAGTGAAAAAATAAAACTGATAATTCATTCTAGTGAATTGTCAAAATTATTTCTTTTGGAAAATCTACTAATTCACGGACTATCAATAAATAAAGTGATTTTTTAAAATATGTTTAACTCTACATTGTTTACACGACGTCATCATCCAGTTGTTTTCAAAATCCACTGATGATGGCAAATTAGCCGAAACGTATGGAAACTCAGAAAGACTTGTTATATTGTATCCCAATTATCTTACAAACTAATAATGTATACTGGCTAAAATTGACATATTGCTGATTTGATCACGAAAGGGAAACAACGTGGACAGCTGACTTAAAGTTGTTTCGTTATGTAATATAATGCCACATATTACATGCGATGGTAAGTTTGCTTGTTTCGTGTTTAAGGGCACATTAACACATCAAAGGCTATATAATACTGATATAATACTGAGGCAATGTGAGGAAAGTGCCTTGCTAAGAGACATATCAATGCAACCGAACCGGGTTGACATGGATAGGAATCAAACCCGCGACCTTTGGTTTGCGAGTCCGGTACACTAACTACTGAGTCACCACGATAGAAGGTAGGACACAATGCAGTAAGTTTCAATGCACGTCTTAGGTCGAGATTGATATGAACTCATTATGTTATATGCCAACCGCATGAAGACCTGATCACAGTGGCGTACTAAGGATAAATGGTGTCCGGGGCGACGATGATGGCCCAAAGGGCCCGAATACGAGGTCCGAATTTTTATCAGCTGTTTTGGCGCCCCAAGACCTCTGGCTCCCAGGGAAACCGCCCCGTCCGCCCCCGCCCCCCCCCACCCCCAGGTTAGTACGCTACAGCCTGATCATACGCTGACGTAATGCAAGAAGATAAGTGTGTCTGCCAGCTTTGTCTTTACTTTTTTTTGTCTTTTTAAAAATCACCCAAAAGCCACGCCAACAGCTCGACTATTCCGTGATATATAAAAATACACTGTTACTCCTTTCAAACAGGTATGTTCATGATAATGACGAAGCACACAATAATGCATTCTACTTACATAATAGTTAATATTTTTTATTGGCAAGCCACTTCAGTCATCATCACCACAGTATTCTTGGTACTTTAATCTCCTGGTTGCATCTGACAAGTGGCCTTTAAAGCTCGTGAAGACAATCATTATCAACCAATAGGTCGCAGTTTTATGGGTTAAATTCAGTGAAAGGGGTCTGCATGCAATATTACCACCCAGAACACAAATAGCTCAGAGTAGTAATATTGCACAGTTCACAGCATAATAAATGCCACTGGCCACCTGACGTTATCAATTAGCACCACTTGATGTTCCTAACATACTGCAAGGACCCTCTGGGGGTAACTTTACTCATCTCGTAGAATTTTAATATTCAAAATATTATGAATAATTTAAATTGAAATCGCATCATAACTTAATTGACCTCTGACATCAGATGTTGCGCCTAAAATGCACGACCAAGAGCGACATCCATTGCACAGATGTCAGCTTCTAATAAAACACGCCATCAAGGATATTTGTCAGGCCCGTGGTTGGCTAATTCTAAAGTTATACTAAGCACTGAATGACCTTGATTAGAGTAGATAACGATGCCGACTGTCGGAAAATTTGCTTCAGTAACTTACACCTCATTATTCATTAAGGAATGGAAAAAAGCCAGAGAAAAAGATTAAATCCTGTTGGACATTATTGAAAATAATAAACCGAACGGAACACTCGATTATACCTAGATTTCACTGACTATAATAGAGCCTTTGATAGCGTCGATCGTTGTAGTTTCAGACAACTATCTACATCATCAGAAAACTGCACGAAGAATGTACCCGCCAGTTTACTGATAAGAGAAACAACGACATAAGTTATTGAAGCACAAACAGGTGTATCCGTCATTTATTCTCAGCCATTCTAGATTTCCCGAACTGCTAATGGCGATGAACTCGAAAAGCAACAAGAAGATCTTGTCTTATATGGTGATCTTTGCATCATGGCTCACCGCCTTCAAAAAAGCAAAAAGAAGACAGAGACACTGAGAGCCCTATATTTCGACATTAGTCAAGTAAGTGATGTTTGGGATTAAAGCCACAGCATTCTCACTTGACAATACTGACTTTGTCTGATTGAAGCTTTAAGGCACAGTAGCACATGAAAGACTATATTTTACCGAAGAAATTAAAGTAAAGTGTCTTGTCTATGGACACATCTCAGCGGTCGACCCGGCCTGGCTTGGCAGGATTCGAACTCGCACCCTTCTGGTCGCGAGGCCAGCGCGCTAACCACTTAACCAACACGACTCCAAGTTTCATTGAATAAACAATCTATCAATTGGAAAACTAACCCGATGCCTTGAGTAAATCGAAGTCCGGATTTCTGCAGAAGATACGGTCCCTCAATATATCCATCAAGATCTTCACTTCCAGAATTACTCGCCATATTACCATATAAAACAGTGTTCGCTTCTATAAGAAAGTCGCTGTGAAATTACTGCTTGTCATACACAACAAAGGGGTAGGACTATGACAACGTGACGTCATGACGTGACAATGGAGGGCACGTGACTTAAGAATAGCTTCTGTGATACAGTTACAAAATTGATAAACACAATGATAAATCGTATTCAGAGAAAAAAGTCACATTTATGGACACCAATTTCCTAATAAAAGACACTGCCCTTATTTTAGCATACGAGTGTTTTTTAATTGTGATGACTTAAAATACAGTAAGCGGCCATAATTGAATTCCTACATCCCCGAAGAACTATTGAGATTTAAAAATCACATATTATTAATCACACAAAATGAGATAGTTCAAATTACACTAACTGTACCATTACATTGCATGGGATCACATCTTAGACTTATACTGGACCCAGTTTCAAAAACGCTTCTGATCATTCATAAGATAGTGGATGGGGCACTTGTAACTGATGATAATATTGATTAAATCTCCTTTTAGAAAAGTCAATTAGGTAGATTGAAATTTTTCTTTGATTTTTAAGCTTTTTGAGCATTCCTTATCACCGCCAATGTAAACTCATCGTGTTTTTGTTTAGCGGTCTATCGGCTTGACGTGACACCATTCGCTTGCAAGCGTGATTCCTTCCATTTACAAGAGCCGAACAACTGATGTCAAAATTGTGTAAACAGTCAATACCTAGCGCAGTCAAAATACTGAACTGCAGGCAGACAATTGACATTTATACAAATGTTTGCACATGTTTGGGCTGGTATCGCGTTTGAACTATAGCGTTTGAACGCCTGCTCCGTGGATGTCAATTGCCTGTCTGCACTTCGATTGTATCACTGAGTCAGACATTGAGTCTTTGCACCATTTCGACCAGGATTTTAATAGAAAAATGGTTTTCGACCAATGACTGTAAGCACTTTCGCATTTGACCGATGACGGTGTGCGCTACGCTGCATTCAACCAAGTATTCACCGCCGATTCGGCCGAATATGATACCACTTAGTCGAATGCGATTTTTTTTAAAAATTGTGATGACTTAACATACAGTAAGCGGCCATAATTGAATTCCTACATCCCCGAAGAACTATTGAGATTTAAAAATCACATATTATTAATCACACAAAATGAGATAGTTCAAATTACACTAACTGTACCATTACATTGCATGGGATCACATCTTAGACTTATACTGGACCCAGTTTCAAAAACGCTTCTGATCATTCATAAGATAGTGGATGGGGCACTTGTAACTCATGATAATATTGATTAAATCTCCTTTTAGAAAAGTCAATTAGGTAGATTGAAATTTTTCTTTGATTTTTAAGCTTTTTGAGCATTCCTTATCACCGCCAATGTAAACTCATCGTGTTTTTGTTTAGCGGTCTATCGGCTTGACATGACACCATTCGCTTGCAAGCGTGATTCCTTCCATTTACAAGAGCCGAACAACTGATGTCAAAATTGTGTAAACAGTCAATACCTAGCGCAGTCAAAATACTGAACTGCAGGCAGACAATTGACATTTATACAAATGTTTGCACATGTTTGGGCTGGTATCGCGTTTGAACTATAGCGTTTGAACGCCTGCTCCGTGGATGTCAATTGCCTGTCTGCACTTCGATTGTATCACTGAGTCAGACATTGAGTCTTTGCACCATTTCGACCAGGATTTTAATAGAAAAATGGTTTTCGACCAATGACTGTAAGCACTTTCGCATTTGACCGATGACGGTGTGCGCTACGCTGCATTCAACCAAGTATTCACCGCCGATTCGGCCGAATATGATACCACTTAGTCGAATGCGATTTTTAAAAAAAATTGTGATGACTTAACATACAGTAAGCGGCCATAATTGAATTCCTACATCCCCGAAGAACTATTGAGATTTAAAAATCACATATTATTAAATCACACAAAATGAGAAAGTTCAAATCACTCTAACTGTACCATTAAATTGCATGGGATCACATCCGTGTATCGTACTGGACCCAGCTTCAAAAACGCTTCTGATTATTCATAAGATAGTGGATGGGGCACTTTTAACTGATGGTAATATTGATTAAATCTCCCTTTAGAAAAGTCTATTTGATTTTTAAGACTTCTGAGCATTCCTTATCACCGCTAATGTAAACTCATCGTGTTTTTGTTTAGCGGTCTATCGGCTTGACGTGACACCATTCGCTTGCAAGCGTGATTCCTTCCATTTACGAGAGCCGTACAACTGATATCAAAAAATGGTGTGAACAGTCAATACCTAGCGCAGTCAAAATACTGAACTGTAGGCAGACAATTGACATTTATACAGATGTTTGCACATGTTTGGGCGAGTATCGCGTTTGAACTATGGCGTTTGAACGCCTGCTCCGTGGATGTCAATTGCCTGTCTGCGCTTCGATTGTATGACTGATTCAGACATTGAGTCTTTGCATCAGTTCGACCAGGATTTTAATAGAAAAATGGTTTTCGATCAATGACTGACTGTACGCACTTTCGCATTTGACCGATGACGGTATGCGCTACGCTGCATTCAACCAAGTATTCACCGCCGACTCGGCCGAATATGATACCACTTAGTCAAATGCGACATTGCGCGAACCGTCGTTGGTCGAATTCGATACTGCACGTATCGTCATTCTGTCCCCCAGTTACCGCCTCAGTCGAATACAAAAATAGCAAAGTAGTATTTACCTCGTGTTTAATTATTTATACAGTGCTATCAAAACTTTCTGAACGTTTCATTGATCATTTTTTCACATGTAATACAAAAGAGAAGAACACTTGTGAAATATATGTGAATAAGTGTGTTTTTGTTTGATAAAAGGCACTTTTCAAAACGCAGGAATCGTAACCAAGCACCGAGAGATTCTACTAAACTTGTATATACCTAAGTTCGAATGTATAGATAGTCTGAAACGACGATGACGTGATAAGTGATTTATTTCTTTATTTCACATTAGGACGTTATTTATTTACTAGAGGATATTTGCTTACATCGAGTGAATAATGGATATATTTCAGGGGGGGGGGGGGAACGTCGCCAATCGTTAAAAAGGAGTTTTTCACCCGCCCGATGAAATGTATCCCTTATTCACTCAGAACTAGCAAATGTTCTTTTTTTATTGTATACTCAAACGTGTTGGCTAGTTAAAGTGTATAAGAGATTGAAGTAGCAGATTTCTTGCGGTAATGTCAGCTGTTTACCTTCTATGTCATATCGTGTTTTTTGTACATTTGCACAGAAAATATTAGTAACATAATTCTCTTTCCGAATTGAATAGAAGAATGCACATACTTGGGAAAAAAATGAAAACAAAGTTCATAGTGGGATTCGATCGTAGTTCTCTTGCATGACAGTTGGACATGGTAGCACTGCGCCACGCGATTGACAACATGACGATCATGATGAAATTCTTTGGTCATAATGTTCAAATAGTCTATTTTAATTAAGTGAAAAAATAAAACTGATAATTCATTCTAGTGAATTGTCAAAATTATTTCTTTTGGAAAATCTACTAATTCACGGACTATCAATAAATAAAGTGATTTTTTAAAATATGTTTAACTCTACATTGTTTACACGACGTCATCATCCAGTTGTTTTCAAAATCCACTGATGATGGCAAATTAGCCGAAACGTATGGAAACTCAGAAAGACTTGTTATATTGTATCCCAATTATCTTACAAACTAATAATGTATACTGGCTAAAATTGACATATTGCTGATTTGATCACGAAAGGGAAACAACGTGGACAGCTGACTTAAAGTTGTTTCGTTATGTAATATAATGCCACATATTACATGCGATGGTAAGTTTGCTTGTTTCGTGTTTAAGGGCACATTAACACATCAAAGGCTATATAATACTGATATAATACTGAGGCAATGTGAGGAAAGTGCCTTGCTAAGAGACATATCAATGCAACCGAACCGGGTTGACATGGATAGGAATCAAACCCGCGACCTTTGGTTTGCGAGTCCGGTACACTAACTACTGAGTCACCACGATAGAAGGTAGGACACAATGCAGTAAGTTTCAATGCACGTCTTAGGTCGAGATTGATATGAACTCATTATGTTATATGCCAACCGCATGAAGACCTGATCACAGTGGCGTACTAAGGATAAATGGTGTCCGGGGCGACGATGATGGCCCAAAGGGCCCGAATACGAGGTCCGAATTTTTATCAGCTGTTTTGGCGCCCCAAGACCTCTGGCTCCCAGGGAAACCGCCCCGTCCGCCCCCGCCCCCCCCCCCCCACCCCCAGGTTAGTACGCTACAGCCTGATCATACGCTGACGTAATGCAAGAAGATAAGTGTGTCTGCCAGCTTTGTCTTTACTTTTTTTTGTCTTTTTAAAAATCACCCAAAAGCCACGCCAACAGCTCGACTATTCCGTGATATATAAAAATACACTGTTACTCCTTTCAAACAGGTATGTTCATGATAATGACGAAGCACACAATAATGCATTCTACTTACATAATAGTTAATATTTTTTATTGGCAAGCCACTTCAGTCATCATCACCACAGTATTCTTGGTACTTTAATCTCCTGGTTGCATCTGACAAGTGGCCTTTAAAGCTCGTGAAGACAATCATTATCAACCAATAGGTCGCAGTTTTATGGGTTAAATTCAGTGAAAGGGGTCTGCATGCAATATTACCACCCAGAACACAAATAGCTCAGAGTTATAATATTGCACAGTTCACAGCATAATAAATGCCACTGGCCACCTGACGTTATCAATTAGCACCACTTGATGTTCCTAACATACTGCAAGGACCCTCTGGGGGTAACTTTACTCATCTCGTAGAATTTTAATATTCAAAATATTATGAATAATTTAAATTGAAATCGCATCATAACTTAATTGACCTCTGACATCAGATGTTGCGCCTAAAATGCACGACCAAGAGCGACATCCATTGCACAGATGTCAGCTTCTAATAAAACACGCCATCAAGGATATTTGTCAGGCCCGTGGTTGGCTAATTCTAAAGTTATACTAAGCACTGAATGACCTTGATTAGAGTAGATAACGATGCCGACTGTCGGAAAATTTGCTTCAGTAACTTACACCTCATTATTCATTAAGGAATGGAAAAAAGCCAGAGAAAAAGATTAAATCCTGTTGGACATTATTGAAAATAATAAACCGAACGGAACACTCGATTATACCTAGATTTCACTGACTATAATAGAGCCTTTGATAGCGTCGATCGTTGTAGTTTCAGACAACTATCTACATCATCAGAAAACTGCACGAAGAATGTACCCGCCAGTTTACTGATAAGAGAAACAACGACATAAGTTATTGAAGCACAAACAGGTGTATCCGTCATTTATTCTCAGCCATTCTAGATTTCCCGAACTGCTAATGGCGATGAACTCGAAAAGCAACAAGAAGATCTTGTCTTATATGGTGATCTTTGCATCATGGCTCACCGCCTTCAAAAAAGCAAAAAGAAGACAGAGACACTGAGAGCCCTATATTTCGACATTAGTCAAGTAAGTGATGTTTGGGATTAAAGCCACAGCATTCTCACTTGACAATACTGACTTTGTCTGATTGAAGCTTTAAGGCACAGCAGCACATGAAAGACTATATTTTACCGAAGAAATTAAAGTAAAGTGTCTTGTCTATGGACACATCTCAGCGGTCGACCCGGCCTGGCTTGGCAGGATTCGAACTCGCACCCTTCTGGTCGCGAGGCCAGCGCGCTAACCACTTAACCAACACGACTCCAAGTTTCATTGAATAAACAATCTATCAATTGTAAAACTAACCCGATGCCTTGAGTAAATCGAAGTCCGGATTTCTGCAGAAGATACGGTCCCTCAATATATCCATCAAGATCTTCACTTCCAGAATTACTCGCCATATTACCATATAAAACAGTGTTCGCTTCTATAAGAAAGTCGCTGTGAAATTACTGCTTGTCATACACAACAAAGGGGTAGGACTATGACAACGTGACGTCATGACGTGACAATGGAGGGCACGTGACTTAAGAATAGCTTCTGTGATACAGTTACAAAATTGATAAACACAATGATAAATCGTATTCAGAGAAAAAAGTCACATTTATGGACACCAATTTCCTAATAAAAGACACTGCCCTTATTTTAGCATACGAGTGTTTTTTAATTGTGATGACTTAAAATACAGTAAGCGGCCATAATTGAATTCCTACATCCCCGAAGAACTATTGAGATTTAAAAATCACATATTATTAATCACACAAAATGAGATAGTTCAAATTACACTAACTGTACCATTACATTGCATGGGATCACATCTTAGACTTATACTGGACCCAGTTTCAAAAACGCTTCTGATCATTCATAAGATAGTGGATGGGGCACTTGTAACTGATGATAATATTGATTAAATCTCCTTTTAGAAAAGTCAATTAGGTAGATTGAAATTTTTCTTTGATTTTTAAGCTTTTTGAGCATTCCTTATCACCGCCAATGTAAACTCATCGTGTTTTTGTTTAGCGGTCTATCGGCTTGACGTGACACCATTCGCTTGCAAGCGTGATTCCTTCCATTTACAAGAGCCGAACAACTGATGTCAAAATTGTGTAAACAGTCAATACCTAGCGCAGTCAAAATACTGAACTGCAGGCAGACAATTGACATTTATACAAATGTTTGCACATGTTTGGGCTGGTATCGCGTTTGAACTATAGCGTTTGAACGCCTGCTCCGTGGATGTCAATTGCCTGTCTGCACTTCGATTGTATCACTGAGTCAGACATTGAGTCTTTGCACCATTTCGACCAGGATTTTAATAGAAAAATGGTTTTCGACCAATGACTGTAAGCACTTTCGCATTTGACCGATGACGGTGTGCGCTACGCTGCATTCAACCAAGTATTCACCGCCGATTCGGCCGAATATGATACCACTTAGTCGAATGCGATTTTTTTTAAAAATTGTGATGACTTAACATACAGTAAGCGGCCATAATTGAATTCCTACATCCCCGAAGAACTATTGAGATTTAAAAATCACATATTATTAATCACACAAAATGAGATAGTTCAAATTACACTAACTGTACCATTACATTGCATGGGATCACATCTTAGACTTATACTGGACCCAGTTTCAAAAACGCTTCTGATCATTCATAAGATAGTGGATGGGGCACTTGTAACTGATGATAATATTGATTAAATCTCCTTTTAGAAAAGTCAATTAGGTAGATTGAAATTTTTCTTTGATTTTTAAGCTTTTTGAGCATTCCTTATCACCGCCAATGTAAACTCATCGTGTTTTTGTTTAGCGGTCTATCGGCTTGACATGACACCATTCGCTTGCAAGCGTGATTCCTTCCATTTACAAGAGCCGAACAACTGATGTCAAAATTGTGTAAACAGTCAATACCTAGCGCAGTCAAAATACTGAACTGCAGGCAGACAATTGACATTTATACAAATGTTTGCACATGTTTGGGCTGGTATCGCGTTTGAACTATAGCGTTTGAACGCCTGCTCCGTGGATGTCAATTGCCTGTCTGCACTTCGATTGTATCACTGAGTCAGACATTGAGTCTTTGCACCATTTCGACCAGGATTTTAATAGAAAAATGGTTTTCGACCAATGACTGTAAGCACTTTCGCATTTGACCGATGACGGTGTGCGCTACGCTGCATTCAACCAAGTATTCACCGCCGATTCGGCCGAATATGATACCACTTAGTCGAATGCGATTTTTAAAAAAAATTGTGATGACTTAACATACAGTAAGCGGCCATAATTGAATTCCTACATCCCCGAAGAACTATTGAGATTTAAAAATCACATATTATTAAATCACACAAAATGAGAAAGTTCAAATCACTCTAACTGTACCATTAAATTGCATGGGATCACATCCTTGTATCGTACTGGACCCAGTTTCAAAAACGCTTCTGATTATTCATAAGATAGTGGATGGGGCACTTTTAACTGATGGTAATATTGATTAAATCTCCCTTTAGAAAAGTCTATTTGATTTTTAACACTTTTGAGCATTCCTTATCACCGCTAATGTAAACTCATCGTGTTTTTGTTTAGCGGTCTATCGGCTTGACGTGACACCATTCGCTTGCAAGCGTGATTCCTTCCATTTACGAGAGCCGTACAACTGATATCAAAAAATGGTGTGAACAGTCAATACCTAGCGCAGTCAAAATACTGAACTGTAGGCAGACAATTGACATTTATACAGATGTTTGCACATGTTTGGGCGAGTATCGCGTTTGAACTATGGCGTTTGAACGCCTGCTCCGTGGATGTCAATTGCCTGTCTGCGCTTCGATTGTATGACTGATTCAGACATTGAGTCTTTGCATCAGTTCGACCAGGATTTTAATAGAAAAATGGTTTTCGATCAATGACTGACTGTACGCACTTTCGCATTTGACCGATGACGGTATGCGCTACGCTGCATTCAACCAAGTATTCACCGCCGACTCGGCCGAATATGATACCACTTAGTCAAATGCGACATTGCGCGAACCGTCGTTGGTCGAATTCGATACTGCACGTATCGTCATTCTGTCCCCCAGTTACCGCCTCAGTCGAATACAAAAATAGCAAAGTAGTATTTACCTCGTGTTTAATTATTTATACAGTGCTATCAAAACTTTCTGAACGTTTCATTGATCATTTTTTCACATGTAATACAAAAGAGAAGAACACTTGTGAAATATATGTGAATAAGTGTGTTTTTGTTTGATAAAAGGCACTTTTCAAAACGCAGGAATCGTAACCAAGCACCGAGAGATTCTACTAAACTTGTATATACCTAAGTTCGAATGTATAGATAGTCTGAAACGACGATGACGTGATAAGTGATTTATTTCTTTATTTCACATTAGGACGTTATTTATTTACTAGAGGATATTTGCTTACATCGAGTGAATAATGGATATATTTCAGGGGGGGGGGGGGGAACGTCGCCAATCGTTAAAAAGGAGTTTTTCACCCGCCCGATGAAATGTATCCCTTATTCACTCAGAACTAGCAAATGTTCTTTTTTTATTGTATACTCAAACGTGTTGGCTAGTTAAAGTGTATAAGAGATTGAAGTAGCAGATTTCTTGCGGTAATGTCAGCTGTTTACCTTCTATGTCATATCGTGTTTTTTGTACATTTGCACAGAAAATATTAGTAACATAATTCTCTTTCCGAATTGAATAGAAGAATGCACATACTTGGGAAAAAAATGAAAACAAAGTTCATAGTGGGATTCGATCGTAGTTCTCTTGCATGACAGTTGGACATGGTAGCACTGCGCCACGCGATTGACAACATGACGATCATGATGAAATTCTTTGGTCATAATGTTCAAATAGTCTATTTTAATTAAGTGAAAAAATAAAACTGATAATTCATTCTAGTGAATTGTCAAAATTATTTCTTTTGGAAAATCTACTAATTCACGGACTATCAATAAATAAAGTGATTTTTTAAAATATGTTTAACTCTACATTGTTTACACGACGTCATCATCCAGTTGTTTTCAAAATCCACTGATGATGGCAAATTAGCCGAAACGTATGGAAACTCAGAAAGACTTGTTATATTGTATCCCAATTATCTTACAAACTAATAATGTATACTGGCTAAAATTGACATATTGCTGATTTGATCACGAAAGGGAAACAACGTGGACAGCTGACTTAAAGTTGTTTCGTTATGTAATATAATGCCACATATTACATGCGATGGTAAGTTTGCTTGTTTCGTGTTTAAGGGCACATTAACACATCAAAGGCTATATAATACTGATATAATACTGAGGCAATGTGAGGAAAGTGCCTTGCTAAGAGACATATCAATGCAACCGAACCGGGTTGACATGGATAGGAATCAAACCCGCGACCTTTGGTTTGCGAGTCCGGTACACTAACTACTGAGTCACCACGATAGAAGGTAGGACACAATGCAGTAAGTTTCAATGCACGTCTTAGGTCGAGATTGATATGAACTCATTATGTTATATGCCAACCGCATGAAGACCTGATCACAGTGGCGTACTAAGGATAAATGGTGTCCGGGGCGACGATGATGGCCCAAAGGGCCCGAATACGAGGTCCGAATTTTTATCAGCTGTTTTGGCGCCCCAAGACCTCTGGCTCCCAGGGAAACCGCCCCGTCCGCCCCCGCCCCCCCCCCCCACCCCCAGGTTAGTACGCTACAGCCTGATCATACGCTGACGTAATGCAAGAAGATAAGTGTGTCTGCCAGCTTTGTCTTTACTTTTTTTTGTCTTTTTAAAAATCACCCAAAAGCCACGCCAACAGCTCGACTATTCCGTGATATATAAAAATACACTGTTACTCCTTTCAAACAGGTATGTTCATGATAATGACGAAGCACACAATAATGCATTCTACTTACATAATAGTTAATATTTTTTATTGGCAAGCCACTTCAGTCATCATCACCACAGTATTCTTGGTACTTTAATCTCCTGGTTGCATCTGACAAGTGGCCTTTAAAGCTCGTGAAGACAATCATTATCAACCAATAGGTCGCAGTTTTATGGGTTAAATTCAGTGAAAGGGGTCTGCATGCAATATTACCACCCAGAACACAAATAGCTCAGAGTTATAATATTGCACAGTTCACAGCATAATAAATGCCACTGGCCACCTGACGTTATCAATTAGCACCACTTGATGTTCCTAACATACTGCAAGGACCCTCTGGGGGTAACTTTACTCATCTCGTAGAATTTTAATATTCAAAATATTATGAATAATTTAAATTGAAATCGCATCATAACTTAATTGACCTCTGACATCAGATGTTGCGCCTAAAATGCACGACCAAGAGCGACATCCATTGCACAGATGTCAGCTTCTAATAAAACACGCCATCAAGGATATTTGTCAGGCCCGTGGTTGGCTAATTCTAAAGTTATACTAAGCACTGAATGACCTTGATTAGAGTAGATAACGATGCCGACTGTCGGAAAATTTGCTTCAGTAACTTACACCTCATTATTCATTAAGGAATGGAAAAAAGCCAGAGAAAAAGATTAAATCCTGTTGGACATTATTGAAAATAATAAACCGAACGGAACACTCGATTATACCTAGATTTCACTGACTATAATAGAGCCTTTGATAGCGTCGATCGTTGTAGTTTCAGACAACTATCTACATCATCAGAAAACTGCACGAAGAATGTACCCGCCAGTTTACTGATAAGAGAAACAACGACATAAGTTATTGAAGCACAAACAGGTGTATCCGTCATTTATTCTCAGCCATTCTAGATTTCCCGAACTGCTAATGGCGATGAACTCGAAAAGCAACAAGAAGATCTTGTCTTATATGGTGATCTTTGCATCATGGCTCACCGCCTTCAAAAAAGCAAAAAGAAGACAGAGACACTGAGAGCCCTATATTTCGACATTAGTCAAGTAAGTGATGTTTGGGATTAAAGCCACAGCATTCTCACTTGACAATACTGACTTTGTCTGATTGAAGCTTTAAGGCACAGCAGCACATGAAAGACTATATTTTACCGAAGAAATTAAAGTAAAGTGTCTTGTCTATGGACACATCTCAGCGGTCGACCCGGCCTGGCTTGGCAGGATTCGAACTCGCACCCTTCTGGTCGCGAGGCCAGCGCGCTAACCACTTAACCAACACGACTCCAAGTTTCATTGAATAAACAATCTATCAATTGTAAAACTAACCCGATGCCTTGAGTAAATCGAAGTCCGGATTTCTGCAGAAGATACGGTCCCTCAATATATCCATCAAGATCTTCACTTCCAGAATTACTCGCCATATTACCATATAAAACAGTGTTCGCTTCTATAAGAAAGTCGCTGTGAAATTACTGCTTGTCATACACAACAAAGGGGTAGGACTATGACAACGTGACGTCATGACGTGACAATGGAGGGCACGTGACTTAAGAATAGCTTCTGTGATACAGTTACAAAATTGATAAACACAATGATAAATCGTATTCAGAGAAAAAAGTCACATTTATGGACACCAATTTCTAATAAAAGACACTGCCCTTATTTTAGCATACGAGTGTTTTTTAATTGTGATGACTTAAAATACAGTAAGCGGCCATAATTGAATTCCTACATCCCCGAAGAACTATTGAGATTTAAAAATCACATATTATTAATCACACAAAATGAGATAGTTCAAATTACACTAACTGTACCATTACATTGCATGGGATCACATCTTAGACTTATACTGGACCCAGTTTCAAAAACGCTTCTGATCATTCATAAGATAGTGGATGGGGCACTTGTAACTGATGATAATATTGATTAAATCTCCTTTTAGAAAAGTCAATTAGGTAGATTGAAATTTTTCTTTGATTTTTAAGCTTTTTGAGCATTCCTTATCACCGCCAATGTAAACTCATCGTGTTTTTGTTTAGCGGTCTATCGGCTTGACGTGACACCATTCGCTTGCAAGCGTGATTCCTTCCATTTACAAGAGCCGAACAACTGATGTCAAAATTGTGTAAACAGTCAATACCTAGCGCAGTCAAAATACTGAACTGCAGGCAGACAATTGACATTTATACAAATGTTTGCACATGTTTGGGCTGGTATCGCGTTTGAACTATAGCGTTTGAACGCCTGCTCCGTGGATGTCAATTGCCTGTCTGCACTTCGATTGTATCACTGAGTCAGACATTGAGTCTTTGCACCATTTCGACCAGGATTTTAATAGAAAAATGGTTTTCGACCAATGACTGTAAGCACTTTCGCATTTGACCGATGACGGTGTGCGCTACGCTGCATTCAACCAAGTATTCACCGCCGATTCGGCCGAATATGATACCACTTAGTCGAATGCGATTTTTTTTAAAAATTGTGATGACTTAACATACAGTAAGCGGCCATAATTGAATTCCTACATCCCCGAAGAACTATTGAGATTTAAAAATCACATATTATTAATCACACAAAATGAGATAGTTCAAATTACACTAACTGTACCATTACATTGCATGGGATCACATCTTAGACTTATACTGGACCCAGTTTCAAAAAACGCTTCTGATCATTCATAAGATAGTGGATGGGGCACTTGTAACTGATGATAATATTGATTAAATCTCCTTTTAGAAAAGTCAATTAGGTAGATTGAAATTTTTCTTTGATTTTTAAGCTTTTTGAGCATTCCTTATCACCGCCAATGTAAACTCATCGTGTTTTTGTTTAGCGGTCTATCGGCTTGACATGACACCATTCGCTTGCAAGCGTGATTCCTTCCATTTACAAGAGCCGAACAACTGATGTCAAAATTGTGTAAACAGTCAATACCTAGCGCAGTCAAAATACTGAACTGCAGGCAGACAATTGACATTTATACAAATGTTTGCACATGTTTGGGCTGGTATCGCGTTTGAACTATAGCGTTTGAACGCCTGCTCCGTGGATGTCAATTGCCTGTCTGCACTTCGATTGTATCACTGAGTCAGACATTGAGTCTTTGCACCATTTCGACCAGGATTTTAATAGAAAAATGGTTTTCGACCAATGACTGTAAGCACTTTCGCATTTGACCGATGACGGTGTGCGCTACGCTGCATTCAACCAAGTATTCACCGCCGATTCGGCCGAATATGATACCACTTAGTCGAATGCGATTTTTAAAAAAAATTGTGATGACTTAACATACAGTAAGCGGCCATAATTGAATTCCTACATCCCCGAAGAACTATTGAGATTTAAAAATCACATATTATTAAATCACACAAAATGAGAAAGTTCAAATCACTCTAACTGTACCATTAAATTGCATGGGATCACATCCTTGTATCGTACTGGACCCAGTTTCAAAAACGCTTCTGATTATTCATAAGATAGTGGATGGGGCACTTTTAACTGATGGTAATATTGATTAAATCTCCCTTTAGAAAAGTCTATTTGATTTTTAACACTTTTGAGCATTCCTTATCACCGCTAATGTAAACTCATCGTGTTTTTGTTTAGCGGTCTATCGGCTTGACGTGACACCATTCGCTTGCAAGCGTGATTCCTTCCATTTACGAGAGCCGTACAACTGATATCAAAAAATGGTGTGAACAGTCAATACCTAGCGCAGTCAAAATACTGAACTGCAGGCAGACAATTGACATTTATACAGATGTTTGCACATGTTTGGGCGAGTATCGCGTTTGAACTATGGCGTTTGAACGCCTGCTCCGTGGATGTCAATTGCCTGTCTGCGCTTCGATTGTATGACTGATTCAGACATTGAGTCTTTGCACCAGTTTCGACCAGGATTTTAATAGAAAAATGGTTTTCGATCAATGACTGTACGCACTTTCGCATTTGACCGATGACGGTATGCGCTACGCTGCATTCAACCAAGTATTCACCGCCGACTCGGCCGAATATGATACCACTTAGTCAAATGCGACATTGCGCGAACCGTTGTTGGTCGAATACGATACTTCACGTATCGTCATTCTGTCCCCCCTGTTACCGCCTCAGTCGAATACAAAAATAGCAAAGTAGTATTTACCTCGTGTTTAATTATTTATACAGTGCTATCAAAACTTTCTGAACGTTTCATTGATCATTTTTTTCACATGTAATACAAAAGAGAAGAACACTTGTGAAATATATGTGAATAAGTGTGTTTTTGTTTGATAAAAGGCACTTTTCAAAACGCAGGAATCGTAACCAAGCACCGAGAGATTCTACTAAACTTGTATATACCTAAGTTCGAATGTATAGATAGTCTGAAACGACGATGACGTGATAAGTGATTTATTTCTTTATTTCACATTAGGACGTTATTTATTTACTAGAGGATATTTGCTTACATCGAGTGAATAATGGATATATTCAGGGGGGGGGGGGGGGGGTACGTCGCCAATCGTTAAAAAGGAGTTTTTCACCCACCCGATGAAATGTATCCCTTATTCACTCAGAACTAGCAAATGTTCTTTTTTTATTGTATACTCAAACGTGTTGGGCTAGTTAAAGTGTAAAAGAGATTGAAGTAGCAGATTTCTTGCGGTAAATGTCAGCTGTTTACCTTCTATGTCATATCGTGTTTTTTGTACATTTGCACAGAAAATATTAGTAACATAATTCTCTTTCCGAATTGAATAGAAGAATGCACATACTTGGGAAAAAAATGAAAACAAAGTTCATAGTGGGATTCGATCGTAGTTATCTTGCATGCAGTTGGACATGGTAGCACTGCGCCACGCGATTGACAACATGACGATCATGATGAAATTCTTTGGTCATAATGTTCAAATAGTCTATTTTAATTAAGTGAAAAAATAAAACTGATAATTCATTCTAGTGAATTGTCAAAATTATTTCTTTTGGAAAATCTACTAATTCACGGACTATCAATAAATAAAGTGATTTTTTAAAATATGTTTAACTCTACATTGTTTACACGACGTCATCATCCAGTTGTTTTCAAAATCCACTGATGATGGCAAATTAGCCGAAACGTATGGAAACTCAGAAAGACTTGTTATATTGTATCCCAATTATCTTACAAACTAATAATGTATACTGGCTAAATTGACATATTGCTGATTTGATCACGAAAGGGAAACAACGTGGACAGCTGACTTAAAGTTGTTTTCGTTATGTAATATAATGCCACATATTACATGCGATGGTAAGTTTGCTTGTTTCGTGTTTAAGGGCACATTAACACATCAAAGGCTATATAATACTGATATAATACTGAGGCAATGTGAGGAAAGTGCCTTGCTAAGAGACATATCAATGCAACCGAACCGGGTTGACATGGATAGGAATCAAACCCGCGACCTTTGGTTTGCGAGTCCGGTACACTAACTACTGAGTCACCACGATAGAAGGTAGGACACAATGCAGTAAGTTTCAATGCACGTCTTAGGTCGAGATTGATATGAACTCATTATGTTATATGCCAACCGCATGAAGACCTGATCACAGTGGCGTACTAAGGATAAATGGTGTCCGGGGCGACGATGATGGCCCAAAGGGCCCGAATACGAGGTCCGAATTTTTATCAGCTGTTTTGGGCGCCCCAAGACCTCTGGCTCCCAGGGAAACCGCCCCCGTCCGCCCCCGCCCCCCCCCCCCCACCCCAGGTTAGTACGCTACAGCCTGATCATACGCTGACGTAAATGCAAGAAGATAAGTGTGTCTGCCAGCTTTGTCTTTACTTTTTTTTGTCTTTTTAAAAATCACCCAAAAGCCACGCCAACAGCTCGACTATTCCGTGATATATAAAAATACACTGTTACTCCTTTCAAACAGGTATGTTCATGATAATGACGAAGCACACAATAATGCATTCTACTTACATAATAGTTAATATTTTTTATTGGCAAGCCACTTCAGTCATCATCACCACAGTATTCTTGGTACTTTAATCTCCTGGTTGCATCTGACAAGTGGCCTTTAAAGCTCGTGAAGACAATCATTATCAACCAATAGGTCGCAGTTTTTATGGGTTAAATTCAGTGAAAGGGGTCTGCATGCAATATTACCACCCAGAACACAAATAGCTCAGAGTAGTAATATTGCACAGTTCACAGCATAATAAATGCCACTGGCCACCTGACGTTATCAATTAGCACCACTTGATGTTCCTAACATACTGCAAGGACCCTCTGGGGGTAACTTTACTCATCTCGTAGAATTTTAATATTCAAAATATTATGAATAATTTAAATTGAAATCGCATCATAACTTAATTGACCTCTGACATCAGATGTTGCGCCTAAAATGCACGACCAAGAGCGACATCCATTGCACAGATGTCAGCTTCTAATAAAACACGCCATCAAGGATATTTGTCAGGCCCGTGGTTGGCTAATTCTAAAGTTATACTAAGCACTGAATGACCTTGATTAGAGTAGATAACGATGGCCGACTGTCGGAAAATTTGCTTCAGTAACTTACACCTCATTATTCATTAAGGAATGGAAAAAAGCCAGAGAAAATGATTAAATCCTGTTGGACATTATTGAAAATAATAAACCGAACGGAACACTCGATTATACCTAGATTTCACTGACTATAATAGAGCCTTTGATAGCGTCGATCGTTGTAGTTTCAGACAACTATCTACATCATCAGAAAACTGCACGAAGAATGTACCCGCCAGTTTACTGATAAGAGAAACAACGACATAAGTTTTGAAGCACAAACAGGTGTATCCGTCATTTATTCTCAGCCATTCTAGATTTCCCGAACTGCTAATGGCGATGAACTCGAAAAGCAACAAGAAGATCTTGTCTTATATGGTGATCTTTGCATCATGGCTCACCGCCTTCAAAAAAGCAAAAAGAAGACAGAGACACTGAGAGCCCTATATTTCGACATTAGTCAAGTAAGTGATGTTTGGGATTAAAGCCACAGCATTCTCACTTGACAATACTGACTTTGTCTGATTGAAGCTTTAAGGCACAGTAGCACATGAAAGACTATATTTTACCGAAGAAATTAAAGTAAAGTGTCTTGTCTATGGACACATCTCAGCGGTCGACCCGGCCTGGCTTGGCAGGATTCGAACTCGCACCCTTCTGGTCGCGAGGCCAGCGCGCTAACCACTTAACCAACACGACTCCAAGTTTCATTGAATAAACAATCTATCAATTGTAAAACTAACCCGATGCCTTGAGTAAATCGAAGTCCGGATTTCTGCAGAAGATACGGTCCCTCAATATATCCATCAAGATCTTCACTTCCAGAATTACTCGCCATATTACCATATAAAACAGTGTTCGCTTCTATAAGAAAGTCGCTGTGAAATTACTGCTTGTCATACACAACAAAGGGGTAGGACTATGACAACGTGACGTCATGACGTGACAATGGAGGGCACGTGACTTAAGAATAGCTTCTGTGATACAGTTACAAAATTGATAAACACAATGATAAATCGTATTCAGAGAAAAAAGTCACATTTATGGACACCAATTTCCTAATAAAAGACACTGCCCTTATTTTAGCATACGAGTGTTTTTTAATTGTGATGACTTAAAATACAGTAAGCGGCCATAATTGAATTCCTACATCCCCGAAGAACTATTGAGATTTAAAAATCACATATTATTAATCACACAAAATGAGATAGTTCAAATTACACTAACTGTACCATTACATTGCATGGGATCACATCTTAGACTTATACTGGACCCAGTTTCAAAAACGCTTCTGATCATTCATAAGATAGTGGATGGGGCACTTGTAACTGATGATAATATTGATTAAATCTCCTTTTAGAAAAGTCAATTAGGTAGATTGAAATTTTTCTTTGATTTTTAAGCTTTTTGAGCATTCCTTATCACCGCCAATGTAAACTCATCGTGTTTTTGTTTAGCGTCTATCGGCTTGACGTGACACCATTCGCTTGCAAGCGTGATTCCTTCCATTTACAAGAGCCGAACAACTGATGTCAAAATTGTGTAAACAGTCAATACCTAGCGCAGTCAAAATACTGAACTGCAGGCAGACAATTGACATTTATACAAATGTTTGCACATGTTTGGGCTGGTATCGCGTTTGAACTATAGCGTTTGAACGCCTGCTCCGTGGATGTCAATTGCCTGTCTGCACTTCGATTGTATCACTGAGTCAGACATTGAGTCTTTGCACCATTTCGACCAGGATTTTAATAGAAAAATGGTTTTCGACCAATGACTGTAAGCACTTTCGCATTTGACCGATGACGGTGTGCGCTACGCTGCATTCAACCAAGTATTCACCGCCGATTCGGCCGAATATGATACCACTTAGTCGAATGCGATTTTTTTTAAAAATTGTGATGACTTAACATACAGTAAGCGGCCATAATTGAATTCCTACATCCCCGAAGAACTATTGAGATTTAAAAATCACATATTATTAATCACACAAAATGAGATAGTTCAAATTACACTAACTGTACCATTACATTGCATGGGATCACATCTTAGACTTATACTGGACCCAGTTTCAAAAACGCTTCTGATCATTCATAAGATAGTGGATGGGGCACTTGTAACTCATGATAATATTGATTAAATCTCCTTTTAGAAAAGTCAATTAGGTAGATTGAAATTTTTCTTTGATTTTTAAAGCTTTTTGAGCATTCCTTATCACCGCCAATGTAAACTCATCGTGTTTTTGTTTAGCGGTCTATCGGCTTGACATGACACCATTCGCTTGCAAGCGTGATTCCTTCCATTTACAAGAGCCGAACAACTGATGTCAAAATTGTGTAAACAGTCAATACCTAGCGCAGTCAAAATACTGAACTGCAGGCAGACAATTGACATTTATACAAATGTTTGCACATGTTTGGGCTGGTATCGCGTTTGAACTATAGCGTTTTGAACGCCTGCTCCGTGGATGTCAATTGCCTGTCTGCACTTCGATTGTATCACTGAGTCAGACATTGAGTCTTTGCACCATTTCGACCAGGATTTTAATAGAAAAATGGTTTTCGACCAATGACTGTAAGCACTTCGCATTTGACCGATGACGGTGTGCGCTACGCTGCATTCAACCAAGTATTCACCGCCGATTCGGCCGAATATGATACCACTTAGTCGAATGCGATTTTTAAAAAAAATTGTGATGACTTAACATACAGTAAGCGGCCATAATTGAATTCCTACATCCCCGAAGAACTATTGAGATTTAAAAATCACATATTATTAAATCACACAAAATGAGAAAGTTCAAATCACTCTAACTGTACCATTAAATTGCATGGGATCACATCCGTGTATCGTACTGGACCCAGCTTCAAAAACGCTTCTGATTATTCATAAGATAGTGGATGGGGCACTTTTAACTGATGGTAATATTGATTAAATCTCCCTTTAGAAAAGTCTATTTGATTTTTAAGACTTCTGAGCATTCCTTATCACCGCTAATGTAAACTCATCGTGTTTTTGTTTAGCGGTCTATCGGCTTGACGTGACACCATTTCGCTTGCAAGCGTGATTCCTTCCATTTACGAGAGCCGTACAACTGATATCAAAAAATGGTGTGAACAGTCAATACCTAGCGCAGTCAAAATACTGAACTGTAGGCAGACAATTGACATTTATACAGATGTTTGCACATGTTTGGGCGAGTATCGCGTTTGAACTATGGCGTTTGAACGCCTGCTCCGTGGATGTCAATTGCCTGTCTGCGCTTCGATTGTATGACTGATTCAGACATTGAGTCTTTGCATCAGTTCGACCAGGATTTTAATAGAAAAAATGGTTTTCGATCAATGACTGACTGTACGCACTTTCGCATTTGACCGATGACGGTATGCGCTACGCTGCATTCAACCAAGTATTCACCGCCGACCTCGGCCGAATATGATACCACTTAGTCAAATGCGACATTGCGCGAACCGTCGTTGGTCGAATTCGATACTGCACGTATCGTCATTCTGTCCCCCAGTTACCGCCTCAGTCGAATACAAAAATAGCAAAGTAGTATTTACCTCGTGTTTAATTATTTATACAGTGCTATCAAAACTTTCTGAACGTTTCATTGATCATTTTTTCACATGTAATACAAAAGAGAAGAACACTTGTGAAATATATGTGAATAAGTGTGTTTTTGTTTGATAAAAGGCACTTTCAAAACGCAGGAATCGTAACCAAGCACCGAGAGATTCTACTAAACTTGTATATACCTAAGTTCGAATGTATAGATAGTCTGAAACGACGATGACGTGATAAGTGATTTATTTCTTTATTTCACATTAGGACGTTATTTATTTACTAGAGGATATTTGCTTACATCGAGTGAATAATGGATATATTTCAGGGGGGGGGGGGGAACGTCGCCAATCGTTAAAAAGGAGTTTTTCACCCGCCCGATGAAATGTATCCCTTATTCACTCAGAACTAGCAAATGTTCTTTTTTTATTGTATACTCAAACGTGTTGGCTAGTTAAAGTGTATAAGAGATTGAAGTAGCAGATTTCTTGCGGTAATGTCAGCTGTTTACCTTCTATGTCATATCGTGTTTTTTGTACATTTGCACAGAAAATATTAGTAACATAATTCTCTTTCCGAATTGAATAGAAGAATGCACATACTTGGGAAAAAAATGAAAACAAAGTTCATAGTGGGGATTCGATCGTAGTTCTCTTGCATGACAGTTGGACATGGTAGCACTGCGCCACGCGATTGACAACATGACGATCATGATGAAATTCTTTGGTCATAATGTTCAAATAGTCTATTTTAATTAAGTGAAAAAATAAAACTGATAATTCATTCTAGTGAATTGTCAAAATTATTTCTTTGGAAAATCTACTAATTCACGGACTATCAATAAATAAAGTGATTTTTTAAAATATGTTTAACTCTACATTGTTTACACGACGTCATCATCCAGTTGTTTTCAAAATCCACTGATGATGGCAAATTAGCCGAAACGTATGGAAACTCAGAAAGACTTGTTATATTGTATCCCAATTATCTTACAAACTAATAATGTATACTGGCTAAAATTGACATATTGCTGATTTGATCACGAAAGGGAAACAACGTGGACAGCTGACTTAAAGTTGTTTCGTTATGTAATATAATGCCACATATTACATGCGATGGTAAGTTTGCTTGTTTCGTGTTTAAGGGCACATTAACACATCAAAGGCTATATAATACTGATATAATACTGAGGCAATGTGAGGAAAGTGCCTTGCTAAGAGACATATCAATGCAACCGAACCGGGTTGACATGGATAGGAATCAAACCCGCGACCTTTGGTTTGCGAGTCCGGTACACTAACTACTGAGTCACCACGATAGAAGGTAGGACACAATGCAGTAAGTTTCAATGCACGTCTTAGGTCGAGATTGATATGAACTCATTATGTTATATGCCAACCGCATGAAGACCTGATCACAGTGGCGTACTAAGGATAAATGGTGTCCGGGGCGACGATGATGGCCCAAAGGGCCCGAATACGAGGTCCGAATTTTTATCAGCTGTTTTGGCGCCCCAAGACCTCTGGCTCCCAGGGAAACCGCCCCGTCCGCCCCCGCCCCCCCCCACCCCCAGGTTAGTACGCTACAGCCTGATCATACGCTGACGTAATGCAAGAAGATAAGTGTGTCTGCCAGCTTTGTCTTTACTTTTTTTTGTCTTTTTAAAAATCACCCAAAAGCCACGCCAACAGCTCGACTATTCCGTGATATATAAAAATACACTGTTACTCCTTTCAAACAGGTATGTTCATGATAATGACGAAGCACACAATAATGCATTCTACTTACATAATAGTTAATATTTTTTATTGGCAAGCCACTTCAGTCATCATCACCACAGTATTCTTGGTACTTTAATCTCCTGGTTGCATCTGACAAGTGGCCTTTAAAGCTCGTGAAGACAATCATTATCAACCAATAGGTCGCAGTTTTATGGGTTAAATTCAGTGAAAGGGGTCTGCATGCAATATTACCACCCAGAACACAAATAGCTCAGAGTTATAATATTGCACAGTTCACAGCATAATAAATGCCACTGGCCACCTGACGTTATCAATTAGCACCACTTGATGTTCCTAACATACTGCAAGGACCCTCTGGGGGTAACTTTACTCATCTCGTAGAATTTTAATATTCAAAATATTATGAATAATTTAAATTGAAATCGCATCATAACTTAATTGACCTCTGACATCAGATGTTGCGCCTAAAATGCACGACCAAGAGCGACATCCATTGCACAGATGTCAGCTTCTAATAAAACACGCCATCAAGGATATTTGTCAGGCCCGTGGTTGGCTAATTCTAAAGTTATACTAAGCACTGAATGACCTTGATTAGAGTAGATAACGATGCCGACTGTCGGAAAATTTGCTTCAGTAACTTACACCTCATTATTCATTAAGGAATGGAAAAAAGCCAGAGAAAAAGATTAAATCCTGTTGGACATTATTGAAAATAATAAACCGAACGGAACACTCGATTATACCTAGATTTCACTGACTATAATAGAGCCTTTGATAGCGTCGATCGTTGTAGTTTCAGACAACTATCTACATCATCAGAAAACTGCACGAAGAATGTACCCGCCAGTTTACTGATAAGAGAAACAACGACATAAGTTATTGAAGCACAAACAGGTGTATCCGTCATTTATTCTCAGCCATTCTAGATTTCCCGAACTGCTAATGGCGATGAACTCGAAAAGCAACAAGAAGATCTTGTCTTATATGGTGATCTTTGCATCATGGCTCACCGCCTTCAAAAAAGCAAAAAGAAGACAGAGACACTGAGAGCCCTATATTTCGACATTAGTCAAGTAAGTGATGTTTGGGATTAAAGCCACAGCATTCTCACTTGACAATACTGACTTTGTCTGATTGAAGCTTTAAGGCACAGCAGCACATGAAAGACTATATTTTACCGAAGAAATTAAAGTAAAGTGTCTTGTCTATGGACACATCTCAGCGGTCGACCCGGCCTGGCTTGGCAGGATTCGAACTCGCACCCTTCTGGTCGCGAGGCCAGCGCGCTAACCACTTAACCAACACGACTCCAAATTTCATTGAATAAACAATCTATCAATTGTAAAACTAACCCGATGCCTTGAGTAAATCGAAGTCCGGATTTCTGCAGAAGATACGGTCCCTCAATATATCCATCAAGATCTTCACTTCCAGAATTACTCGCCATATTACCATATAAAACAGTGTTCGCTTCTATAAGAAAGTCGCTGTGAAATTACTGCTTGTCATACACAACAAAGGGGTAGGACTATGACAACGTGACGTAATGACGTGACAATGGAGGGCACGTGACTTAAGAATAGCTTCTGTGATACAGTTACAAAATTGATAAACACAATGATAAATCGTATTCAGAGAAAAAAGTCACATTTATGGACACCAATTTCCTAATAAAAGACACTGCCCTTATTTTAGCATACGAGTGTTTTTTAATTGTGATGACTTAAAATACAGTAAGCGGCCATAATTGAATTCCTACATCCCCGAAGAACTATTGAGATTTAAAAATCACATATTATTAATCACACAAAATGAGATAGTTCAAATTACACTAACTGTACCATTACATTGCATGGGATCACATCTTAGACTTATACTGGACCCAGTTTCAAAAACGCTTCTGATCATTCATAAGATAGTGGATGGGGCA
Source organism: Margaritifera margaritifera (assembly GCA_029931535.1). NCBI lineage: Eukaryota > Metazoa > Mollusca > Bivalvia > Unionida > Margaritiferidae > Margaritifera > Margaritifera margaritifera. The sequence continues at coordinate 2,833,694 of JAQPZY010001641.1, forward strand.
CTTGTAACTGATGATAATATTGATTAAATCTCCTTTTAGAAAAGTCAATTAGGTAGATTGAAATTTTTCTTTGATTTTTAAGCTTTTTGAGCATTCCTTATCACCGCCAATGTAAACTCATCGTGTTTTTGTTTAGCGGTCTATCGGCTTGACGTGACACCATTCGCTTGCAAGCGTGATTCCTTCCATTTACAAGAGCCGAACAACTGATGTCAAAATTGTGTAAACAGTCAATACCTAGCGCAGTCAAAATACTGAACTGCAGGCAGACAATTGACATTTATACAAATGTTTGCACATGTTTGGGCTGGTATCGCGTTTGAACTATAGCGTTTGAACGCCTGCTCCGTGGATGTCAATTGCCTGTCTGCACTTCGATTGTATCACTGAGTCAGACATTGAGTCTTTGCACCATTTCGACCAGGATTTTAATAGAAAAATGGTTTTCGACCAATGACTGTAAGCACTTTCGCATTTGACCGATGACGGTGTGCGCTACGCTGCATTCAACCAAGTATTCACCGCCGATTCGGCCGAATATGATACCACTTAGTCGAATGCGATTTTTTTTAAAAATTGTGATGACTTAACATACAGTAAGCGGCCATAATTGAATTCCTACATCCCCGAAGAACTATTGAGATTTAAAAATCACATATTATTAATCACACAAAATGAGATAGTTCAAATTACACTAACTGTACCATTACATTGCATGGGATCACATCTTAGACTTATACTGGACCCAGTTTCAAAAACGCTTCTGATCATTCATAAGATAGTGGATGGGGCACTTGTAACTGATGATAATATTGATTAAATCTCCTTTTAGAAAAGTCAATTAGGTAGATTGAAATTTTTCTTTGATTTTTAAGCTTTTTGAGCATTCCTTATCACCGCCAATGTAAACTCATCGTGTTTTTGTTTAGCGGTCTATCGGCTTGACATGACACCATTCGCTTGCAAGCGTGATTCCTTCCATTTACAAGAGCCGAACAACTGATGTCAAAATTGTGTAAACAGTCAATACCTAGCGCAGTCAAAATACTGAACTGCAGGCAGACAATTGACATTTATACAAATGTTTGCACATGTTTGGGCTGGTATCGCGTTTGAACTATAGCGTTTGAACGCCTGCTCCGTGGATGTCAATTGCCTGTCTGCACTTCGATTGTATCACTGAGTCAGACATTGAGTCTTTGCACCATTTCGACCAGGATTTTAATAGAAAAATGGTTTTCGACCAATGACTGTAAGCACTTTCGCATTTGACCGATGACGGTGTGCGCTACGCTGCATTCAACCAAGTATTCACCGCCGATTCGGCCGAATATGATACCACTTAGTCGAATGCGATTTTTAAAAAAAATTGTGATGACTTAACATACAGTAAGCGGCCATAATTGAATTCCTACATCCCCGAAGAACTATTGAGATTTAAAAATCACATATTATTAAATCACACAAAATGAGAAAGTTCAAATCACTCTAACTGTACCATTAAATTGCATGGGATCACATCCTTGTATCGTACTGGACCCAGTTTCAAAAACGCTTCTGATTATTCATAAGATAGTGGATGGGGCACTTTTAACTGATGGTAATATTGATTAAATCTCCCTTTAGAAAAGTCTATTTGATTTTTAACACTTTTGAGCATTCCTTATCACCGCTAATGTAAACTCATCGTGTTTTTGTTTAGCGGTCTATCGGCTTGACGTGACACCATTCGCTTGCAAGCGTGATTCCTTCCATTTACGAGAGCCGTACAACTGATATCAAAAAATGGTGTGAACAGTCAATACCTAGCGCAGTCAAAATACTGAACTGCAGGCAGACAATTGACATTTATACAGATGTTTGCACATGTTTGGGCGAGTATCGCGTTTGAACTATGGCGTTTGAACGCCTGCTCCGTGGATGTCAATTGCCTGTCTGCGCTTCGATTGTATGACTGATTCAGACATTGAGTCTTTGCACCAGTTCGACCAGGATTTTAATAGAAAAATGGTTTTCGATCAATGACTGTACGCACTTTCGCATTTGACCGATGACGGTATGCGCTACGCTGCATTCAACCAAGTATTCACCGCCGACTCGGCCGAATATGATACCACTTAGTCAAATGCGACATTGCGCGAACCGTTGTTGGTCGAATACGATACTTCACGTATCGTCATTCTGTCCCCCTGTTACCGCCTCAGTCGAATACAAAAATAGCAAAGTAGTATTTACCTCGTGTTTAATTATTTATACAGTGCTATCAAAACTTTCTGAACGTTTCATTGATCATTTTTTCACATGTAATACAAAAGAGAAGAACACTTGTGAAATATATGTGAATAAGTGTGTTTTTGTTTGATAAAAGGCACTTTTCAAAACGCAGGAATCGTAACCAAGCACCGAGAGATTCTACTAAACTTGTATATACCTAAGTTCGAATGTATAGATAGTCTGAAACGACGATGACGTGATAAGTGATTTATTTCTTTATTTCACATTAGGACGTTATTTATTTACTAGAGGATATTTGCTTACATCGAGTGAATAATGGATATATTTCAGGGGGGGGGGGGGGGTACGTCGCCAATCGTTAAAAAGGAGTTTTTCACCCACCCGATGAAATGTATCCCTTATTCACTCAGAACTAGCAAATGTTCTTTTTTTATTGTATACTCAAACGTGTTGGCTAGTTAAAGTGTATAAGAGATTGAAGTAGCAGATTTCTTGCGGTAATGTCAGCTGTTTACCTTCTATGTCATATCGTGTTTTTTGTACATTTGCACAGAAAATATTAGTAACATAATTCTCTTTCCGAATTGAATAGAAGAATGCACATACTTGGGAAAAAAATGAAAACAAAGTTCATAGTGGGATTCGATCGTAGTTATCTTGCATGCAGTTGGACATGGTAGCACTGCGCCACGCGATTGACAACATGACGATCATGATGAAATTCTTTGGTCATAATGTTCAAATAGTCTATTTTAATTAAGTGAAAAAATAAAACTGATAATTCATTCTAGTGAATTGTCAAAATTATTTCTTTTGGAAAATCTACTAATTCACGGACTATCAATAAATAAAGTGATTTTTTAAAATATGTTTAACTCTACATTGTTTACACGACGTCATCATCCAGTTGTTTTCAAAATCCACTGATGATGGCAAATTAGCCGAAACGTATGGAAACTCAGAAAGACTTGTTATATTGTATCCCAATTATCTTACAAACTAATAATGTATACTGGCTAAAATTGACATATTGCTGATTTGATCACGAAAGGGAAACAACGTGGACAGCTGACTTAAAGTTGTTTCGTTATGTAATATAATGCCACATATTACATGCGATGGTAAGTTTGCTTGTTTCGTGTTTAAGGGCACATTAACACATCAAAGGCTATATAATACTGATATAATACTGAGGCAATGTGAGGAAAGTGCCTTGCTAAGAGACATATCAATGCAACCGAACCGGGTTGACATGGATAGGAATCAAACCCGCGACCTTTGGTTTGCGAGTCCGGTACACTAACTACTGAGTCACCACGATAGAAGGTAGGACACAATGCAGTAAGTTTCAATGCACGTCTTAGGTCGAGATTGATATGAACTCATTATGTTATATGCCAACCGCATGAAGACCTGATCACAGTGGCGTACTAAGGATAAATGGTGCCCGGGGCGACGATGATGGCCCAAAGGGCCCGAATACGAGATCCGAATTTTTATCAGCTGTTTTGGCGCCCCAAGACCTCTGGCTCCCAGGGAAACCGCCCCGTCCGCCCCCCCTCCACGTTAGTACGCTACAGCCTGATCATACGCTGACGTAATGCAAGAAGATAAGTGTGTCTGCCAGCTTTGTCTTTACTTTTTTTTCTTTTTAAAAATCACCGAAAAGCCACGCCAACAGCTCGACTATTCCGTGATATATAAAAATACACTGTTACTCCTTTCAAACAGGTATGTTCATGATAATGACGAAGCACACAATAATGCTTTCTACTTACATAATAGTTAATATTTTTTATTGGCAAGCCACTTCAGTCATCATCACCACAGTATTCTTGGTACTTTAATCTCCTGGTTGCATCTGACAAGTGGCCTTTAAAGCTCGTGAAGACAATCATTATCAACCAATAGGTCGCAGTTTTATGGGTTAAATTCAGTGAAAGGGGTCTGCATGCAATATTACCACCCAGAACACAAATAGCTCAGAGTTATAATATTGCACAGTTCACAGCATAATAAATGCCAATGGGCACCTGACGTTATCAATTAGCACCACTTGATGTTCCTAACATACTGCAAGGACCCTCTGGGGGTAACTTTACTCATCTCGTAGAATTTTAATATTCAAAATATTATGAATAATTTAAATTGAAATCGCATCATAACTTAATTAACCTCTGACATCAGATGTTGCGCCTAAAATGCACGACCAAGAGCGACATCCATTGCACAGATGGCAGCTTCTAATAAAACACGCCATCAAGGATATTTGTCAGGCCTGTGGTTGGCTAATTCTAAAGTTATACTAAGCACTGAATGACCTTGATTAGAGTAGATAACGATGCCGACTGTCGGAAAATTTGCTTCAGTAACTTACACCTCATTATTCATTAAGGAATGGAAAAAAGCCAGAGAAAAAGATTAAATCCTGTTGGACATTATTGAAAATAATAAACCGAACGGAACACTCGATTATACCTAGATTTCACTGACTATAATAGAACCTTTGATAGCGTCGATCGTTGTAGTTTCAGACAACTATCTACATCATCAGAAAACTGCACGAAGAATGTACCCGCCAGTTTACTGATAAGGGAAACAACGACATAAGTTATTGAAGCACAAACAGGTGTATCCGTCATTTATTCTCAGCCATTCTAGATTTCCCGAACTGCTAATGGCGATGAACTCGAAAAGCAACAAGAAGATCTTGTCTTATATGGTGATCTTTGCATCATGGCTCACCGCCTTCAAAAAAGCAAAAAGAAGACAGAGACACTGAGAGCCCTATATTTCGACATTAGTCAAGTAAGTGATGTTTGGGATTAAAGCCACAGCATTCTCACTTGACAATACTGACTTTGTCTGATTGAAGCTTTAAGGCACAGCAGCACATGAAAGACTATATTTTACCGAAGAAATTAAAGTAAAGTGCCTTGTCTATGGACACATCTCAGCGGTCGACCCGGCCTGGCTTGGCAGGATTCGAACTCGCACCCTTCTGGTCGCGAGGCCAGCGCGCTAACCACTTAACCAACACGACTCCAAATTTCAATGAATAAACAATCTATCAATTGTAAAACTAACCCGATGCCTTGAGTAAATCGAAGTCCGGATTTCTGCAGAAGATACGGTCCCTCAATATATCCATCAAGATCTTCACTTCCAGAATTACTCGCCATATTACCATATAAAACAGTGTTCGCTTCTATAAGAAAGTCGCTGTGAAATTACTGCTTGTCATACACAACAAAGGGGTAGGACTATGACAACGTGACGTAATGACGTGACAATGGAGGGCACGTGACTTAAGAATAGCTTCTGTGATACAGTTACAAAATTGATAAACACAATGATAAATCGTATTCAGAGAAAAAAGTCACATTTATGGACACCAATTTCCTAATAAAAGACACTGCCCTTATTTTAGCATACGAGTGTTTTTTAATTGTGATGACTTAAAATACAGTAAGCGGCCATAATTGAATTCCTACATCCCCGAAGAACTATTGAGATTTAAAAATCACATATTATTAATCACACAAAATGAGATAGTTCAAATTACACTAACTGTACCATTACATTGCATGGGATCACATCTTAGACTTATACTGGACCCAGTTTCAAAAACGCTTCTGATCATTCATAAGATAGTGGATGGGGCACTTGTAACTGATGATAATATTGATTAAATCTCCTTTTAGAAAAGTCAATTAGGTAGATTGAAATTTTTCTTTGATTTTTAAGCTTTTTGAGCATTCCTTATCACCGCCAATGTAAACTCATCGTGTTTGTGTTTAGCGGTCTATCGGCTTGACGTGACACCATTCGCTTGCAAGCGTGATTCCTTCCATTTACAAGAGCCGAACAACTGATGTCAAAATTGTGTGAACAGTCAATACCTAGCGCAGTCAAAATACTGAACTGCAGGCAGACAATTGACATTTATACAAATGTTTGCACATGTTTGGGCTGGTATCGCGTTTGAACTATAGCGTTTGAACGCCTGCTCCGTGGATGTCAATTGCCTGTCTGCACTTCGATTGTATGACTGAGTCAGACATTGAGTCTTTGCACCATTTCGACCAGGATTTTAACAGAAAAATGGTTTTCGACCAATGACTGTAAGCACTTTCGCATTTGACCGATGACGGTGTGCGCTACGCTGCATTCAACCAAGTATTCAACGCCGATTCGGCCGAATATGATACCACTTAGTCGAATGCGATTTTTTAAAAAAATTGTGATGACTTAACATACAGTAAGCGGCCATAATTGAATTCCTACATCCCCGAAGAACTATTGAGATTTAAAAATCACATATTATTAAATCACACAAAATGAGAAAGTTCAAATCACTCTAACTGTACCATTAAATTGCATGGGATCACATCCTTGTATCGTACTGGACCCAGTTTCAAAAACGCTTCTGATTATTCATAAGATAGTGGATGGGGCACTTTTAACTGATGGTAATATTGATTAAATCTCCCTTTAGAAAAGTCTATTTGATTTTTAACACTTCTGAGCATTCCTTATCACCGCTAATGTAAACTCATCGTGTTTTTGTTTAGCGGTCTATCGGCTTGACGTGACACCATTCGCTTGCAAGCGTGATTCCTTCCATTTACGAGAGCCGTACAACTGATATCAAAATGGTGTGAACAGTCAATACCTAGCGCAGTCAAAATACTGAACTGCAGGCAGACAATTGACATTTATACAGATGTTTGCACATGTTTGGGCGAGTATCGCGTTTGAACTATAGCGTTTGAACGCCTGCTCCGTGGATTTCAATTGCCTGTCTGCGCTTTGATTGTATGACTGAGTCAGACATTGAGTCTTTGCACCATTTCGACCAGGATTTTAACAGAAAAATGGTTTTCGACCAATGACTGTAAGCACTTTCGCATTTGACCGATGACGGTGTGCGCTACGCTGCATTCAACCAAGTATTCACCGCCGATTCGGCCGAATATGATACCACTTAGTCGAATGCGATTTTTAAAAAAAATTGTGATGACTTAACATACAGTAAGCGGCCATAATTGAATTCCTACATCCCCGAAGAACTATTGAGATTTAAAAATCACATATTTTTAAATCACACAAAATGAGAAAGTTCAAATCACTCTAACTGTACCATTAAATTGAATGGGATCACATCCTTGTATCGTACTGGACCCAGTTTCAAAAACGCTTCTGATTATTCATAAGATTGTGGATGGGGCACTTTTAACTGATGGTAATATTGATTAAATCTCCCTTTAGAAAAGTCTATTTGATTTTTAACACTTCTGAGCATTCCTTATCACCGCTAATGTAAACTCATCGTGTTTTTGTTTAGCGGTCTATCGGCTTGACGTGACACCATTCGCTTGCAAGCGTGATTCCTTCCATTTACGAGAGCTGTACAACTGATATCAAAATGGTGTGAACAGTCAATACCTAGCGCAGTCAAAATACTGAACTGCAGGCAGACAATTGACATTTATACAGATGTTTGCACATGTTTGGGCGAGTATCGCGTTTGAACGCCTGCTCCGTGGATGTCAATTGCCTGTCTGCGCTTCGATTGTATGACTGAGTCAGACATTGAGTCTTTGCACCAGTTCGACCAGGATTTTAATAGAAAAATGGTTTTCGATCAATGACTGTACGCACTTTCGCATTTGACCGATGACGGTATGCGCTACGCTGCATTCAACCAAGTATTCACCGCCGACTCGGCCGAATATGATACCACTTAGTCGAATGCGACATTGCGCGAACCGTCGTTGGTCGAATTCGATACTGCACGTATCGTCATTCTGTCCCCCTGTTACCGCCTCAGTCGAATACAAAAATAGCAAAGTAGTATTTACCTCGTGTTTAATTATTTATACAGTGCTATCAAAACTTTCTGAACGTTTCATTGATCATTTTTTCACATGTAATACAAAAGAGAAGAACACTTGTGAAATATATGTGAATAAGTGTGTTTTTGTTTGATAAAAGGCACTTTTCAAAACGCAGGAATCGTAACCAAGCACCGAGAGATTCTACTAAACTTGTATATACCTAAGTTCGAATGTATAGATAGTCTGAAACGACGATGACGTGATAAGTGATTTATTTCTTTATTTCACATTAGGACGTTATGTATTTACTAGAGGATATTTGCTTACATCGAGTGAATAATGGATATATTTCATGGGGGGGGGGGGGGGGCGAGGGTACGTCGCCAATCGTTAAAAAGGAGTTTTTCACCCACCCGATGAAATGTATCCCTTATTCACTCAGAACTAGCAAATGTTCTTTTTTTATTGTATACTCAAACGTGTTGGCTAGTTAAAGTGTATAAGAGATTGAAGTAGCAGATTTCTTGCGGTAATGTCAGCTGTTTACCTTCTATGTCATATCGTGTTTTTTGTACATTTGCACAGAAAATATTAGTAACATAATTCTCTTTCCGAATTGAATAGAAGAATGCACATACTTGGGAAAAAAATGAAAACAAAGTTCATAGTGGGATTCGATCGTAGTTCTCTTGCATGACAGTTGGACATGGTAGCACTGCGCCACGCGATTGACAACATGACGATCATGATGAAATTCTTTGGTCATAATGTTCAAATAGTCTATTTTAATTAAGTGAAAAAATAAAACTGATAATTCATTCTAGTGAATTGTCAAAATTATTTCTTTTGGAAAATCTACTAATTCACGGACTATCAATAAATAAAGTGATTTTTTAAAATATGTTTAACTCTACATTGTTTACACGACGTCATCATCCAGTTGTTTTCAAAATCCACTGATGATGGCAAATTAGCCGAAACGTATGGAAACTCAGAAAGACTTGTTATATTGTATCCCAATTATCTTACAAACTAATAATGTATACTGGCTAAAATTGACATATTGCTGATTTGATCACGAAAGGGAAACAACGTGGACAGCTGACTTAAAGTTGTTTCGTTATGTAATATAATGCCACATATTACATGCGATGGTAAGTTTGCTTGTTTCGTGTTTAAGGGCACATTAACACATCAAAGGCTATATAATACTGATATAATACTGAGGCAATGTGAGGAAAGTGCCTTGCTAAGAGACATATCAATGCAACCGAACCGGGTTGACATGGATAGGAATCAAACCCGCGACCTTTGGTTTGCGAGTCCGGTACACTAACTACTGAGTCACCACGATAGAAGGTAGGACACAATGCAGTAAGTTTCAATGCACGTCTTAGGTCGAGATTGATATGAACTCATTATGTTATATGCCAACCGCATGAAGACCTGATCACAGTGGCGTACTAAGGATAAATGGTGCCCGGGGCGACGATGATGGCCCAAAGGGCCCGAATACGAGATCCGAATTTTTATCAGCTGTTTTGGCGCCCCAAGACCTCTGGCTCCCAGGGAAACCGCCCCGTCCGCCCCCCCCCCCCCCACGTTAGTACGCTACAGCCTGATCATACGCTGACGTAATGCAAGGAGATAAGTGTGTCTGCCAGCTTTGTCTTTACTTTTTTTTTGTCTTTTTAAAAATCACCCAAAAGCCACGCCAACAGCTCGACTATTCCGTGATATATAAAAATACACTGTTACTCCTTTCAAACAGGTATGTTCATGATAATGACGAAGCACACAATAATGCTTTCTACTTACATAATAGTTAATATTTTTTATTGGCAAGCCACTTCAGTCATCATCACCACAGTATTCTTGGTACTTTAATCTCCTGGTTGCATCTGACAAGTGGCCTTTAAAGCTCGTGAAGACAATCATTATCAACCAATAGGTCGCAGTTTTATGGGTTAAATTCAGTGAAAGGGGTCTGCATGCAATATTACCACCCAGAACACAAATAGCTCAGAGTTATAATATTGCACAGTTCACAGCATAATAAATGCCAATGGGCACCTGACGTTATCAATTAGCACCACTTGATGTTCCTAACATACTGCAAGGACCCTCTGGGGGTAACTTTACTCATCTCGTAGAATTTTAATATTCAAAATATTATGAATAATTTAAATTGAAATCGCATCATAACTTAATTAACCTCTGACATCAGATGTTGCGCCTAAAATGCACGACCAAGAGCGACATCCATTGCACAGATGGCAGCTTCTAATAAAACACGCCATCAAGGATATTTGTCAGGCCTGTGGTTGGCTAATTCTAAAGTTATACTAAGCACTGAATGACCTTGATTAGAGTAGATAACGATGCCGACTGTCGGAAAATTTGCTTCAGTAACTTACACCTCATTATTCATTAAGGAATGGAAAAAAGCCAGAGAAAAAGATTAAATCCTGTTGGACATTATTGAAAATAATAAACCGAACGGAACACTCGATTATACCTACATTTCACTGACTATAATAGAACCTTTGATAGCGTCGATCGTTGTAGTTTCAGACAACTATCTACATCATCAGAAAACTGCACGAAGAATGTACCCGCCAGTTTACTGATAAGGGAAACAACGACATAAGTTATTGAAGCACAAACAGGTGTATCCGTCATTTATTCTCAGCCAGTCTAGATTTCCCGAACTGCTAATGGCGATGAACTCGAAAAGCAACAAGAAGATCTTGTCTTATATGGTGATCTTTGCATCATGGCTCACCGCCTTCAAAAAAGCAAAAAGAAGACAGAGACACTGAGAGCCCTATATTTCGACATTAGTCAAGTAAGTGATGTTTGGGATTAAAGCCACAGCATTCTCACTTGACAATACTGACTTTGTCTGATTGAAGCTTTAAGGCACAGCAGCACATGAAAGACTATATTTTACCGAAGAAATTAAAGTAAAGTGCCTTGTCTATGGACACATCTCAGCGGTCGACCCGGCCTGGCTTGGCAGGATTCGAACTCGCACCCTTCTGGTCGCGAGGCCAGCGCGCTAACCACTTAACCAACACGACTCCAAATTTCATTGAATAAACAATCTATCAATTGTAAAACTAACCCGATGCCTTGAGTAAATCGAAGTCCGGATTTCTGCAGAAGATACGGTCCCTCAATATATCCATCAAGATCTTCACTTCCAGAATTACTCGCCATATTACCATATAAAACAGTGTTCGCTTCTATAAGAAAGTCGCTGTGAAATTACTGCTTGTCATACACAACAAAGGGGTAGGACTATGACAACGTGACGTCATGACGTGACAATGGAGGGCACGTGACTTAAGAATAGCTTCTGTGATACAGTTACAAAATTGATAAACACAATGATAAATCGTATTCAGAGAAAAAAGTCACATTTATGGACACCAATTTCCTAATAAAAGACACTGCCCTTATTTTAGCATACGAGTGTTTTTTAATTGTGATGACTTAAAATACAGTAAGCGGCCATAATTGAATTCCTACATCCCCGAAGAACTATTGAGATTTAGAAATCACATATTATTAATCACACAAAATGAGATAGTTCAAATTACACTAACTGTACCATTACATTGCATGGGATCACATCTTAGACTTATACTGGACCCAGTTTCAAAAACGCTTCTGATCATTCATAAGATAGTGGATGAGGCACTTGTAACTGATGATAATATTGATTAAATCTCCTTTTAGAAAAGTCAATTAGGTAGATTGAAATTTTTCTTTGATTTTTAAGCTTTTTGAGCATTCCTTATCACCGCCAATGTAAACTCATCGTGTTTGTGTTTAGCGGTCTATCGGCTTGACGTGACACCATTCGCTTGCAAGCGTGATTCCTTCCATTTACAAGAGCCGAACAACTGATGTCAAAATTGTGTGAACAGTCAATACCTAGCGCAGTCAAAATACTGAACTGCAGGCAGACAATTGACATTTATACAAATGTTTGCACATGTTTGGGCTGGTATCGCGTTTGAACTATAGCGTTTGAACGCCTGCTCCGTGGATGTCAATTGCCTGTCTGCACTTCGATTGTATGACTGAGTCAGACATTGAGTCTTTGCACCATTTCGACCAGGATTTTAACAGAAAAATGGTTTTCGACCAATGACTGTAAGCACTTTCGCATTTGACCGATGACGGTGTGCGCTACGCTGCATTCAACCAAGTATTCACCGCCGATTCGGCCGAATATGATACCACTTAGTCGAATGCGATTTTTAAAAAAAATTGTGATGACTTAACATACAGTAAGCGGCCATAATTGAATTCCTACATCCCCGAAGAACTATTGAGATTTAAAAATCACATATTATTAAATCACACAAAATGAGAAAGTTCAAATCACTCTAACTGTACCATTAAATTGCATGGGATCACATCCTTGTATCGTACTGGACCCAGTTTCAAAAACGCTTCTGATTATTCATAAGATAGTGGATGGGGCACTTTTAACTGATGGTAATATTGATTAAATCTCCCTTTAGAAAAGTCTATTTGATTTTTAACACTTCTGAGCATTCCTTATCACCGCTAATGTAAACTCATCGTGTTTTTGTTTAGCGGTCTATCGGCTTGACGTGACACCATTCGCTTGCAAGCGTGATTCCTTCCATTTACGAGAGCCGTACAACTGATATCAAAATGGTGTGAACAGTCAATACCTAGCGCAGTCAAAATACTGAACTGCAGGCAGACAATTGACATTTATACAGATGTTTGCACATGTTTGGGCGAGTATCGCGTTTGAACGCCTGCTCCGTGGATGTCAATTGCCTGTCTGCGCTTCGATTGTATGACTGAGTCAGACATTGAGTCTTTGCACCAGTTCGACCAGGATTTTAATAGAAAAATGGTTTTCGATCAATGACTGTAAGCACTTTCGCATTTGACCGATGACGGTATGCGCTACGCTGCATTCAACCAAGTATTCACCGCCGACTCGGCCGAATATGATACCACTTAGTCGAATGCGACATTGCGCGAACCGTCGTTGGTCGAATTCGATACTGCACGTATCGTCATTCTGTCCCCCTGTTACCGCCTCAGTCGAATACAAAAATAGCAAAGTAGTATTTACCTCGTGTTTAATTATTTATACAGTGCTATCAAAACTTTCTGAACGTTTCATTGATCATTTTTTCACATGTAATACAAAAGAGAAGAACACTTGTGAAATATATGTGAATAAGTGTGTTTTTGTTTGATAAAAGGCACTTTTCAAAACGCAGGAATCGTAACCAAGCACCGAGAGATTCTACTAAACTTGTATATACCTAAGTTCGAATGTATAGATAGTCTGAAACGACGATGACGTGATAAGTGATTTATTTCTTTATTTCACATTAGGACGTTATGTATTTACTAGAGGATATTTGCTTACATCGAGTGAATAATGGATATATTTCATGGGGGGGGGGGGGGGGGCGAGGGTACGTCGCCAATCGTTAAAAATGAGTTTTTCACCCACCCGATGAAATGTATCCCTTATTCACTCAGAACTAGCAAATGTTCTTTTTTTATTGTATACTCAAACGTGTTGGCTAGTTAAAGTGTATAAGAGATTGAAGTAGCAGATTTCTTGCGGTAATGTCAGCTGTTTACCTTCTATGTCATATCGTGTTTTTTGTACATTTGCACAGAAAATATTAGTAACATAATTCTCTTTCCGAATTGAATAGAAGAATGCACATACTTGGGAAAAAAATGAAAACAAAGTTCATAGTGGGATTCGATCGTAGTTCTCTTGCATGACAGTTGGACATGGTAGCACTGCGCCACGCGATTGACAACATGACGATCATGATGAAATTCTTTGGTCATAATGTTCAAATAGTCTATTTTAATTAAGTGAAAAAATAAAACTGATAATTCATTCTAGTGAATTGTCAAAATTATTTCTTTTGGAAAATCTACTAATTCACGGACTATCAATAAATAAAGTGATTTTTTAAAATATGTTTAACTCTACATTGTTTACACGACGTCATCATCCAGTGTTTTCAAAATCCACTGATGATGGCAAATTAGCCGAAACGTATGGAAACTCAGAAAGACTTGTTATATTGTATCCCAATTATCTTACAAACTAATAATGTATACTGGCTAAAATTGACATATTGCTGATTTGATCACGAAAGGGAAACAACGTGGACAGCTGACTTAAAGTTGTTTCGTTATGTAATATAATGCCACATATTACATGCGATGGTAAGTTTGCTTGTTTCGTGTTTAAGGGCACATTAACACATCAAAGGCTATATAATACTGATATAATACTGAGGCAATGTGAGGAAAGTGCCTTGCTAAGAGACATATCAATGCAACCGAACCGGGTTGACATGGATAGGAATCAAACCCGCGACCTTTGGTTTGCGAGTCCGGTACACTAACTACTGAGTCACCACGATAGAAGGTAGGACACAATGCAGTAAGTTTCAATGCACGTCTTAGGTCGAGATTGATATGAACTCATTATGTTATATGCCAACCGCATGAAGACCTGATCACAGTGGCGTACTAAGGATAAATGGTGCCCGGGGCGACGATGATGGCCCAAAGGGCCCGAATACGAGATCCGAATTTTTATCAGCTGTTTTGGCGCCCCAAGACCTCTGGCTCCCAGGGAAACCGCCCCGTCCGCCCCCCCTCCACGTTAGTACGCTACAGCCTGATCATACGCTGACGTAATGCAAGAAGATAAGTGTGTCTGCCAGCTTTGTCTTTACTTTTTTTTCTTTTTAAAAATCACCGAAAAGCCACGCCAACAGCTCGACTATTCCGTGATATATAAAAATACACTGTTACTCCTTTCAAACAGGTATATTCATGATAATGACGAAGCACACAATAATGCATTCTACTTACATAATAGTTAATATTTTTATTGGCAAGCCACTTCAGACATCATCACCACAATACTCTCGGTACTTTAATCACCTGGTTGCACCTGACAAGTGGCATTTAAAGTTGACAGTTGGACTTGCTAGCACTGCACCACGCGATTGACAACATGGCGATCATGATGAAATTCTTTGGTCATAATTTTGAAATAGGCTATTTTACTTTAGTGAAAAATTAAAAACTATTTCTTTTGAAAAATCCATTAATTTAAGGTCTATCATAAAATAAAGTGACTTATTTATTCATTTCGTATTACGTTAAATTGCTTACGCGCCGTCGCCATCCACTTCTTTTCACAATCCACCGATGATTTTAAATTAGCCGAAACGTATGGAAACTCAGCAATATTTTATTTAAAGCTCAAAACAGACTCTGTGTGTCTGAGTGTATGTATGTATATATTGATCTGGACAGGATTCGAACCCGCGACCTTTGTTTGCGAGTCCAGCACATTAACTACTGAGTCACCACGATAGAAGGTAAGACAGAATGCAGTAAGTCTCACTGCACGTCTTAGGTCGAGATTGATGTGTACTCATTATATCATATGCCAATGACACAGGATAAGTGCTCCTATAACGCATGAACACATGATCACACGTTGACGTGATACAGGGTTGATATGACAATATCTTGTGAACAAGACT
The DNA here is from genome assembly GCA_029931535.1 of Margaritifera margaritifera. NCBI lineage: Eukaryota > Metazoa > Mollusca > Bivalvia > Unionida > Margaritiferidae > Margaritifera > Margaritifera margaritifera. The sequence goes on from JAQPZY010001641.1 coordinate 2,849,370, forward strand.
CGGCATGTGTCTGCCAGCTCTGTTTTTGAAATCATACTCAAAAGTGATGCGATCAGTTCGAATATTCCGTTATATATAAAAACACAATTACTCCTTTCAAACAAGTATATTCTTGCTACTGAAGAAGCATACAATAATGCATTCTACTTACATAATAGTTAATATTTGTATTGGCGAGTCACTTCAGTACTCTCGGTACTTTAATCTCCTGGTTGCACCTGACAAGTGGCCTTTAAAGCTTGTGGAGACAATCGTTATCAACCAATAGGTCGCAGTTTTATGGGTTAAATTCAATGAAAGGGGTTTGCAATGCAATATTACCACCAAGAACACAAATCGCTCAGAGTTATAATATTGCACAATTGTCAGCATAATAAATACCACTGGCCACCTGATGTTGTCAATTAGCCCCACTTGATGTTGCTAGCATACTGCAAGCAATCATTAGGATTATATTTTGCCGAAATTTCTTTAACTTCTGTTGATACATTACGAACAAATTTTAAAAAAAAAATGTTTGATTAATAACAAAAAGTGTTTCATGGTTTCTTCATTTGTAGGACCTTCAGTAATATTTGATAGAAGATCGGCATCATTTGCACAGAATTATTTGTTATAACTGGATAATCCTCATCGTCGCAAATCAGAAGAGACTGTCCGCTACGCTTTTTAACACCCGTAGCTGCCTGTGCAGAGATTTCCTCCTTTTTCAGTAACACGCATACACAAAAAGACCTCATCAACAAAACAATGTAACAATCTCCTTATACACGAATGAAAGTGCCCATTTTATAGATCGTGTTTGCAAGTGAAACTACGATTGGTCGTTCACAGAGCGTGAAAGATCACGTTAGGTCACAATGGCAAGAAGATTTTAGTCGCGTTCGCAGTGATTAGTAAAGCAGGTTTATGTTTCTCCGTATGAAACGCGAAAATCTCCGCACGGGCAGTCATAGATAATAAAGGAGCGTAGCGGATTGTCGCCCGTTGCTAGCGACGATGGACAATCATATTCTGCCGGCTTTGAGAAGTGGTTTAAAGGTTTTTCTATTTTTAGCAATCAGTATCATTTGTACAAAATGCTAGTATGTTTCTATTCAATTTGGTCAAAGTCTGTTAAATGGTTTTCGAGAAGTTATTCAAATATTTTGCTATTTTTAGTAACGATTGCCATTTTGGATGGCAAATTGGAATCATTTATGCAAACTGAAAGGCTTTTATGATACGATGATTTATATCAAATTAGGCAAAATTCTTTTGAGTGGTATCTGAGAAGTCGCATACAGCCTTTTCTTCTTTTAGTAACGGTGGTCTCTTTGCAGGTTGACATCATGTGGAAAATCTTGAAAGGCCTTTATGCCAAGATTTCTGTTAATTTGGTTATAGTCTGTCGCGCAGTTTCGTTTTAGAAGCAGGTGTTTAAAGATTTTAAAAACATTTTTAGTAATGGCGGCCATATTGGATAGTGGATGTTTATCGTTTGAATAACTTGCGACACCTTAATGTCATGATAATCTTTGAAATTGATTAAAATCTGTTAAGTGGTTTTTGAGTTGCTTATAGCATTGTTGACAGGCACACAATGTGCCGTGCCACAACAGAAGCTCACCTGTCCATGTGCCTTGTGGCTAAGAGAGTTAAAAATATTCTTAAAAATGGAAAATTCTAACCAGCAAAAGGTACCAAACCACTTGCATGACATGTGTACCAAGTTTGATTGACATAACTGGAATTGTTTGACAGTTATGCAAAAAAATGGTGTTGTTTTACTGTTTGCATTGTTTCCATGGCAACAGGAAGAAGAAAAAAAAAGTTAAAATTGGCTATTCAAAGTAGCAAAAAGCACATATACACGACTTAATTCACGTGTACCAAATTGGTCGAGGCGAGACTCAAACCCACGCGGACACTAGACCCCCCCCCCCCCCCCCATGAAAAGATGTACTCCTATCAGACAACAAATTCTTAAAAAGTATAAAAAATATAAATATAAGGTAAAATCCCCAGAATACAGGCTGCTTTTTATACCGTACTCGCTTACAAGTGGAGTACAACTCTAAACAACATAGACCCTGATCTGCCGTCGCATAATGAGCCGACAGATCAGGGTCTATGTCAGTGGTTCCCCTATACTGGTACTGCATTTTGGGTCCCAAAAGATAGCATTTAGGGTCGTGATCAAAAAAGTTTGGAAACCACTGGTCTATGTTGTTTGTTATACTGATTACTCCTAACAAACTGTATAGAACCAGATCTGCCGGCGAATTATGCGACGGCAGATCTTGGTCTGTGCAGTTTGCAGTTGTACTCGACTCATAATCGAGTTAACAGTAAACAACATTAGTTTTTAAGGTCCTAAGATTTGTTATAGCGACATGGTATCAAATAGCTAGGGCCGGATTAAGATTATGAGCGGCCTAAGGTCAATAGGAGGGAAGGTCGCTCAGCTGTTACTTCAGCATGGAATGGAAGGGCCTACAAAACATCGATACATTCAAAAAAAATTTGCAATAGCATCGTCTCAATCCTTGTACCTTGGATAACCTCTCCCGAAATACTTGGATTTGTCCGATGGTAGTACGAGAATGAATGGGGTATTGACACGTTTGTAGAGGTTCACCCTTCAGGAGACGTGGAAGGGTCATGTATGTGTGACCCATACATAATTGTCACAATACCACCTCATAGATCCTATTTGTTCTATATTTCATGAAAGATGCCGCGAACCAATAATGGGTCTGATGTCACTAAACTTGTTGTGGAGTTTTCATTCCGAATATGTTGGCAAGTGGATAAAATATGCTGATTAATGTAACACTTAAGCTCACTGTATGGAATTTTCAATTCAGAAACGGGCTAATACGGGGCAGCTCTGGCTGCATAGTAATAGATGAAGCTGGTTACTTTGCAGTTTATCAGTGGTTTTTTTAAAAAGTATAATTTTAAGAATTCCAAGCACAGTGGAGCTTGTGATGCATAATTGCACTTTGAAGGGCCTCGTGCATTTTGGCCAGATAGAACAGGAAGTTGGAATACTCAGTGCACATCCGGAGGCTAAAACAGACTTCACCGTATGATCTCAGGTGACCGTGATCAGTAATGATTGGTTGGAGTGGGGGCAGTTTAAACAGATTACACTGTAATTAAAAGCAGGGACTGGGGGTGGGTGGGGTTGGATGAGCTCTTCGACATAAATTCCAAACGGTAACAGTGGCAACCAGTACATTTCTCCTTGGATATCTTACATTTTGTATTTGAAAAGAAAAGTATACATGTATATAGGAAGTTATTTTCCTTTATTTGTAGTCATTATTATTATTATTTTTTTTATACATACTTGCATTTATTCCAAGAAATAAAAAAGTACAACCTAACAAGTATTAATGCCCCAACTGGCCTCGTATTCTTTCGAAATAATTTGATTTAAAAGGCAAACTCTTTTCAGGAAAATGAAGTGTCATATGGTATTTCAATTCTTTTTCTTCTACCATTTCCACAAGATTCTTTGTTACAAACAGCATATTCAGTAAAATCTTGTTGTCTCAAACACGTTTAACTGGAATACGCGAGATCACACAAGCTGGTGTTTAAGATCCAGAAGAATGTTAGTGTGTCAAACTGGTTTAACTGGAATACCTGGGATCGCTCAAACTGGTGTTTAAGACCTAGCAGAATGTTATTATACACAATGTTAACAATTATATTAAAACCTCTTTCACTCGGACCATTGATCCTCAGACTGATTCACTCAGCACATTGGAGGTTCCCAAGTACGCTCAGGTTACCTAAACCGACTTTTTTTTCAGCGACAATTTCGTCCATATGGTAATGTCCGAGTAATAAGCAAAAGATTCATCGATCAAATAGGTTACCGTTTTCTATTCATGAAGTAAAAACATGTACTTGTTAAGTTTAGTGCTACTACAGTCTCGACGTGGTTTTACTATGGCAATCGGTCGCCATTTTTGCAGTGACATTCTTCTTAGACTGGTTCCAAATTTAATTTTTTTATTATGAAATGAATCAAGGAACAAGTCTGTGACTCAGTACAAATGCATCCAACAAAGCAAGGGTTCTAAAAGGCTCGTATACACTGAAGTTCAATAGACACAAGATCAACACCCTGTCCCCCCTGTCTGCTCCCTCTGTAAAGGAGAATCAGAAGATAGAAAGCACTTCATTCTCACGTGCCCCTCCCTATAGTACAAGGTGTTAAACATCTCCACCACCACCCCTCCAAGATTCATCCAGTCTTGTAGGGCAGATGTAGCCGATATCCTGAGCAATGACAGCGAACTTATGTTGCAGTGCGTGATGTTTTGCAGTTCTCCATCCGTCAAGATCGCCTTTAACTTATGCACTTATCAAATCCAGGGAAATGAATGTCTCAGTAGAAGTCTTATTAACAACCTGCATTGACTGAGAGCAAGGATTATAGCTTCTACCAATCGCGCCTGTACCCAAGAACACATGTATTCTCAGTACAATATTTTTGCTATATTCCCATTAACAACGTACATATTTCTTAGTTTCAAGTATGATCACGTTCACTCCCTTAGCAGTGCAATCAGTCTCCATTATGACTATAAATGGATCAACGGTGTGTGTGTGTGAGAGACATGTAATCTGGGGCGCTCCGATCAAATACCAGAGGGAACTACAATGAACAACAATGGCGGCCGATTATCAATGTAAACCTCGTAGAGACTGTCAAACGCAGTTTTTGTGGCATTAAACCTGTCATCTACTTGTTTTTACTTCGCAAATTGAAAATGGTAACCTATTTGACTGTATCTCTTGGTTATTACTCAAACAATACCATATGAACGAAATTATCACGGAAAAATGCAGGTATTTGCTAATCTCCAGTGAACTATTTCAATCAAGATACTAATTTATTTCTATTGCAAAGTTTGTTTTGTACCATTGATGTCATTCAGATATATACATTAACAGAAGAGAATTTGAGACAAGAAATACTTCTGTACATGCATCAATATCTTTCCTATATTTTTTTTTCTCCACGAGTGACCCTGAAACTTTCATGATACTAAATGCCAATATTGTCATGCTGTTTGCTGAATCGTAACATCCTCACCCTGTTCTGTCCCATGCAAGAAAAAGATCTTGGATGTAAAAAAAATTGGCAATTTTGAACTGCCCTCAAGCTTGTGGTTGTTAATATGTCATAATAACTTCACTAATGTCCCAATGACATGTCATCACTAACTGCAATGTAAGCAAAATGCTACTAAAAGCGAAGGAGTTAAAAAAAAAAAAAAAAAAGTTACGAAAAAGGGCAAGGAATAACATGAAAATAGCTGAAGCATTGTCGAGTGTTATTGTCAACACAGAGCTTTTAATGAAGCTCTATTCTTTGCACATCTTGATATTCGATACACAAACTTTCCAATGTTTTATGTATCACTACAATTACTTCTGAGGCTCTTTCAAATAGTTGAGGAAGTTATCCGACTCACATTAGATGGAGACACTGATGTTCTGATTGACAGTTTGCCTTGTGTAAATGCTTGCCAGAGCACAAAGGAAGAATCTGAATCCAATGGTTCAAAGATAAATCTTTCTCAAGCGTACTGGCAAAACGTCTGTATATAGCAAACCATGTATAATTATTATTCTTACACATTCCTTACAGAGTTTTTATAAAATAAATGATAAAATGAAAGAACCTGTACTTGAAGCACCATTCTGATGTTTCAGTACAGTAAACATCACTAAACTCTATGTCTCAAACCAGCTGAAACCTGGCTGAATGTAAGAATAGTATTTCTATTTATATACACTTTTCAAAGTTATGAATAAAAGTTCAGCCAAATCTTTTTATGAAAATGTAAAAAAAAAACATTTTATAACAAGTATATTTGAGAGCTGAGTAGAATTTTTATTTTTAGGGAAAACACTTCCAACTTAATGCGAGAATTAAACTGCATGCCAACTCTCTACCTGGACATTTAAAGGTTAATTAATTAATTTGTGGATGTTTACTCTAATTAATACATTGTATGCAAGTAAATAAAGTTATAATAATAGCATGAGCAATATTTAATCACTTTTGCCAAGAAAAGGAAATTAAAAATAAAGTTACAAATCATGCAGCTGATTGCAGTACAGTTCATCTCCATTTTCTGAAATCAATTGTGGGTACAACTGGTCACATTTTATCATTCATAACAATTTCCATTGATTTTGTTGTTGTTGAACCAGTCAAATAATATTTTTCAGATGTTGATTCAGTAAAAAAATATTTTTGAGATGTTCTTGCACTTAAACTGCCCAAACGGTTACTTCCATATAAAGGACACCTGCTGACAAAGGACAACAATTTCATACCTCTTATTCCACCTCTAAATATAGGACAACAGGTACATACCTCTTATTCCACCTCTAAATAAAGGTCAACAGGTACATACCTCTTATTCCACCTATAAATAAAGGTCAACAGGTACATACCTCTTATTCCACCTCTAAATAAAGTTCAACAGGTACATACCTCTTATTCCACCTCTAAATAAAGGTCACCAGCCAGCAAATGACCTAAAAGTACTGAAAATAATGATGACTTGGAGGGATGTAGTGGTGCCAATTTACATAAGATCAAATGAAAGAACTCAACTCCAGAGATATCATTATTCACAGCCCTTTAAAATACTGCTCTCAATGATCTTTATATTTTTCTAAACATTTTCTTTATATGCTTCTACAGAATTAATATCAACATCTGAAACATTACTGGGAGATTTATTATGGTGATTTCCTTTAAAAACATATTCATCTGTCGTGTCAAGTAGGGATTACCAGTGGAACAATATCCATGGGAGATAACTATTTGGTATAATCACTTACCTAAATTTTGAGTTGCCTCCCTTGACCCAAAAGTCTAGTAGATTCATACATTGTTTACTCATTTTAGTAAGACCATAAAGTTTGTTACTATTATTAGCACAAACAATATTTGGTAAAATACAATGGATACTATGTCATAAGCAACAAGGGATTACAAGCTCTCCAAACCAAAAATGTGTGTTCCCTCCAAAACTTGATTACTAATGGGTTGCTGACTCTTCTCAAACGACATCATGAACAGGGATGAGGCAAGATATTTCCCAAATCAGTACATTCTGATTCTTATAACGGAATATTACTATACAATATCAATTGATAGATCCCAGACTCTGTCCAACTGTCACTCAAATGTAAACACATTGGAATTGACAATAACCTGCTGACAATTGCTACTGCTGGCTAGGCAGGAATTGTATCCAATCACAGCCAGACCGATAGTTTGTGCTGGGATTGTTGAAGCAGCATTAAGATTTGACAGTTGTCTCTATATAACATTACACAAATCCAAACAGACATTAAAAAGTGTATGTGCGTGTGTGTATATGTATGTGTATATATCTATATCTATATCTATATACACACACACACGTTTCAATGGATAGTTTTATGTAAATTGAAATGTGTAAAGAACAACACTAGTTTGCAGACAGAGCTATCTCTGGTTTGGCAATCAATTAATTATACTGTGTATAGTCAAACCTATTTTAAGCAGCCATATCTGGAAAGTAAAGAACATGGAATCCCAAAACAGATGACTAGCCAATGAATGTTAATTTCTGCAATAATTTGTAGTGACCTCAAAAAAGAGATTGTATGCAGGTTGGTGATTGTAAGGCAGGTGATTCTTTATTTAAAGTGATGTTTACTGCACTGTTACTGAGTGCTACTTAAAATGTTCACTTTTGTCATCTTACATAACTAAACGTTAATTATTAATTGGCACTACTCATATTTGTTCAATTTAATAAACACACAACCACTTGTACATACATACACACACTTGAACAGACATACATCATAACCATCAGATATACATACAGAACAAGTATACAAGGATCTATTTTCTTGCATTCTTATATATTGATATATATACATATAGAGCAAATTATACAAACTAAATTAACTTTGCAGAAATAAAAAACAATTATGCTTTTATACAGTCAATACTTGATTTTCTACACAAGAATCCCCATAGTTACATAAGCATCCTCACCTTTGTATAGACTGGTTCTTCATTACATCTGTAAAATTAATGTTGGTATATCCACATTTTAAGTACAAAAATGTTTATTTAAGAATAATTAATATGGTTTTGCTCTTAACCTGGCCTGGAAATCGTAACAAAATTTCAAGTATAAAATTTGCTTTCTGTCCTGAATCAGTATTTTCAAATTATTATAATACTCGGATTTTGTCCCATATACTTAACATTGGAGGTAACTGAACAATATTGCCCCAGATTTACATCATCAACTAGGACACGCGCCATGACATTATGACATCAATCAACTTGCCCGACATATTCATCTGTCAGGATTGATATTAAATATATTTAGTAGAGAATAAAAAGTGCAATTTCAAAATTTGTCATTTTTTTCCAGAGAGTAATATTAAAAGGTCTGGTAACTGATTGTAATTATAAGTTAGACGTTTGTTTGTTTTGTTTTGTGGGGTATAATGTCATTTTTTCAGCACATGATGGGCTGTACATGGCGGGCAGTATATTTGGTGGAGGAAGAACCTGATAGACCCCGGAAAGAACCACCCACCCAGAAGCTACTGGCAAGCTTTCTCACATACCCACATTGGTTGAGCCCAGACTCGAACTCATGCAGGGAGTGGTGAGATGTGTGAGTGATCTGTAAAGGTAAGTGCCTTAGACCACTCGGCCACCAAATTATAAATCAGAGCATATAATGAACACAATATTGTATGTGTACAGTCTGATATCTTGGGTGGAATCTTGCAATCTTGTTTGCTACTGCTAACAGAACTCTTCAGCCGGAGAGATTCGACAATACACATACAATGACCTATAATTACATGATGCTCAAGTCCTGTGAGTGTATGTGAGTGCTTTGATTATTTACTTCAACTTCATTCATAAGAGGATTAAAACTGATGATAATTTTCATGCTATCATGCTAATGTTTGTGAGAATACTGTATATTTTTTGTATAAGTCAGTATGTTTTACCTTTAAAAATCCACCCTTAACTTATACTCTGCTTCGACATATGAAAACCCCAAAAACATGGTTTTGTTTACTGGATCAGTGATAAAAAAAAGGTTAGGTGGATAGTCTCGTACATTATTATTATGGTCTCCGGTCCATTATGAACGTCACAAAAATATTATAAAGCCATTTTTATCCAAACTGCATTATTCTGGAATGTGTGGCACATAATAAAAAAAAAATGATAAAGTCTATATTCAACTTACATTACATTTGAACGATTCAGAGAATTTTTCACTGTAGTTTCATCCCCTTTAATTTTACCGGTTATATTAGTTGGTATCTTGCACGTTGTATACAGTATAGATGTACTGACTTTTATTTTTACCTGAGTGAATGAAACTATTACAGTCCTTCCACCAAACTGCTGTTTTCTTTTTGAAAGGAATTCCTTATAAATTTATGTCAGCAAGTTTTCTCCCCTTGGGTATTCTTCTTATAAAAGAGGAATAATTTTCTTATTTTAAATCAGATTGCTGTCAAAATATGTGTTTTCCTGCGGTAAAACAATCTGTTCTCATTTTATTAAGCTTTGAAAATGGCAATTTACTTTCTATGAAATTAAACTTAAAGTTGACCACTGCTGCCATGTTGTTGTCTATTGTAAAGATTTTTTTCATCTATCTATTTAAAGCTTGGTGTATTCAATATTTTGTTAAACATTATACCATCACAAAATAAATATTTTTTGCACACATCCAATCAGAGCAACAGTAACAAAGATGTGTAACGGATGTACAAGGTTCATCTAGATGTCCAGTACAGACTAAGATTTCTTCCATTTACGATTGCACAAAGTGCAGTTGTTGAAATTTTTGTAAAATGCTGCATAATCAATGAAAGCGTCTCATTGACCAAATGCAAACAAATTCATTTATTTTTGTGACTCCGTGATAAATTACACTTTTTGTTGGTACTTAATTTCTTGGAGTTAGGAAAAAGGATAATCATTCACAGGGTCTTTAATAGTTCATGATTTCAAGCAACTGTGAAATCCATGAAAATTGGTATATAAAGAAAAATAGTGAATTCATGGTAAGTGCCTAATTTTGGTGCATGATCTAGAAATCCTGCATTCATATGAACAGTATTAGCTATTTAATACTAATGAATTGTACATGTTTTGTTATGGTAATGATAAATTATGTGTGGAATTTTAATGCGCACTCAGACTAATTTGGGTACTTGTTACATTTTGCAGAGATCTGTACCACTGGGTGTCCTGAAGAAAAATCCCAGGTACAATTATGAAACTTGTATGAATTCAAGACCTGATTAAATATATCGTTTTACCAATTTTATATCTCATTTCTTAATTTCTAACCAACAGTTGTCAATTTACCGTCTTTCTCAGTCAGTTTCACATTTTGTTGATTTATCATTTCATTTCATCAATTACATCTTTGTTCAGGTTAATCTGTGCAATACATTTCAGTCCCACAAACATCATATTGATTACCTACAGCTATATCTGAAAATAAAAATACATGTAGGCTATTCTGCGCTACTCGCCCTACAAACAAGTCCACTTCTGTATGTGACATCGGTCACCGAGACCAAACTGCTTCGGAATTCACAATAATATTCAAGGACCTTCCAATGTCTTCTTTCTTCTTTTTATGAATCAGTCAATTGTTGCTAAACTCTTGTCTTTATTCACATATTGGGAAGAAAAAGTACATTCTTCACTCATTATTTACAACAAATTCTTCACTCATTATGTACAAGTCATCAATACTGGCTGATTCAGCAAAATCTTGATGAAAATATGGAATCTTTTCTTAGTCTACCTCGACCCGAATATTCAAGGATTAAGCAAAATTAGTCCATATAATTATTGATGAAAACAATGTCCATACTTTCTACTAAACAATTATGCAGAAGAAGGACAAGTGGGACAGTAAAATATGGGTGAACCAATAGTCAGACTGGCTCCTGTTTATTCTTCCTCTTCTTCTCTAACATATGCAAGCGGAAAGTAACCAATCTGAAACAAAAACAGTATACAAAATCACTAGTCTTCTTAAACAAATAAATTTGATATTTCTTTACTTATTGTTACAAGAGTACTATGAATGGCACATTACACATTCACCCCATGTTTAATAGTCCTCCATGAAGAGCAATTAAATTTTGTGCAAAAAACACTTATGCTTTCAATCGGTGATGTTGACCTTTGACCTTTTGACTCCAAAATCTAAAGGCTTCTTCCTTACCCCAAGTATAAACTATCCACAAATGTTGGTCTAGGTTTGTGATGTAGAATTAATGTTATTGTGCAGAAACCATTTTTCTTGATTCAGTCACAGTGACCTTGACCTTCTAATCCAAAATCAATTGGGTTCTTACTCCAAGTGCAAGCCATCCACAAAGTTTAGTAAGTTTACATGGTGGAGAACTTGAGTTATTGTGTGGAACCACTTTTCTTTCAGTAACAGGACCTTGACCTTTGAACTTTTGACCCTGAAATCGATAGGGCTTTTCCTTACCCCAGGCACATGCCATCTACTGAGTTTGGTAACTGTAGACAGTTGGATGGACAACATCATAATGTAATACGCTCTGTCTTATGGCAGGCATATAAATGAACAATTAGTTGAAGAGCAATAAGTCTTGATTCTTTGATTTTATTGTCATATAAACTGATGAATCATCTAGCTCCATCTATCTATCACCAGCTGTCAAATGATCATTGTTTATTTCAAATTCCAAATGGATCAGTAATCAATCTCACAAAAGGCTATGTATGTCTCATTACATAATCAAGTCTGGGGTGATAAAGTATTTGTGTCTCATTACCTAATCACGCCTGGGGTGATATGGCTGTGTGTCTCATTACATAATCAAGCCTGGGGTGATAAGGCTATGTGTGTCTCATTACATAATCAAGCCTGGGGTGATAAGGCTATGTGTGTCTCATTACATAATCAAGCCTGGGGTGATAAGCTTGTATGATTAAGCTGCATGTGTCACCAATGGTCTGACACCTTGGCAGTTCTCAGTATAAAAGATGTATAAATTAAAGATGCTATAATTTCACTTTCTTTCTTCCAATTTTCATGAAATTATCGCTATCAACTGAGAAGCACTTTTTAATAAAATGGTAAAAGTTAAAAAATAAAATCTTTTGTTACATAACAAATGCTGTGCTAATGAGAAGGCATGGTTATCTTTTTTTTTAAAAATCAACACATTTTTAAAAATCAAATCCAATGAGAATTCAAATAAAAAGATTGAGAATACAGAGGGTTTGGAGGATTCATGTAATACTAGATTAAACAGAATCAAAACAGGATGAACAGAACTTGTGAGATACTGATAATAATTTTCCTTTCTTATGATAAGCAAATACCAATATCACTCTAAATACTTGTAATCTTTATTATAAATGTTTCAAGTATGTTCTTCTCTCTGTCTCTTAACAGGATAAAAATACTGATAAAAGAGTTTGAGACAAATATTCCAGAAATTATTTTTATGAGAATTTTGTACTGAAAAGATTCTGCTTTGTTTGACGTGCTACATGGCTGTTGAACTATATCAAGAGAGGCAACCACTCTGATTAATCATTTCCTCCCAGGATTAGAATTTGAGTTGCATTCCTTTACATATTTAGATGGACCTTCTTTCAAGGTCAAAAAGCCAGAAGAGTTAAATATAGTTTCTAGTTAGAAACAAAAACTATTCTTAGTAACAGAGAGCAGACAGCATGCCAAAGGCTTTGTGGGATGAAATCCATCCAAGCCAAAAATAGCCATTAAACTGCTAGATTTTTCTTAATTATCTGAAGATACCTGAAAACCAGAGAACTTTACCATGGAATTTTCAAGAAATGAAAAAAAAAAAAAAAAAGACCTTACTTTGTGACTATAAAAAAAGAATAGTTTTGTTAAATTGTATGCAATAGAAAGGATTATAAGGGTGATGTGAAGGCAAATCCATGACAATTCGGTAGCTATGCCTTTACAAGCAAAGCTGTGTAAAATATATTACCATCCCAATCTGTGACTGATCAATCTTATATTTTGTACAGACATGTTTGAGTCGGCTTAGCTAGAATTTTAGACTAAATTGGCTGGAATTAATAAGATTTGTATTCTTTATGATTTATGCTTTATCAAGGGGAACAACTACTGCAAAAACGACTCACCCTTTTTTCTGATCTTCATGGATCTCTACATTTACAATACTATTTTAGTCTAAATATTTAAATACAAACTTTTCCTATGAAGAAATAAAATTACATAAAAAAGTCATTTCCAGGGGAATAACTCTTATAAGACTGACTCACCTTGCCAGATGTACAGTGTTCTCCCTTCCACCAGCCTTTGTCACTTCCCGTCTTGCTTATCACTGCAACTTTGTCTCCTCGGGCTAGGGAAAGCTGAGTTGTTGAAGTAGCAGCATAGTCAAAAACTGCCACAGCATAACCCATGACTTTATTTGCTGTAAAGAAAATACAGCAGATAATATTACTTTACTTTGTTACAAACAACAATAAAAAACAAAAAAGCCTTTAGCCTGCAGGTCAAACCTACTGTCAAATGAATAACCTTGACCAAGACCTTAACAAAATTGTTTGAAACAACTCTTGCCACTCAGAAAGTAAATGCTATTTTTAAATTGTCCACTAATGTGGGCTCTTCAAAACCATAAGGTATGTATTTCTTATACAGCTTTTAAACCAAGTTTCTACCCAGTGGTAATGACACTATTTATAGATATGCTCATTGTTTTTAAAAACATGGGGTTATTATTAGCACAAAGCCATGGTCATCATGAAACTGGTTTGGGAGGGTTTAAAAACCATTAAAGCCCAAAAATTACTATCCAACCAGGGTGCAATGGCCGAGTAAAAAATTAAGAGGATACATACATGTGGTTCTACTGGCAGTAGGACAAAAATACCATTTTAAAAGCTGTCTACCGCACATAATGTTTTATAGTTGAACTCTACCACTTTTGAAAAATAAAAGATTGTTAAATTATACAAATGGAATTTTCATGCGTTCTATCCCCACATTACAGAAACCAGTGGGAATCAGTCTACTGGGGACCAGAAATGTTATTGCGGTGCAATGATGTGAGGCGCAATAATCAGTTTAAGAAGGCTAACATGTGTACACAACAAGCTATTAATTGATTACCTTTTTGTTGTAATCTGAAGAATTTAAGACCAAATGCAGAATATTTTATGAGGTGTTATAAGTAATAAAGACATCCAAATTGATCCATGATGGCTTTCAAATCTTTGAATAAAAATCGGCCAACAAACTGGCGGAGGTGAACTAAAGAGGAGAGACCAACTAAAATATGATTTCGTCAAAAATACTTGAGCTAGTATTTTGAGTTTTTGTATTGTTTAATTATTATTGCATTTTTCAAGATGCTTTTAGAGGAATATTGAATGGCAACTCTTATATTTGTATCTTCAAATCATTCGAAATGCCAAAACATGCGCTTTCTCCCAATGCTAAAAATCCATGGCTAAGGAACATGAGACTCTGTAATACATCTTAAGTCCAACTCAGGAACTTCTTCCTTGGGGTGAACTTAGCTTGGAGAAGTACTGTAGAGCAGTCAGCAGCCTGAAAAACCCAGCCACAATAAAATTGAAGTTTGAACTTCTTTGTAGACTGAGCTTGGTTGTTTTGTCATTGTCACATTCTAATGCTGGTACAGAGAGTACATTCTCCATCTTTGCAAAATAATATTATTTAAAATTTTTCCATTAGAATCTGATTGATGTTCAAAACTTACTGTGTTATTATAAAGAGAATATATCATTATGTAACAAACCCATGTTTTCTTATCAATCCCTTACAACACATACAATTTATGTTGATAAAAATCTACTGGTTTAGAAATCAATCTACCAATCAAAATTTTCAAATCTACTGGTTTGATGTCCTGGTTCTGTCACATGTATGAGGATGTGTCTTGTGCATGAAGTGTGCTTCATCCTAGTGTTGATGCTTGAAACATGTAATCACATACACATGTATTCACACACACATGTATTCACATACACGTAATAACATACAAATGTAATCACATACACATGTATTCAGCATGGTTATCTCTTCAGTTTTCATGTTACTATCTCTTTCATCTCGTTCATCTGATCCCAGATTATCCAACTACTGCTTATATACAATTAAATTAGCATAAATAATTTTACAGAGACCAGTTCCCTCCCTCCCTTTCAATTCTGTTATCCATCTACTGGTAATGCTAATTAGTTATCCAGGATTTATTAGATTCTTGGGTGGAAAAGAGTCACATCAGATTGACAAGACTAAAGAACATCAATCATATTCAGCACATAGCAGTTAGTTTTGCAGGTGTAAAATTTGGCAATTGGGCTAAAAAATGGGATTTTAATTTTGGATACTCAACAGGTTAGCGATTGCAGATCTAGAAAGGTTACAATACTTAAAATGGTACATTCTGATGGGATTCATTTTCGATTTTTTTTATCTAACTCTTTGACTGTTAAATAGCTAAATTTTCTCTCCTAAAAAATTCCTGCAAAACTGCATCTGTGAATATGGTTTGGATCAATCAGTGAATATATACCATTAGTACAAATGTACTGATTGGACCATAGTTGTGTGATCATGCTTACTAGTATATTAAATCAAAGGTACCCGAGGACAGGATAGTAAATTCAGTTGATTTGAATAATTGTAACTGAATTGTTTCCCATTACCATTCTTTGTACACTGTATTTGGTTCAAGTAAATTTCAAGTATCTAATGCAACATTAAAGTTATCCTACTCAATTTCACAGAACATGAACTGACCCCTAGAATGCATTTGCATAAAAAAAACTTTCAAAATGCCAGTTTTAAATTTCCACCTAAATGCCAATATGTATATAATATGAGGAGGTGAGAAAATACAGCTGTTGCCTTTCATATAAATTTTCCCCATAACCATATGGCACAGACATACCAATGAACCATGCTGATTTAAACTTGCTTCTATGAATCCATAAGTTACAAATGTTATGCATGCACAATCAGTGCTAAGTTTTGCGTGAAAAAGAGCAGGTCAACATGTCTGGCAATCTAGTGATGATTTAATTGGTCAATACAAATAATGTGGAAAAAAAAATGCCTGATGCAGTCATTTTACATTAGACTAAATTAAAGTCTGATTTTGGCCAGCAAATCTATATGAATTAAGAATATCCAAGTCTTTTCATCGTTCTATATTATTAATTAATACACATACCTGTGACAGAACCAGGATTTCAAACCAGTAGATTTACAAATTTTGATCAGGAGATTGGCTTCTAAAAAGGGAGATTTTTTATCGGCATAAATTTTACATGTTTTAAGGGAATTGAAAACAAAACAAGTTCAATTTGTCACAAAATATGTATTCTCTTCATATTATAATACAACACACAATTTTGCACATGATTCTGATTCAGAATCTGATGGAAAATGTTACAAGCAAAGATTTTTTTAATAAAATCCACAGGCATTTTTAGTTTCCTTCAGAAGATCATTGTCTGGTGACCACTGGTGACATTCACTGTGATTGTTAACCTTCACACTTAGCAGGCTCTCAATAGTCTTCTGGTCCAGACTTCCCCTTGAATCACTCTGGATTTTCCGAAGAATAGAGAATGTCCTCTCTGTGTCAGCATTGGAATGTGGCAATGATAGGACAACTACACTCAGTCTTGAAAGAAGTTCTAACTTCAGTTTTCCTGTTGCTTAGTAACTTAGTTCTTTGCTCTCCATGTTTTGCAATGATGTAAGTTGAGAAATGTTGTGAAATATTAAAAATAATAAACATTTTTGGAAATAATTATACTGAATTATTGCTTCTGAAAAATATTTCATTTGTGTAAAATCTGAATGGCTGTGACATATTAAATTATTTTCTTTAAATATAAAATTATTTTAAAAAATGAAAATTTAAAAAAATTACATAAAAATCTGGTTGAGGGATCTGAAGATCATTTCGCTTGTGCCTATGTTGCATGTTGGAATACCAAGGAATCTGGTTGAAATACGCTGAACTGTTTGATCATACACACAGACTAGAACATTCAACATTTTATCATCCCCTTGATCATTTGATTCATCAATCATGATACTGAACTTCTGACTCCTACACATATTTTCAACTCTTCTGTCCCAGTGGGGGGCTAGGGCCTGAGTGACAATATGTGTTGTCTTTGTACGCTGGCATGAAAATTTGTGTGCAATTTCAGAGTCAGGAAACATGACTTTAACCAGTTTAGTAAAATGATCTGCTATGAGGAATGGTAAATTGTGCTCTGCCACAAAATTTGCAAACAAAGTCTCTGCAAGTGTCACTTTATCCACTTTTGATCCAGTCTCAAATAATGCCTTCAATGTGGGTGTGTTTGTTACAGAAGAATCGTTGCTCCTATGTGATGGTGTCTGTATATGCCTGGTGATATCATTTCTTCCTCCATATGCTATCTTAAAATCCAATTTGCACGAAAGACACAATGCAAAGTCAGAACCTTTGCTACTAGCCTGCACACACTTAAATTCTGGTATCCAAGCGTTGTTAAACTTGCTGTAGTATTTCTTAGCTGGTGGCTTCTTAGCATTGGGAGAAAGCGGACGTTTCGGCATTTTGACATGAATTGAAAAAAAAAATACAAGCTGCCTTAAATATTCATTTTAAACCATCGTGAACAATACAAGAACAATTAAAAGACATCGAATCAAAATACTTACTCAAGTGTTTCTGCCAAGATCATTTTTGGTCGGTCTCCGTTTTATCTTCCTTCCACGACAGATCGGCCGAGTTTTAGTCAAAGACTTATGGTCATCAAGGATTACCTTTGATCCTTTTATTACTTATAACACCTCAAACAACATCCCGCATTTGGCCTTAAACTCTCCAAATTACAACAATAAGGTAATCAATTAGCCGCTTCTGTGTCAACATGCTAACAATTGTAATCCCACTACTCAACCACGCATCGTCGCACCAGTCATATCGTAGGTCTATTATTTCCGGCTCCCAGTAGACTGGTTCTGGCTGGTTTATCTAATGTGTTGATAGAACGCGTAAAAAAACCGGATTTTAAAAAAAAAAAAAAAAATTTCCGTGAAATTTTCAAAACCGGTAGATTTTGACTACTAAACGGTATGTGCGGTAGACGGTCTTTAAAACGGTATTTTTGGCCTACCGCCGGTAGAATCACAGGTATGAATACATGTATATTGTTAATTCAGCTGTGTTTTCATTGTACCGTATATACTCATGCATAAGCCCATACCAACTGCATAGACCCAGATCTGATGTCACATAATGTGCCAGCAGATCTGGGTCTATGCAGTTTGTAAGGACTAATCAGTAGAACACACAACACAGACCCTGATCTGCCAGTGCATTATGCAATGGAAGATCAGGGTCTATGTTGTTTTCATTTGGACCCGGCTTATACGTATATACAGTTGTTATCTTTAATGAAATAAAACTGCTGGATTTTTGTTACTGACCAGTCAAATCACCACTCTAAATAACTGGCCTATTAAACTCTGCTTTCGTGTCCCTGAAGAAGGAGTACTTTTGTTTCGCTCAAAGCTATGCAGACTGATCATGCATGCATATATCACTGTAAGTGCTCAGAACAACCATTAAGGCAAAACAACTTCAAGTGGGATTAACCCAACAAAACCCAAATATTCTTGTGCATCTCTGATTCACACCAATAAAGAACAATATTCACAAGCTCTGAATTAAATAAAAGTAAGAATTCATATGATCTCATGAGAAACAATTAGCATGCTGTTTTAACAGGTGTTATGATTTGAATGTTGATACACGTATATGAAATACAGTAACAATGTTGCTAAATGTATGCAGAAATTTTCAATAGAATCCTATGTAATATTTGTTTGTGCTTTGCTAGAAAAGGATTAGATTTGTTAAAGTCACTGAAAGATTAGGTGAAGATTTCAGTGAAAATAATAAAGTTGCTGTTAGGGCGCCAGGGTTATGATTGGGGTTTGGTGGAGGTGGGAAGAATGTTTGCATAATCTCTCTTATTTTAAAGTCTTATATTTGACCTTTATAATTCCGAGTCAGATTCATTACATTTTGAGTATAATGATGTTTGATAAAACACTAAAGTAGAAGATGCTAAAATTATCGATGCATTCTGAATAAAACTATATTTATGTTGACTTTTACACTACACTATTAGACGTTGTGAGGACCCTTCAATACTCAACATCTGTTGCAAGATATAAGGAGTATGTAATATAGTGTTGATCCGCACATCAGTACCATCCAGGCAACATAGTGTTGATCCGCACATCAGTACAATCCAGGCAATATAGTGCAGATTAAAAGTATAATTCTAAAACTATAAAGGGGAAAAACACAAAAGACTTTCGGAAGATAAACTCTTCTGATAAAATGTAAATATGCTGTCCTTCAAGATAAAAGGCAAATATCTTAAAAAAGCTGTATAAATATAAGTTAAAAATTGCTAAAATCTACAGGAAGTTAGACCCTCTGATACAAAGTAAATGAGAATCATGACGACCTAAAACTGTTTGCTTATGTTTAATTAAATAACATGTATGGGGCAGATATATTTCCTAAATGGGAAAGAAAGTACTTCCAAAAGTGATAATGCCACTGTGGAAATAAAAGTGGATCGCCACTGTTGGATATAATTTTTCTCCCACTGATACATTTCAGTATCTCATTATGAAATATATCTGCCTTTATATGTTATTCAAAGCTATATTTCCATATTTAGGTCTATTTAATTTTTCTTCTTTTCTGTTTCTTCTCTCTCTTCATCAAGATGAACAGATCTTAAAATATATATCAAGACAGTAGACCCTCTAGAATACATGTATATAATCAATGAGGAGGCACCATTAAGAAATGCCAAAAATCAAACTCCAAACAACCCAAAAGTAGGCTTCAAGCATTCTTTTCTATAATTAGTTTTCCACATGAATCATGCAAATTGTCAGTGAATGAAATTACATGACATGTTGCTATTCCATATGCTGTGATACCCATGCAGTATCATATACCTGTTACATTCTATGACAAATAGTATATAGCTTTAAGAAAAACTCTACATTAAATATAGTAATAAAATCATTAAAGTAGTTATTTTAGCTCTCATCACAATTATAATCTTGTATGAAAATGGTGGAGAAATCAGGGATAGATGAGTGTTGATTGGAAACCAAAATTTAGCATCTGTTACTGAACTAGACTGCTAGCTTGCAAGGCCACACAATTCATGTTTGAATGCAGAAATAAACAAAATCAAGAACCAATATCCTTACAAGTAAACTCGCAATCATTAAAAATGTTTTGTTTAAAGATGTTATGCTCTGAAGTCAGTTGGATACAACCACTGTTATGGTTCTACAGTACCCCCACCCCAATAATGTTCACTGCATCAATCTAATCAAGAAATGTGTTCAAAAAAATAAAAATCTCTTCATTTTTGCATGAAAACAAGTCATTAATTTGGAAAAGTACACATTTTCACCACTCATGACAATAAAATGTTTCCACATCACTTGTAAAATATTTCCTTATATCTACTCAAAAAACTTAGATACCCTCTATATAACATAGTTTCTAATGTAAGGCTGTTATGGTCATGGATCATATTTCATTATTTAGTGGTAAAATTATATCATAATGCATTATTTAGTGGCAAAATTATATGTATGATGTATTTTGTTACAAGGCATTCTTATCTAAGAGGCAGTACACTCAATGGCTACAATGGACAGGCATTATAGTTAAGGAATACTGTACAAGGTGGTTTCACAGCATAAATTACTAATTTTTGTGATTCTGTATTGAATGTATACCACTATGCTGTAACATACTTCATTATGCTTGCAACATACCCCACAATGCTTGTAACATGCCTCACTATGCTTGTAACATACCCCACAATGCTTGTAACATGCCTCACTATGCTTGTAACATAAGCCATTATGCTTGTAACATACCCCATTATGCTTGAAACATACCTCACTTTCCTTGTAAAATACCCCACTATGCTTGGAACATACCCCACTATGCTTGTAACATAACTCACTATGCATACCTCATTAAGCTTGACACATACCTCATTATGCTTGTAACATACCTCACTATGCTTGTAACATATCCCAATATGCTTGTAACATACCTCGATTATAACATGATACCCTTTTATGGCTTCCACATCGTTTGTACAGCCACAAAGAGTTGTTTTTCAAGGACTTCCAACAATTTTCAAGGAGTAATTTTTCCAATGGAAATTAAACTTTCTCCACATTACTCTATTTATCACTACATAAACAGGAACCAAAGAAAAACACCACTACAGCCAAGGGACATTACTCTATCTAGTAACTACATATGTAGTTTTTCTCATTTTATTTATTTATTTATTTATTCATTATTTTTGTAAAATAAGTAAATTTGTTATTTTAATTTTAATTTAACAAGTAATGTATTTTATTCAGTTTTAATGTTTTGTTTCCTCTCTGATAAATTCATGGAGTTTGGGGAAAAATTCATAGAGTTTTCGACCACATACAGGAACTTTGTAAGGAAAAAAACCCAACTTTGTCAAGGAGTTTTCAAGACAAACCCTCAAATTCAAAGAAGTTTCAAGGTTGTACAAACAAAGTTCCATAAACAGTGTTATCATAAGGGAGCATTGTACAATTGTGGTTTTTATTCACATCTGGGTTAATCATTACCATCTATACACACTTATAACTCGAGTTCTACTGCAAAGAACACAGACCCTAATCTGCCCTCGCATAATGCACTGCAGACCAGGGTCTATGTTGTTTGTTCTGGCAGATCTGGGTCTGTGGAGTTTGCAGTTGGACTTTATTTATAAGTGAGTATGTACAGTAAGTATAGATCAGGCTAATGAAGAATCACGCAAACTATGGAAATAAACTCGGAGTTGGTAAAAGATTGTTTTCTCAGATAAAACTTAAGCAGCTTTTATACCACCAGGCCTAAGGTGATTAGTATCACACCCCTCCCTTGCTAACTCAAGAGCAATTATAATCTCCTTTGTCCAAACACAAATAATTGTATAATGGAACTGTATTTCAACTACTTTTCAATAAGACAAAAAATGTAGACAGTTCTATACAATTATTTTGCGACATTGTAAGATGAAAGAAAAGAAGCTAAGAAAAGAGAGAGGGAGAGAGAATAGGAAAGAAAAGGAAATATTGTTATTTATGATATATTCATAACGAGGTACTGAAATATAACAGTGCGAGATAAATTATATCACCACAGTGGCCTACTTCATTTTCTTCTTCTTCTGCTTTTTCTCTATATCTCTCTCTCCATCAGATTGAACAGATCTTAAAATGTGTAAAGACTGTAGACCCTCTAGTATACATTTATTTAATCAATAAAGAGGCGCCATAAAAAAAATAACTATAAACAAACTCAACAGAACAAAAAGTAGGCTTCAAGTATTACCTGTTTTAAGTTTTCCACATGAATTCTGCAAATTATTAGTGACCAAATTACATGAACTGTTGCTATTCGATATTCTGTGTCACCCATACAGTATCATATGACTTTACACTCTACGACAGACACGTTTTCAGAAAAAACTCTTGATTAAATATAGTAATAAAATTGTTTAAGTAGATTCTAACTCTCAGCACAATCATAATCATGTCTGAAACAACTGGGCATTGACTGGACTGCAAGCTTGCCAAGGCCAAAAATTCACATTTGAATGCAGAAATGAACAAAATATAGAACCAGCATCCACACAAGTAAACTCGCAATCATTAATATCTTTTGCTTAAACATGTTACACTCTGAAATCTGTTGAATGCAACCACTCTGTGAAGTTTCTAAAGTACCCTCACCCCAACAATGTTCACTGTATTAATCCACACAAGAAATGTGTTAACAAAAATAAACATTTCTTCATTTTTGTTTTAAAAACAGTCAATAATTTGATAAAATACACAATCTGAAGCATTATATGTACAATCTAAATTTGTAAAAGGTTGCTATCACAGAATTGTTGTAAAATTTCTGAACTTCTTTTTATCGATGTAGTAATGCATCCATCAATAGCACTGGCACAGGATTGAAAAAAAATCCATGCAAATCACATTTTTGTCTTAAAAAATATATAATAAAAAGAAAATCTCTGTTTTTTTGAGTATATATAAGGAAATATTTTACTTGTGAAGTGGAAAAATTGTGTACTATACAGCATTATCCACACACCTTTATTCACTTATCACTCACCTTTATACATATAAGCATATTGCTCCCCCCCCCCCATCCCCCTGGTTCAGACCCCAATGGGTAGATCCAAATTCCAAGACAGTTCTACATGTCTACAGACCATCCTCAATGTTTAAAGTCTCCATCTTAAACAGTGTAGAAGTCCCATGACATTACTAAAAGCACTGAACAATTTATACTGAATTACATACAGCACTCCCTCCTTGTATGGAGCCCTGGGTGGCCAAGTGGTCTAAGGTGCTCACCTTTACAGATCACTGACATCTCACCTCTGTCCATGTGGGTTTGAGTCTCGGCTTGGCCAATGTGGGTATTTGAGAAAGCTTGCCAGTAGATTCCCGTAGGTCAGTGGTTCTTCTCGGGTTTTCCCGGGTTCTTCCTCCACCAAATATACTGGCCGCCATGCATAGCCTATAAAGTGCTGAAAAATGGCACTAAATCCACAAAACCAAACCCTCCTTGTATCACTCTCAATGATAACTATGGAGTATACTGTTGACTAGTCAAAGTGCATTATACATATAATTTTACCAATATGTAATAAAATGGAATCCATGTCCACACCCACATTATAAAAGGAACAATGCTACAGTATAATGAAGGGCCTTATAGTGAGAGGGTGCTGTATATCCATAATTGTTAACCACTCCCACTCTCCAATCACCCATGGGGGATGGATTAAAATTCCCAAACCTGGCAAATTGTTCTTTCAGTAAAATTTCAAAACCATTGCAAACATTTTCAAACCACCTCCAATCATATTCAAAAGTTTTAAATCTCAGTGTTAAACAGTGTAGTAGCAGTTCTGACACATTACACATGCATGCAATGATGGACACGATCATATTACCGTATATATTTGCTTACAAGTGAAGTTCAACTGCAAACTGCAGAGACCCAGATCTCCTGTCACATAATGTACCAGCAGATCTGGGTCTATGCTGTTGCATAATGTGCCAGCAGATCTGGGTCTATGCAGTTTGTTAGGAATAATCACTAGAACAAACAACATAGATCCTGATCTGCCAGAGCATTATGTGACGGAAGATTAAGCTCTATGTTGTTTGCAGTTGGACCCAACTTATAAGCATGTATATATAGTATCTTCATCTGAGGATAATGAAACCTTCACAAACTGGCCACCTCCACAAAACAGACAAAATTTTATGTCCCAGTGGTGGTCAGCTGATGCTTCTTATTACATCCTTTGGGTGTCACTTATCTACTTTTGCAAGATAAGATGACAAATGAAGTGATCATCTTTTCCCCATGCAATGCAGGCAAGAGACAAATAAATAAAACACAACATGAGATGACAAAAGCCATTTCAGGAGAATGCAGTTAAATACAGTTTGAAATATATATTTTAATCCATCAGTAATAAGGTTAGAAATTGTTGTTAAGTTGCCCTTTAAGCACTATGCACAAGGATAAGCAACATATTTGTCAAAATTTATTAAATCAAAATTCTCATCTTACTACAAGTTTAATCTTTGAACAGTGGAATACATGTATATGCGAAACACCTCTCACAAAGTAGAATGTTCATGATCAGGAAATGAAAATCAGAACAAGAGTCATGTGAATGGTACATTATATGCCTGCCTCGTGTTTAATAGTCCTCTATGTAGATAACTGAAGTTGTTCTGCTGCAACCATTTTTCTTCTTTCAGTCAGTGACCTTGACCCCTGACCTTTTGACCCCCAAATTGATAGGCTTGTTCCTTACCATAAAAGCAAGCCATCCATAAATGTTGGTCCAGGTCTGTTATGTAGAACAAATGTTATTGTGTGAAAACCATGTTGTTTCTTCTTTTAGTTACAGTGATCTTGACCTTTGACCTTTTGATGCCAAACCCTTCCTTACCACATGTGCAAGCCATTCATAAAGTTTGGTAACCACAGTTGATGGAAAACTCGTTATTGTGCAGAAACCATTTTCTTCTTGCAGTCAGTTACCTTGACCTTTGCAATTTCACATCCAAAATCGAAATAGTTCTTCATTACCCCAGGTGTAAGTCATGCACAAAGTTTTGCAACAGTAGATGGTGGAAAAATCAAGTTATTGCACAGAAACAAATGTTCTTTTTTCAGTCACAGTGACCTTGACCTATGACATTTTTTATCCCCAGAACAATAAGGTTTTTCCTTAACTGACTATTCACAAAGTTTGGTAGCTGTAGATGGTGGACAACTCAAGTTGATCAGTGTAAATGAAATTGGTAACAGATGGAAGGACATGCGGACATTATAACATAATACGCTCCACCTTATGGTTGGTAAATTCAAATAAACAATGCAGAAGTTCTCCCAAACTGATGTACGGTATCGAGATCCTGAAAGAGAACGTACCATTAAACTTGGAGGAAGTTGGACTTTTCAGGGTCGGGGGGTTGCTGGGACTCCTAACTGAGTTAGTTGGGGCAGGCGGTCGACTGGGCATGCCTGTGGTATGAAAGAGTTAGAGAGCAGATTTATATATAACTTGCATCACACAACAAAACAAGAAAGGACATATATGTACTATGAATTCAAAATTTTTCATGTGGTACCAATTTTCATGTGCTTTGTGTACCAATTTTCATGTGGTACCAATTTTCATGTGCTTTATGGCTGCTGCAGTCCTTGAATTTAAAGACCCAACAAACAATGATACTTTTGTGGTAACAACAGGATGCCTTCCACAATCTGCAAATGTAAGTAATGAAAAAAAATTCATGTTTTGGAAAAACATGAGAATTGATTCCCACAAAAATAGATGAACTAATAGTACTGTTATTTGCGAACATATAATGAGCTCCCAGCTGTGCGAAGTGTGGACTCGTATCTGCATTCACATAATTGGTCTATCTTATTGTCCTAAGATCATTAAGTATGCAATGGCAGATCTGAATCCACGCTTTTCATAGTACGGTGCATGATATCCATGGTTAAGATAATACATAGCACAAACACTTAAATGAATCAGGGTCTATTCTAGAACTTAAAATTTAGGGGAGAATTTTCTAAATTTAGTGGAGATAATACAAATATACAAAGGTAAGGCTTACAAACTCTATATCGATATGCTTTTAAATTTTGTTTAGAATTGACCCTAGATGCATCAATTTTTTAAAGATATTTTATCCTGTAGTCATGAAAATACCACCTTGGAAAATAACATCTGAATCAGAGCTCTATATCGACATGCTTTGAAGAAAAATACCGTGATCTGCCTGTGAAAGTAAACCCTATGAAACAAGTCCCATGAAGGGACTGATGCTCTACTGGGCAAAAAGAATGTCCAGGAATTCAAGAAAAAACCATTTCTTCCTTTTAACTGTTGAGTGTTGAAACCATCTCTGATATTCTTCAGCAATAACAAGATTTTCAAATCAGCAGCTGTGGTACACATATTGGATGTCAGCTTGGCACCGTTTACATTTAGGACAAAGTAGACATCATTAGAAGTCTTTTGGTGAAAACCCCATGTTATAATGATCATCCATTAAGGGGGAGTTGTGACAACGAGACTTTTAAGACAGTTGTTGTGGCATCCATATTGGAAGTATGACTGGCACCATTTTCATTTAGGACCAACTAGATATCATAAGAAGTCGACTGGTGAAAACCACATGTTGATATAGCCATCCATTGGAAGACAAGTAGAGATAACAATGTTTTCAAGATATGATTTTCCATTCAGGAGTAGCAATAGCATATTGATGGGCACCATTTTCATTTAAGAACAACTGGACATCATAAGAAGTCTTCTGGTGAAAACCCCACATCAATATGACTTTCTGTTCAAGCAGAGTTGTGATAACTAGATTTATAAGATGGCTGCCATGGTGGCCATATTGGATGTCAGATTGGCACCATTTTCATTAGGCCCAATTAGACATCTTAAGAAGTGTTTTAGTATAAACACCATGATGATATGACCATCCATTCAGGATGAGTAGCGATAACAAGATTCTCAAGATGACTGCCTTGGTGGCCATAATGGAAGTCAGATTAGCACCATTTTCATTTAGGACCAACTAGACATCATAAGAATTCTTTTAGTGAAAACCCCATGTTGATATGGCCATCCATTCAGGATGAGCAGTGATAACAATTTTCTCAAAACAGCTGCCATATTGGATATCAGACTGGCACAATTTTCATTTAGGACCAACTAGACATCATAAGAAGCCTTTTAATGAAAACCCCATGTTGATATGACCATCCATTTGGGAGGAGTAGCTATAAGATTTTCAAGATGGCTGCCATGGCAGCCATATCTGATATCAGATCGGCGCCATTTTCATTTAGGACTAATTTTTTGGTACTGCTTTAAGTTCCAGACGTTCAATACACATTTGAAATAATACTACTTGATCCTTGTGATATCACTCAATCAAATAAAATCATATAATTGAACACATACTAAATTAAACTTGGTTACTAAGCCTCATGACTCATTCAAAAAGGTATGACTAATACATGTATGTCTTGATTAAAACTCAAGCGCAAGTTTTTGTTTGACTTTGTTTGACTTTCACAAATTACCCCAATGAAATTCAAAACATGCAATTGGTTTCAAACCAGCAAGTAAAATATCCAATTTGTTAAATTCTTATCTAGAACTCTGAACTGTGAAGTCATTTTACATTCGTCTTGACTTGAAAAAAGACGAATATTTGGAATTCATATGAGTAAATAATTGTGGACTGCAAGTCTGACTTGATTCTTTTTTGTTGAAAAGTTTCATGATTGCCAGCCTTCACAATTTGGACAATAACTGGTGATATATTTAATTTCTGTTAAGGTCCATGCCACATTTACAGCAATTATTCTTGCTGAATCAGCAATCTGGTGATTAATATTTTACCAAGTCTGCAACATTTTATTGTACATATATGCTGAAAAAGAGGAAATGATGTTTCCTGCTTTTCATTTTAAGTAGGGCAGGGTCAACTCTAGAAGTGAAAATTTAGGGGCGCAATACCCCCCTTCCATTTGAAAAAAAAAGGATGAAACTTTTCTTAATATAGGATGGACTTAATAATAAAAAAAGGCATGGCTTGAAAATATGATAAATGATTTTTGCACATTTGGTTGATTTTTCTGCACAATTTTGAGAAATTAGCGTGAATTCCACAATCACATGCTCTAGAATTAGACCCTGGTAGGGAAGTATAGTTTTATAGAGGAAAGGGCTTGTTTACAATGGTGACACCATAAACGAGTTAATGTATATTTTATAAAGGAAGACACCGCAGATGCAGAACACTGAAAATTCAACACAGATGAAGTATCATTATATGAAGCGGTTAATAAAATGTGAGTCAAACATTCAGTACTATAACACCACCAAATGATATGGCAAAATGTTTCCATTTAGCATAGATAACAATGAGAGCCCTATGCTATAATATGGGAAAATGTTTCCATTAAGCATAGATAACATTGATAGTCCTATGCAATCTGGTGGAGAAATTCAGCTCACCACAAGAAATAATTGACATGCAGCTATTGTTCATGATGGCAATGACTTCATCATTTCAGCTCTATGCTAGAAAAGCTACAGAAGTATTTGTGCACACACAAAATTGTATATGTTATGTGGATGAATGGATCACATCATCACACTATGGCATTCACAACTTTGAGGTCAATCCTACATATCATACTTTGAACATTTATGCTGAGAGCTGCCACTTGGACCACTTCAACAATTTATGAAACAAGTTTTGACCAAGAAGTTACAAATGATCAAATTGTAAATTCTCGTCAATCCTACAGTTGATCCAATCGTAGAAATAGTCTAGGTGCTCAAAATAGACTGGGTTTCTTCTTTGCGGAGAAATTTCTGGTGAACAAAATGTATGATATTTCTGTAAATTATTACACCTACATACATGTACATCCATGATATATTTTTGTCTTGCAGAAATAGCCACGGTAGATCCAACTGCACACAAGAGATCTGTCCTACTATCTTAATTGTGGATTTAGGTTGTGTCATTACATAATTGATCCATCTCTTTTACTTCTGTTTGTCAAAACTGCTCTAAATAAAATTTTAATGCATTGGGTATTAAACTCCCTGGATTGGAACTTATTGGGTTTTTCTGAAATTGTTATAGAATATTTTATGAACACCATACAACAAAAACTTGATGATACAAGATCAAATCTTAGTCATCAAGATGTTCAGCACACCTATAAGAAATTGTTAAATGGATTAGTGATAAAGACTATCTTTGGGTGCAGGGACAGGCACTGAACCCATTCATGTCCAAGACAATGAGATTCTAATGTAACTGACACAGTAATGGCATTGTCTCTTTGCCCCATAAGACACATACATTAGAGGCCCAGGTGGGCTTGAGATCTGCTTAAATGCCAAATGCAAGAGTCAGAAGGATGCTTTCTGTTGGAAATTCTTCCAATGATGTTGATTGCATATGTTATGAATACAACGGTTTTAAGGTTTCTCAAGTTTTTTTTGTATCTTCATATGTATTTGATGGCACATCAGAATCTTTTGTCCAATATTGAAAGGCCCCTATGTCAAGATGCTTTGTGCCAAGGTTGGTCCAATTCTATTCAGCAGTTTTTTGTTATAAAGTTGTGTAAATGTTTTTCTCCTTTTAGTAATGGTTGCCATATTTGATGTCAGAAGCATCATTTGAATCAATCTCAAAGGTATTCAAACAAGGACACTTCCTGTCAAATTTACTGACTGGATTTTTTGAAGAAATTATGAAAGGTTTTTCTGTTTTAGTAAAAGCAGCCATAGTTGAAAGCAGGTTGGCACCATTTGTATAAACTCAACAGCCCATCATGCCAGAATGCCTTCTGTAAAATGTGATCAAGTTCTGATGAGTGGTTTTTGAGAAGTCATTTCAAGGATTTTCTATTTTTAGTGACAGTAGTCATACTTGATGGTGAATCAGCAGCATTTATACAAAATTGAAAGGTCTTCATGGAAGAATTTTCTGTTTTCTGTATTTGATGGTGGATCAGCATAATTTGTAAAAAGTTGAAAGGTCATGCCAGATTGATTTCTGTCAAATATGATCAAATTCTGTTCATCAGTTTTTTTGAAGAAGTAATTTAGAAGTTTTTCTATTTTTAGTACTGGTGGCCATAGCTACAATGTTGTAGCCTCGACCGAAGTGATCCTATACCTTGCAAACATACTTTAACCACTATGACAGATATTCTTGTGGTAATTCTTTTTCCAAATAAGGCTTGCAATATCATATTTGGATACTCTATGATACATTATTAAATGCACACCATATTTACTACGATCTGTTTACGTTTAAAAATAAGGATACAATGAAGGTAAATGCTATTTTACTCGTATTTCTACAGTGAAATTCAGCAATTCTGGTATTAAATAAGAGGACTATTTGATTTGTTTAAGGATATATATGCAGCATCTTCAAACTTTCTGACAATATACTGAAAAAGAGCCGGGTGTGAATCACACCTGGCTGCTCCATTGATGCATATAGGAACGTTTTAGTATCCTGTCCCCAGAGGTAGGGGGTATAATGTTAGTACTATGGTGGTCATATCTGATTGTGGATCAACATCATTTGTAAATACTTGAAAGGTCTCCTTGCTAAGAAGCTTTCAGTCAAGTATGGTCAAATTCTATTGAGCAGTTTTGGAGAAGAAGTCATTTAATGTTTTCTATTTTTCAGTAAGGCTTTTTGAATTTTTAGCAATGGTGTCAGTATCATTAGCACAAACTTGAAGAGTCTTGCTGCCTGTATGCTTTCTTTCAAATTTTATCATATTATGTTCTGCTGTTTTTAAGAAGAGGTCATGTAATGTTTTTGTTTTTACTATTTTTAGTAATCTTCACCATATCTGATGGCAGTTTGGCATCATTTATACAATTTCTCTGCCAAATTTGGTCAAAATTGGTCAGGTTGTTTTTCTTGAGTTTAAAATAGCAACTGTTGTTGAATGCCCAACGGACGCAGGGCCATACAATATGCTCAGTTTCCTTTATGGCCAGGTGAGCTACAAACAGGTGCGCTTTATTATATGGCTCCAATTGACGAGTGTACACAGTGTTTGAGTACTATAATTGACGAGTGTACACAGTGTTTGAGTACTATAATTGACGAGTGTACACAGTGTTTGAGTACTATAATTGACGAGTGTACACAGTGTTTGAGTACTATAATTGACGAGTGTACACAGTGTTTGAGTACTATAATTGACGAGTGTACACAGTGTTTGAGTACTATAATTGCAAACACGAATGAATCATCTAAAACCTGTCCTGATGGCATACCGGTAGTTTATGATGACTGATGTACCAAAATAAAACACTGAGTGGGAAAAGTACTTGAAAACTTGTTACTAAATACATAAAATGTACTTTGCATTTAAACTCTTGATGTGTTTTTTTTTTGCAATTTATTTGCATAAATATGCTGCTTATCTAGAATTCTGCAAAATATACATAATTCCCGTTATACATGAATTTTAGCTGGTTTGGGCAAATGGATTTAATGAAAGTCAATGTGTGGCCCAGTCAGAATTCAAGTTCTTTAGCGATATAATATTATGGTGGATATATAACCAAACAATTTTTAATGTGCCTCACTTTAATGTAAAACAGGACACCAGTTCATAGTTTTGAAATTACATTTCAAGATAATTCTGTTCTCCAAAAGTTATCTTTTACATGTAGCAACCATGCTAAAAAGTACAGTTGAACCATGATAGCTCATATCTCAAAGGGTTCTAGTGAATCAGATTGCTAGATAAAGTAAAATAGGTTAAATCGTATATACTCGCGAATACGTAAAAACATTAGAAAGTGCATGACCCACGCATAAGTCGACCCACAAGTCTGTGACAACATATAATGAGAAATAGAAGAAACAGGTAAAGTAAGATAACCCAAAACACACACATATATATATATATATATATATATACAGTGGAACCCAGCTATAATGCGATGATCGGGGTCCATAAAATCGGATCGCGTTAAAAGCGGGGTCGCGTTAATGCAGGGTTTTACAATATTTAACTTTTTTTCCGAGAACATATACGTGTATACATGTACAATGATCAAAAGTCGGCTTATCATCAGATGAATATTAACTGGAATGCATTAATTAAGATATATTCAAAATAATCGATGGCTAATATATTTATAGGTTATTACTGTGCATTAAAAACATTTACTAATTTTTATTTGTTTGAATGATAATACAGATTGACCGATAATACCAGACTATCGCTATATCATGAAAAGTGTATCAACACCGTATGCTACCGTGCCGTCGTGGCATGCAGTTCATCCATAATGGATGTAATTTCATTGAAAATCGTACAGATTTAAAATATTCAATAATTTTGTAATAGTCTGAATTCGTCGTGTAAAATATAGGATGAACAAAATATTGAAACCATTTACTTGCCGTCTGATATCGTACGGTCATTGCATGCAGCTATTTCCGGGTCTACATACGGTGTCTGTACAAATTTCATACCGCAAAAATTTTATCATATGCGACAACTGCAAGAATAATTAACAATCAACGCATGATTTCAGCGTGCAAATAACTTTTATTTCAGATTTTGTCAACATCAAAAGAAACATGTGAAAACTGCTAAATTAATCGTTGCGCAAAGTGCAAAGTCAGTGTGGTTCCAAATTTAAATTTCATCATTTCTTGAAAAATATATCCAATGACGTTTGCCTCTTTGCCGCGAACTGTTGGGTTCTAGCAAAGTCAAGAATGTTTCTTAATTGAAGGACTTTGACGCTGTCAACATCTTGTGTTTCCAGCCACCTTAAACTTGCTTCTAAATGTACTACTGCTTCAGACACTTTTGGTGGGGGGGTTGGGGTACCATCGTCATTGTTATCATTATCGTCACTGGTTTCAGGTTCTGATTGTGCAGCTTCATTCTTCCTGCTGACATTTGTAACAATTTCGTCATCTGATATGTGTTCGTATATAGGGCAGATGTCATCTACTGAATACCAGTTAAGGATATCATGATGACTGTGCTCGTATTTTTTGAGTGCTTCTTCTGCTAAACATACGTCGTCTTCAGTGAATCCTGTAAATTCAAGCTCATCGTCACTATCATTTTGTGTCGAGGGCATAAAAGCTGGCCCAAGACCCTTTATCCAGCATCGTTCAATGCAGCGTGCAGTGATAGCATCCCAGGCTTTACCTCCAAGGTGACATACTTCTTTTAAGTTGAGTAATGCCAATGATGTGTCGACGGATGCGTTATTATCTGCTACCATTCCCTTTATCATTTCACGGCGATAATTTTGTTTAAATACGGAAATTATGCCTTGGTCAAGTGGCTGGATTTCTGACGTAGTGTTTTTCGGGAGGTACGAAACTTTGATCTTGCCATCACTGCTGACAAGATTTTCCGCTGGGGGGTGGGCAGGGCAATTATCCAGCAGGAGGAGAGCTTTTTCCTCCAGCTTGAGTTTTCGTAAATGAGCCCGAACATCTGGAACGAATTTTTTGTGAAACCAGTCGTCAAATATGGAGCTATTCATCCAAGCATTCTTGCTGTTAGTGTACTGAAATGGAAGTGCCTTCATATTTACATGATGAAAACATCTGGGAGCTTTCGATTTTCCAATCATCAGAGGTCTGACTTTGTGGCTGCCAGACTTGTTAACACAAAATAAGAGAGTCACTCTGTCCTTCCTCTTCTTGAAACCTTCTCGTTTGTGACTGTCAGTCTTGGTTGCAAGGGTGCGATCGGGTAACATTTTATAACATAAACCAGTCTCATTGCAGTTGTAAACTTGGTCGGCTGTGTAGCAACCGTCCTCCAGCAACTTTTTAAGCCCAATCGGGTAGGAATTGGCAGCCTCTTTGTCAGCGGAGCGGATTTCCCCAGACACAAGAACTTGGCTGATAGCGTGCCTTTTCTTGAATCTGTCTAGCCAGCCATTACTCGCCTTAAATTTGGAATCATCTCCATTGATATGGCGATCAAATTTCTCTGCTTGGGCTTTCAGAATTGGGCCAGAAATTGGAACACCTTCTGAGCGAGCTTGTACAAACCATTGGTACAAAGCTGAATCGAGGACATTGTCATTAGCTAACTTAACCCTTTTACGCTGTAAACCAGATTCCTCTTCAAGAATGTTGGGTAGACTACGGAGCTTTCCTTCATCTGTTTTCCACCCTCGCAAAGTGGACTCGCTGATTCCTAGATCTCTGGCAAGCTGAGTTTGTTGTTTGCCCTTCTTTAGTTGATCTAGGGCATACAGTTTCTCTTTAGCAGAAAACGACTTGCGTTTTTGAACTTGCTTTTCCATAACAGTAAAATATTTTTTTATATAAGCAAACAACGTACACAGATAAAGCTCGATAACTAAGTAATGAAGGCCTGCAATGGTTACGGATCACTTTTTATATAAAACAAAATTAAGCTGAACGGATGTACAATTGAATACCCTTTTAATTTACAGATAATAAAGTGGATATTATTTACTTTCAACTGTTTGTTGTTTGATCACACCGCCAAGCACAGCATACATGTTGGCGGCTTTCGTCCTTTGATGTTTATTAAATTGTGCGACTCTTGTATCAACCACAGCTTTGTCTGCTGCTTGGCTGTGATTGCATTTAAATAAGAAGCCCATGTCGGCTATTGTTTGAGCAACAACTGTATACAGAATTCATGGAAGACAATCACAAAGACGATTTACTGGCTTTACTCATGGATCCGTAATAAGTAACACTTCCGATAATGTTTACTTCGGCTTAACAATTCAAAAACCTAATGAAACCAGTTTTCTCTTCTAGAGTAGAATACGGAGCTTCACCACAACCTGTTCAAATTGATAAATTTCAGAAGCCAAGCGTTGTACACACTATTTCTCGTACGTTATATATATCGTATTATTTTAGAATTCATACACGATCACTTCTCCAAAATCACTTAAAGAACCTGGATAAATTGTTAAGTTCCGATCGTTTATTATTAAAAGTCATAAGCGAATTCTTCCACCAAATTATAATAAACGTTTTACACACTATTTCTCGTACGTTAAACAAATATTTTCACGGTCCGATAAAAATACACGTAAATGAATTTCAAATTTCAGGAACCATGCCACGATCATATTATTTTAAAAGTCACAACTAATCTCATGCCCAAAATGAAGTTAATTTCTTGTTTTGTTTTTTTTACTTTTCTCCAAATTTTTTTTCTCCATGTGTGAATGAATATACGAAATTTCGGGAGCCATGCTACGACCGCGTTATATCCGAATTCGTGTTATGGCGGGGCGCGTTATAGCGGGGTTCCACTGTATATATATATATATATATATATATATATATATATATATATATATATATATATATATATATGTGCACCTCCCCCCTTCTAACCTGAACCCACAGGTCTTCATGTACTGAGGTGACCTGGTTAATGGCTTATATGGTGTTAGGAAAGTTATAATAGAACTTAGCCAGCGGATAAGCTGACCTCCCTTATTCCAGGTTTTCATTTTTTCCTAAATTATTGGGCTTAGATACGAGTATGTAACGTAATTTACAGACACTCAAATTATAACATCTGTTTGAGTGGGACCTGGCAATTCCATCATAAAACATTACTCAACATCTTGAGTAACAAATGTTACGCCCGACTTGAAAATATTACTTGAAATTGACAAATACAGCCATCTGATTGGTTACAACAATATTTTCAAGTCAACCAAGTTGTATGATGGAGGGACCAGACCATGTAGTCATGAAAATGTCTTAGCACAAAAAATGAACTCAGACTCGAAACTCTGAATTCAAAAATTAACCACAATATAGCTGAAATTTGACAAATTTGCAAACAGTAATATAATCCTGAAATTTTCACATTCTAACGTTACTGTGAGCAAAGATATAAAAGATAAAAATTTCTAAAACATAAATATGAAAACTGCAAAAATGCAATTTTGATGCAATGTAAAGTTTTATTTGGCAGTTGTTGTAAATATCAGGCAAAGTAATAAAATAGAAAGAAGGCAAAACCAGAGAGAAAAATGGGGAGATCACTCCTACCCAATAAATTCCTGTCATATTGTAAAGTGGCATGAGCTGATTTTCTTAAATACTGTAATTTGTTATGTCCTTTTATGTACACTCATACTAAAAAAATATTTTTATTTACAAATAATTATGGGGAAAAGTAATTTTGTATTTTCTTTGTTACCTACAATTTGAAAATTATTTATAGAAAAAAAGTACTTTAAAAAAAAATGAAATGTCAAATAGTAATTATAATTTTAATGGATTGATCTAGTAATAATTAGAGGATACTAAAAATGACATAAATCAAGGTAACAATTTTTCTGACTATCATGACCTAATTAAAAAAAAATTGATATCTGTGAATCATAATACTTTAGTGTTGTGAAATTTTTTATGAATCTACTACACTCGGTATATTTTCAAAATAATTTTCCTGAATGAGTAAATATTACCTATGTTGTAACCTACAAAGAATCTTTGGTTAAATTCCGTTTCCTTGTTAAAAATGGTAAATATTTTCTGCCTGTG
The DNA here is from genome assembly GCA_029931535.1 of Margaritifera margaritifera. Classification (NCBI taxonomy): domain Eukaryota; kingdom Metazoa; phylum Mollusca; class Bivalvia; order Unionida; family Margaritiferidae; genus Margaritifera; species Margaritifera margaritifera. The sequence continues at coordinate 2,886,317 of JAQPZY010001641.1, forward strand.
AACATGCTGTTATTTAAGGTAGTTGAAGAGCCCAAAGAACAGAAGGTTTTTATAGTCATGTCAATAACACTAAATCAACAGTTCAATGAGAAAAATACCAAACCACTGTAAAAGTTCATTTTCATACTCACCATCATCTGTGCTACCTGTATAACACATTTTTAAAAAAAAAATTAAATACTGAGATCAAACTGAATAACAAGATTATTTTGGTAAACAGGAGCATATGCCAAAGTGAGAAAAAAAAGCTGAAAACTTTTATATTTTGCATTTATGATTTTTAACCATTTTCTGCAGCTTTGTTTCAGAGAAAGCTGATTTCAGGAAAATCTAACAAAATGTTGAAAGATTATTTATTTGTTCAAATAAACACAGAAATATTAAAACAGTAAAAAGGCTATTAAATGCTGCCTTGCAAGTTAATAATAATTTTTTGGGGAGACAGAATCCTCACTTGCACAAATATGTCAAATCATCTGTGAAACTACATAATGTTAAGTTAATCAATGTGCGATAATAAAAATGTGATTACAAATTATGTTTGATCTTTTTCATTTCTTATTCCAGCTCAACTTACAACATGTTTGGTTCATCTTGGGTCTATATTACTTTCCATGTCACTACTTGATACATTTTATAAACAACACAAATTTTTTTATTATAATCCTAATTTAGAGGGAACTTTCTTTTGAAATAATTATCATTGCAATCAATCGTTTGCAAGATAATGGTGCATTCTTATTTTTAATTTACAGTGAAATTGAATAACTGTGAGTGAATGTAACGATCTTAATTTGCTGCTACAAACAATTATGTGAATATATGTAGTGTAGGCAATGAACAAAAAGCTTTGCTTGGTACAACTCTCCTTCATTATAATACCCTTCATTCTAATGTGATTCCAGATGCAATGCATTACCACTATGGACCCAGTTACCAAATCTAAACCACTGTACTTGAACTGGTCTACCAAATTTAACACAAAATGGATTGAAAGAAAGCAACATGAAACAATGTATTTTTATTTCTTTTTAAAACCATTATTATTTGACAAAAATGAATGCACAAATAGCATGGAATGAAACAATATATTTAATTTACATAAACCAAAATTATGTTTTATTTATTACCCCACCCCAACCTGCATTGATACATACATCAAAGTTTTATTTAGTCTTGCTATACCATAGTTTGGTACTTATTGATGTTGGCCATTACAGATCCCCACTACTGCATTATAACAAGAGACAGCTGTATATGGCAAAAAAAACTTTTCTCCATATTACTCATATGATAGACCCATTTCTGGGGTGAGCTTATCCACAGGAATAGCCTTCTTAAATTATGAAAATTTGACAAACTTTGATGATGGGGTCAGATTGATCATTAAGTGGGAGTTTATCATAGAATAATTTTGGTAATTCTTGCTCAAACAATCCAACAATAACTCAATGACTGTAAATTAATGTGACAATCTAAAATATGTAAGAGGTGAGGACTATGGATATATATATATTGCCTTGTCCGGGATTATACAATAAGATTAGTACCACATATTCATTTATAAGTTTACTTTTTTTCATACTGAAAATTCAATTCATGCAGAGCAGGGGTCATCTTATAAGCATGACATACAAAAGATCTGATAAATCTGACTGTAATCCCTAAGCTTGTAAAGGCAGCACCCGCTTTGTTTTCCCAGTTCAGTTGACAATCCTTTAATTGAGCTGTGAATATGAGACTTGTTTAGTGACAAGCAGGGTCCTATATTCATTTAACTGTGGGAGCTTATTTCAACTCCCTTTGATCATGATTCACAACTGACACCTGTTCAGATGTAGAGATCCTTTAATGAGATTTCACAGATTCTATGATCCAAGTTTCACTTACCAAGCCCAAGATCAGTCTCCACATAAATAATGGTCCAAGTTTCTGAATCATCAGTAGTGTTCTGTCAGTTACTGCATACCTTGTCAATGGATATCGTACATCGTGAATTGCTAAACTTGAGTAGTTTCACCAATATGGGGAGAATAAAACGTAATGCTTATGATGGAGCATTCAAGTTGAAAGTTACAGACTTTACAAAGAAACATAACAATTGCGTCACAGAATGTGAATTTGGTGTTTTGGAGAAACAAGTGCATGACTGGCACAATAATAAGTCAGCTATAGGTGATAGTGCCAGGCATCTGAAGAAAATCTGAATAATGGAAAGCCCTTATGCAAAATGGGAGTGTAGTTTGAGTGGGTTCTGGAGCAGTGTCAAAAATCGGCATGCAGTAACAAGAAATGCCATTAGATTGAAGGCCTTTCTATTGCCAAGGTTAATAGTGATGAATCATTTAAAGCTCCAGCTCGATGGTGTATACAATTATTGCAATGTCATGGACTTGCACACACACTCACATAGACCAGAAACTGCCTGTCGCTGTTGATGAAAAAGTGGATAGTTTCTTGAAATTTGTTATAAATGAGAGGAAACAGAATGATTTTAATCTGGCACACATTGGAAATATGGACGAAACTCCCATTTTTTTTATATGCCGGGAAATTCTACTGTACACCCACCTAGAGACAATAACGACTTTGGGGAATAAGAGACATGTCACTGTATTATTAAGTTGTTTAGTGAATGGCATGAACTGAAGCTGCTAATTGAATTTAAACACAAGAATATCCCTAAAGAAAAGATGAAAGTGGAGTTGTTGTAATCATTAATCCTAAGTGATGGGTAGATGAAGCAATTTGTTTTGTCTGGATTGAGAAAGTATGGAACACTAGAGCAGGTGCATAGTTGAAACCTAAGGCATTGCTTGTGTGAGACAGGTTTCGAGCACATTTGATGCAGTTTGTGAAACAAAAGTTGCGGTGACATCAAACATACCAAGCTCTTATCCCTGGTAGCACATCTGTACTGCAACCATTGGAAGTTTGTGTAATCAAGCCATTTAAAGCAAAATCAGTGGCCTAAAGAATTGGCAAAGGCAGGAAACCTAAAGCATCCAGGGACTGATTAAGTTTATCAGTGGGTGAATAATGCATGGGAGGAAATTCCACTGAAAATGGTGGTCAAGTTATGTAAGAAATGTGTTATTTCCAATACTATGGACAAGACAGAGGATGATGAGCTCCTCAATGATTTCATTCGAGACAAGACAAACACCGAAGCTCCCACAGATGCAAGCAAAGACAAGGAATCGGATTTGGATGATGAATCAGAGGAGGAATCAGTTGGATGATGTTTACAATGACTGGACAAAGGTGGAGGAATTCAGAACTTTATTTGGTGACTTGGACGATGAGGAGGAATTCTTGGGCTTTGAACTAGATGACATTAGACTGACATTTATAGGATACTGTGAATCACAAAAGTTTGGACTTCTGCACAGTTTATTTGTAGAGGTTTGGAATTATTATAGTATGAGCTATTGTGAATCGAATCATTCTGGACTACCATTTTTATACATGAAACCTATATTCAAATTCATGGATTTATCATATAAATGGATTTGAAATCTTAGGATCATGGATTTGATTACATGAAGATTGACAAAATGTAAGTTGTCAATTTATTTGTGACATATTCCACTCAATAATATAATTGTATTTTACACTGGTTTTGTCTTTATTTTTCCTAACCATCTATCTATCCAGTTTCGGTTATTTTGTTTTTCAAAGTGCAACTCTGACTCACTGACAACAAGTCACCCCTTACAACGAGAAATTAGCTTTCTGCATCCCTTTCGTCAAGTCGTCTTATAATCGTGTATATATGGTAGGTGTTCCTGGTAAAAGAAAATCTGAAATCAAAAATATGCTACCACAAACAATAAACATAGCCTGAAAAAGAATGCAAGCAACAGCCTTACCTTTGACATCAGATGCATTGACTGGAAATTGAAGAGTGGTATCAACTTCTGGAAAACTGTCAGATAGGGAATTCTTCTGGTAAAATTCTACCAAATCCTGAAACATGTAATTTAATAATAATAACAACAACAAAGAGCTATTACTATGGCATGCCATGAAAAATCCCCACTTTCACTTTCTATATGATTTAAAAATTGTCATCACCCAAAACATGAACATTATATACATTTTTCAAAATAAGTGCTATCTTCATGCCTGATAATAGAAGGTACTGCCTGATATGATGTGGAGGCATTCCCTCCCATCTGCTGGGGTGGTCTAGTCACCCCCTGGTTTTCGTTATCTTTGTAACTCATCAGAAGGAATTGGTCTTGTAGATTCATTTTTTCAACTAAATCTAAAATATTTAGAAGCACATTTACAAACCTCAAATATACTTCAAAGTTAAGAGGTCACTGTACCACATGTAATGTTATTTACTTACTCACCTGCCATCTCTGTGGCAAACAATATGTAGGTCAGACAAAAAGGGAATTCCAAGTGAGAATAAAAGAACACTTAAGGGACATCTGTAATAAGGGGACCCCAGTGTCGAAACACTTCTGATCCAGAGCTCTCTAGTAGCAACATTAATCAGAAAGTTAGAGAACTTTATTGGATACACCAATTACATACTCTACAACCAGTAGAGATCAACATCTATGTTAAACGGAAGCCCAGGCATTTCAGACTTCATGCCTGATAATAACCTGACCACTTCCAGGGACAAAAGGGAAGGGGTTGAAAAATCATAAACATTAAAACTTGTCTCAAAAGACCACTGCTATGAGAGACCACCTATCTTGTGAGACCAGATTCACAATGCAGAGATTTATTGATTATATAGTGTTATGACATGTCATGAGATGCAACCTGTTTTGAGAGATCATAATTTTATGGCAGAAGGGGTGGTCTTTCAAGAGAGGCTCTACTGTAATCATACACTATTATGATGGTGCATTTTTCTTCTTAAGCAGGTGAGACAGGAACCTTAGTATATCTGGGTAAAAACTTTAGGCATATAGAAATATTACACGAAAGTTTCAGCTTAATACAGCATCTAATGTTGAAGACAAACGATTTTAAAAAACTTAAACAGAGAATCTACACATTGACATCACCAGCAGCCAGATTAAAGTGATAGCTATACATCGCCAACCACTGAGAAAAAGTAAAATTAACTAGAAGGTTGTGCCACAAGTGTCATTACAAGGCTGTGCTAGAAGTGTCATTAGAAGGTTGTGCCACAAGTGTCATTACAAGGCTGTGCTAGAAGTGTCATTAGAAGGTTGTACCCGATGCTATAATTGTCATTAAAAGGTAGTGTCAGAATTGTCATTAGAAGGTTGTGCAAGACACCAGAAGTGCCCTTAGAGGGTTGTGCTACATGCCAAAGTGTCATCATAAGGTTGTGCCAGAAAGGTCATTAGAAGAATGTGCCAGATGAAACAAATGCCATTAGAAAGCTGTGCTAGAAATGTCATTAGAAGGTTGTGCCAGATGCCAGAAGTGTTATTAGAAGGTAGTGCTGTTAGTGTCATTAGATGGTTCTGCCAGATGCCAGAAGTATTAGAAGGTTGTGCCAGACATGTCATTAGAAGATTGTGCCAGATGCCAGAAGTATTAGAAGGTTGTGCCAGACATGTCATTAGAAGATTGTGCCAGATGCCAGAAGTGTTATTAGAAGTTTTGCAAGTCATTAGAGGGTTGTGCCAGATGCCAGAAGTGTTATCAGAATGTTGTGCCAGAAGTGTCAGAAAGTTGTGTCAGATGCCAGAAGTGTCGTTAGAAAGTTGTGTCAGATGCCAGAAGTGTCATTAGAAAGTTGTGTCAGATGCCAGAAGTGTCATTCGAAAGTTGTGTCAGATGCCAGAAGTGTTATTAGAAGGTTGTGTCAGATGCCAGAAGTGTCATTAGAAGGTTGTGCCAGAAGTGCACATGTATTAATAATAATAATAATAACAATAATACTATATTTATAGAGGGTGACTCATTTAGTCAAGGACTATTCTCCTTTGAGACCCTCATAATAAAAAAAAATAACAATCTGCATCATACGAAACATAATAGTAATTACTATTTATTTTAACATGTCTTTAGTATTATGAATGCTAAATTCTATTATAAGCTAACATACTCATTATATCTCTTCTTAAATACTGTAATATTTTCTGCAGATTATATATGCAGTGGAAGCTTGTTCTACAGAACTGTACCAGAGTATTGGAGGCTTTTCTTAACTTGCCCTGTTCTTGGTTTTAGTGGATGAAGCTTTCCATGTGATCTTGATCTCAACTGGTAATGTGTTGAATAAGGCCTTAAGAAATCCTGAAGATACTCTGGTGCAGCTCCATGTAGACATTTATATACAAGAACTGCCTTGTGAAAAACAATTCTTTCACATATTGTAAACCATTTTAGTTCTGTAAACAATGCTTTTGATGAATAATCAATAGATGCATCTAACGTAATGCATGCTGCACTTTTCTGAAGTTTATAAATCCTGTCAAGCTGAGATTTGGCACAGTTTCTCCATACAGTTGAACAACAATCCATTGTTGGAAGAATATATGACTTGTACTATAGAATGTGAGTTTCTGTAGGTAAATATTTCTTGATTCTGCTGAGTATGGCAATTTTGGATTGCAGTGCTTTACAAAGCTTGTCAATATGGTCATCCCTTGTAAATTATTATTTACATACACACCTACAAGCTTTTCATGTTTTACATTTTATAACACGATTCATTGAAAGAGATAATTTTGGGTTCCCTAACTTATGTAGTTTTTGTGATGTGCCCAAAATCATACATTTTGTTTTATCCTTCATTAATTACCATCTTCTTTTGTTGTGCCCAACTTTTAACTCTAACAAGATCAGAGTCTAATCTTGTTTGGATAACTTCAGTATCAGAACTATATGTATACAAGGTTGCATCATCTGCAAACAAATCTGTATTTGTGGAATAATTATTGATTGGAAGATCATTTACATAAATAAGAAAGAGGAGAGGGCCTAAAACAGAGCCTTGAGGGACCCCTGAATGAATAGTGCAAGTTTGTTAGCTAATATTGCCAATGGTTACTTGTCGAGACCTTTGGTTTAGGTATGATCTAAACCAGTGTAACTGTTCAACCTTTGCACCAGAATTTCATGATCAACTAGCTCAAAGGCTTTCTTGAAGTCAAGGAAAACAATCCCAGTCAAAGAACCAATATCCATTTCTTGTAGCCAAAGACCTGTTAATTTGGTGAGTTCTGTTTGGCATGAGAGATGTTTTCTAAATCCTGATTGTGCATTATGAAATGGAAATTAAGTTTTAAAAAATTCATAGACCTTCATAGCTACTTGCTTTTCAAATAATTTTGATAAAATAGGTAGAATGGTTATTGGTCTGCAGTTCCCTGGATCCTCCTTTTATCCTTTCTCAAAGAGAGGTGTAACCTTTGCACTTTTCAAGGTATCTGGGAAGTCACCACTCATTATACTTAAGTTTATAATATGTGTTAATGACTTTGTTTTTTCGAGTGCAGCAATTTTAAGAATTTGTGGACCAATGCTATCTAGTTCAGAGGATTTTTTAATACTCGACTTATTGAGCATATAAAAAACCTCAACTTCACTAACATTAGCTCTTATAAATAACACAAGGGCATTAAGCTCAATTGGGTTATTTATTCTGGTTATGAATACAGTTACTGGAGATGCTTGCAAAGAAATTATTGAACATTGCAACAATATCTTGTACAGATGTTGCTATGTCATCATTTGCTTAAGTCAACGGGGGAAACTACTTTTCTTGGATGGGTTCAGCTCTTTTAAATGCTTCCACAATGTCTTTGTACTGTTACTTTCATCAATAGCCTGTTTATAGTATTCTTCTTTTGCATTATCAATCAGGTACTTAGCTTTATTCCTCCATTTTCTATAGTTCTACATGCCTTTCTTCTTGTGGAATTTATCCCTTAGGTGCCTAGCCTCATTGATCTCGGGTAATCCACTTGTGTACAATTTGGTGTTTAACCCTTTTTGTTTTAATTGGGGCATGCTTGTCTAAAACTGTATTTAATAATTTATACCATGTGTCTAGAGCAGTGTTGACATCAGCTATATTGCAATCTGAGTGGAAGGTTTTGCAAATTAGATCATATAAGAACTTTTCCTCATCAAAGTGTTTAAAGTCCCTGTATCGTGTTTCAATGTGGTGACCATTTTTAGACAAATTGGGAGCATGTCAAGTTATATAGACCGGATAGTGGTCACTCAGTGCATACACTAGCACATTAATTTCACTTATATCTTCAGGTTTATCAATATAAACATGATAAATGATAGTATCACTTTAACCTGTTACTCTAGTTGGAGTGTTTGAATTTATAGTCTGCATTTTTGTTGTAAATTTAGTAAAATACCACTTATGTGCTGCATTCAATTCTGCAGATCCTGAGAACTGAAGTATAGATAGTACCGATGTAAAAATATTCTTTTGAAGTCCTAACTGAAATTATATTATTGCAATCTGTAATTAGTTAAAAGATTTCATTTGTTTGGAAACATTATACAAGAGCCATCCTGTGCAAAGTTTGAGATGATTTATTATTTTTTTGGGTTTAATGCCCTTTTTAGTACATGACAGGCCATACATAGCGGCCATTATATTTGGTGGAGGAAGAGTCAGAGAAGACAATGGGAAGAACCACTGACCCTTGGAAAGATACTGGCAAGCTTACTCACATACCCACATTGGTCGAGAGAAGACTTGAACCCACAATGACAGAGGTGAAATGAGAGTGATCTATAAAGGTGAGCACCTTAGACCACTCGGCCACCCGGACACCACAAAGTCAGACATTTAGCAAAAGGAGTTGTGTGAATGGTACATTGTATGTCTGCCCTGTGTTTAATAGTTCTCTTTGCAGGCAATAGCAGGGCAAAGTTGACTCTGGAGATTATTGCCCAATGAATCTCAGTGACATTGACCTTTGATAAAGTATGCAGTCTTGAACTAAACGTATACTCTATAACAAAAGCTATTGTACAAACTGTCACAATCATCTTGAACTTTTACATTTTGACACCAAAAGCAGCAGACCTCTACCATAACTTAAGTGCAAGCCCTCCACAAACTCTGGCCAAGGTATATGGTCTTGAATTAAAGTCAAAACGCAAACAAAAAATTTCATCTTTCGGTCAGTGACCTTGACCTTTGATATTGTGATTCCAAAATCAATAGGCTTCTTTCTTATCCAGTCCATTATGTAGGTGGAAGTAGGGTATGGCTGACTCCGGAGATTATTGATGGTATGTAGTCTTGAACTAAACTTACAGTGCAGAAACCACTATTTTTTTCTCAGACTTACCATGACTGTGACCTTTAGACCCCCAAATTTATAAATTTCTTTATTAATCTAAGAGCATGCCATCCACAAAGTATGGTAAAAAAAACTTCTAGTTATTGTGCAAAACTAATTTTTCTATGAGTCACAATAACCATAACAATGACCTTTTGATCACAAAATCAACAGGCTTCTTCAGTACCTAAAAAGTGCAATCCTTCCATAAACTTTGCTCCGAGACTGTGGTCTAGAACTAAAGTTATTATGCAAAATCATCTTCTCCTTTCAGTAACACTGACCCTGATGTTTTTTATTTTCACCGTCAAATCAACAGACTTCTTTTTTTGAATCCAAAGTAAGAGCCATTAAAAATTTTGGTGAAGGTACATGGTTGGCAACTGAAATAGGTTTTCAACTTACTCCTTACTCCATGTGCAAGCTATCTGAAAAGTTTTGTCAGGTCTGTGATGTAGAACTACAGCTATTGTGTAAAAAACATATTTCTTCAGTCACAAATACCATGACCTTTGACCTTTTGACCCCAAAAGTATGAAGCTTCTTCCTTATCTGAAGTGCAAGCCATGTACAATGTTCAGTTTAGGTCTGTGATGCAGAACTAACATTATTGTGCAGACACCACTTTTCTCTTTTCAGCTAAAGTGAACTTGACCTTTGACCCCCCACCACACACACAAGGTTTCCAACTTACCCCAAATACAAACCGTCCACAAAGTTTGGTCAAGGTCTGTGATGTAGAACTAACGTTATTGTGCAGAACCCATTTTTCTTCTTCGAGTCACAGTGATATTTACCTTTGACCTTCCGACCCCAAAATTGAAGACATTCTTCCTTAACCAAGGTCCAAGCTATTTACAAAGTTTGGCAATGGTAATGTGGGCCACCATAAGGGGCAGGCGATACAGGTGACTGCCCCAAGCAGGGGGAGGTGCCGTTTTGTGGAGTTTGCAGTATTTTTCCAAGGGTGGGGGTGCCGAAAGCAACACTTGCCTGGGGCACCGTTTTGTCCAGCGCAAACTTGTGATGGCCCTGATGGTAAATGGTGGAGAACTTGAGTTATTGTGTGGAAATGAAATAGGAACAGACAGATGGTTGTATGCATGGATGGACATCATTACATGATATGCAGAACCTTATGGTGGCGCAAAAAAATTGGACAGATACCACATTTACAGTTAGTATTAAAAAACACTTGATTGAGATCTGAATGAGATTCCAGACAGTGGAATTGTAAGATTAGCTGAATACCATCACATGATCTCAAATCTGGCAACCAATGGGTTATGACTCATAGTTCAATCGGTTATTGTTTAGGATGGCAAAAGAACCAAGGACAGCATGTGCATTGGCTGAATTCACCCAGTTCATACTTAGCAAGATGGAGGCAGATTTTATGCAGACTAATTAGTAGACTGTTTAAAAATCCTTGATCTGAACTAGTATAATATGATGCTATGAAAAGCTACTTCTTAATACATGTACACGCATGCAGGCTTTTTAAAACGGTCCAGTATCCAGTGCTTTTATCCTGATGTATTTTCTGAGTGCTGAGTGAAATTATATAGACAGAAAAGAAAGTTTATGCAATTTATTTGAAGAAAAAAACCCCACAATTCTAAAAGTATCTCCTCAATTCAAATAAAGCATCACCTGTATGTAAAAGTCAGTCAAGTCCTTAATGAGCCAATGTCTTTAACATAGAGGTTGAATACCACTGTAAAGTAAAAACGAGTTCCTGGAATGCTAAATCTGAAAATCCTTGGCCTTTTCCGTCAAGTCGAGAAAGAAATAGTGGATGTAATTCTGTGCCATTTAGAACTATATTCAGAAGTATTTTTGTTCACATGGTACAATATGGCAGTGGAAGGAAACAAGTCTCAAACAGAACGTTCTCAGTTTTTGTCACAACATATGCGGTGCACTCTGCTAAGGGTGAATCAAACTATGTGTATTCCTACAACTGCTATGGCATAATCCAAAAACCTTGCAAAGTCACCAGAGCAAGAAATGTCAGTCACTGCAACCTGCTTATGCCTCTAGTGAGTACTACCTGCTATGATGAATATACCCATCAAGTTTATTATTGTACATATAACAGTATCAGCTAAACTGAGCTAAATGCAAGACCTTAATGGTAAAAAGAACAACAACAACAACAGAGCTGTTGGAAAACTGACCCTTCTGTCTAGACTATGCTTTCCAGGTGTGACAAAAATGATTCACAAAACACTGTCTTTTAAGAACAAATGTCCTTTATGTGGAAGTGTCCACCAAACTAGGTCTTAGTGAAATCTAAGTGCCCTATATACTTACAGGAACTGAATGGAAGAACCTTGTGTCTGCTAGGTAGTAGGCACCTTCTTTACTTCTCTCCACTCGAATATGCCTCACAGCATTGGCATACCTGTAATAGTACATGATAATTAGTATGTTAATTATGGAAATTGTTGTAATCAAAGTACCATTAGTATTGTTGAATATTCTGATATCAAAGTACTAATAATACCAATAATAACCATAATACTTATAACTGATGTAGTACTAGTAATAATAGTAAAGTTTAATGGCATGTCAGCACAATACTGGGATCTGGTGCCAATTAAAGATAAAGTTCTACAAATTTAAATAAAAAGAATTGCAAAACAAATCTAGGAAGATAAAGCCTTCCTAATAAACATAAACACAACATACTAAATGAAAAAAGTTTAAGGTAAATATGTTAGAAATGTAATGATAAAGGTAACTGATGTTCCCACAGATTAGGCTGAAATCATGCCCACTGTGGTGATATCATGCCCACTGTGGCAATACCATTTTTCTCTCAATGATACAATTCAATATCTCATTATGAAATATATAATAAATATCTCTATTAATCCTTTGCCTTTTATATTTATGATGGAGAACTAAAAGCAGCAAATATCAAGTAGAACATGGCAAAATGTTGTTTGGAGATAAGAGGTTACATTTAAATGGAGTGGTGTCTCCATGTACCATTTCAAAGAACTACAATATTTTTTGAAGAGTTATTGTTGATATCTTTGAGTAAAAATATGGATCTGATGTATGTTTTTTTTATCTTTTGAAAATATACCAATATCAGACTTCTGCATTTGAATGTACAGTATTTTTGTAATTCTTTCCAACAATTGTCATAACTTGCTTTTTCATTTTCTTTTTCTCCATCTATTGATGAGGATATTGACTGTAGGTGTAGCATTAGTCATTTCAAATCTAAATTTTTTTAAGGATCACTGTTTATTTCATAACCTATCACAAAGTGACTACTATATCAATTCTACATTAGCAGATTGTTTGTTCTAGTAATATGACAGTAATAGTAATATGACATTTCAATATATATATCTGAGGACTGGTAATACCTGTGCCAACATTTTGTGAGAGTCATACTTTTAAACAATGCAATCAAAATTTAAAATATGATAGTTATTTGATTTTAATTACACAACATTAATATTTTTATGAATTGTAATTACACTCAGCAAAGGTTTAGAATAGGCTTTATCTTATTGATAACTGTGTTGATATTTTTATGAATTGTAATTACACTCAGCAAAGGTTTAGAATAGGCTTTATCTTATTGATAACTGTGTTGATATTTTTATGAATTGTAATTACACTCAGCAAAGGTTTAGAATAGGCTTTATCTTACTGATAACTGTGTTGATATTTTTATGAATTGTAATTACACTCAGCAAAGGTTTAGAATAGGCTTTATCTTATTGATAACTGTGTTGATATTTTTATGAATTGTAATTACACTCAGCAAAGGTTTAGAATAGGCTTTATCTTACTGATAACTGTGTTGTAATTACACTCAGCAAAGGTTTAGAATAGGCTTTATCTTAATGATAACTGTGTTGTAATTACACTCAGCAAAGGTTTAGAATAGGCTTTATCTTACTGATAACTGTGTTGATATTTTGTTGTTTATTAATATAGCCTATGTGTTAATTAGGTTTTTTTTCTTTCTTTTTTCTTTCTCTTCTTTTCTAACATAATGGAATTAATATTAGTATTGCAGGCTGTTATATTATGATATACAGTTAGAAGTGTCGAGTCATAGAGAAAACATCTCTATAATGGTTTTGTACATGCCCATTGAAAATGGGGAGGCAGACAACGGCCCGAGCAGGAAGGCATTTTTAGACTCGTAACACATATTTTCACTCTCCTCCTAAGTTAGTGATCTACAGCATGCCTTGATTTTATCTTGGTTTTCAAGCACTTCATGATTGGAGATCATCCTCACCTGTGAAGCTTCTTGAGTAGGGATTATGCTGGGACCATCTGAGGCCAGTAGAATAAGATCCTAAAGGGTATACTAAGTCTGGGACCCACCCACCATTGGCCCATGATCATCCTTAAGACTCTAATTTTGACACAGGTCTTGGAAACTTGACTACATTACCTCATGAATGTAAAAACTTGAAGTCTGTTACAAACAACCTGAAGAACTATTCAGCTACTTCAATTTGAACTTGAAACAGGTTATGTGATTGGACCCTATGACCAAATTCCATATCCACCATATCACATCCACCCCTTGGACATTGCAGAAGGCAAATACTCTGGTAAGAAGAGACTTATTGTTGACCTATCTGCCCCTCTCGACAACTTGGAATACACTAAGTCTTAATGGTCTCATAGACAAGGGCAAATTTTATCTGCCTTATGTCACATCAGACGATGCTATCAGTATCTTCAAACACTTGGTAGGAAGCTGGATGTGTAAAACTGATAGCAAGGTTCCCTGGTCTTTAATGAAAACTAAGTTGTCTTTATCAATAAACTGTTGGGCCAACTACAGTTCATGAATATTTGGTTATCACTTTACACTCTAACAACATGAAGACCAGGTTACCTGTGTATAACATTTGATGGATATCTGGTATTTTTGTAGTCATTCATCAACAGGAAATCTTGTACAAAATGTGAGCTATTGAGCAGACTGGGACACTTGAATGTTCCATGTAGAAAGATCTACTATGGTTATGCTTTTGAGTTGTATTATATTTCTCAGTCAGCATCTGTCAGAGCTTTACATCATCATGTCCAATTGACTGCTGAATGCAGGTCAGACTTAAAATTGTGGTCTCTATTCCTGTTAGAATGGAATGGTATTTCATTCTTCTTAAATGACAAAGTGACCCCAGTTGAAGATGTACAATTTTATACTGCTACTACACCAATAAATTTTGGAGGTTATTTCTGCAGAAAGTGCTTTCAGGGACATATTCCCCTTAACCTCATTCTTCCTTGAATTTCAGCATCTATTACTCTATTTTAACTCTATCCAGTTTTAGTCTCAACTGTGTTATGGAGGAATAAGTGGACCAAGAAATGAATCTTGGTGCATTGTTATAACTCTGCTACAGTGGATATCATTAACGAAGGACCTCTGCTCATCATATATTGTCACACCTTGCAGCAACTTAGTTAGTCTACTATCAAGTTGTACTTTGCAAGAATTAGATTCCATTACCTAACAAGCTAATTATTTGAACCCTTTTCAGGAGTCTGACAAAGTACCATGTATAGTTTAAGTGCCAAAAAGGAATAACAGTTCAAATATAAATCCCATTTTACCTATTATATACAAGATGGTGTAGCAACTCTGTAACATGTTACACCAGGGAGTTTTTTCACCTGCAGTAGAATTAACTTTGCACTGCATGTGTCTTGTGGCATATTTTCCTTCTCTTGACATGCAGTGAAATTATAGTTAAATCTTTGCAAAGCATTTCATCTTTCAATTACCTGAGGATTCCAGATTTGACATTTTCAACAGACAGATTCATGTCTATAAAATACTTGGCCATTTTGAAAGACAGACCCATTTCACACAGGGTAAAAATTTCATTTTATAGGAACTCTTGGTTGTGTCCAGTGCTGTAAGCAGAACAGTATTTGACCTAGCATTGTTCGAGTGTTATAACAGAGAGTTATGACACAAGTGATCTTTTTTTGTGGATTCTATGGGACACCCTTTTCATACGGAACTATTTCTGACTTACTTAAAACTGTTACTGACATCCCTTGGTTATAATGAACATAATTATTTGGGTCATTATTTCATATAGGAGCAGCCATAACTCTGGCTGCCACTGGCGTAGAAGACATTTGGATCAAAACTTTAGGACCCTGGTCATCTTCATGATATACATATGTGCTACATCAGAGTAGACTCTAACAGGATTCAGTCTGCTCAAGGGCAGTCGCGTACAGAACTTTATTTGTCATGTGCTTCATTGTTCACTGTGCTTCCTAAAGGTACATTGGCTATAGTAACTTTATCAAGGAATTTCACTTGAATTCAGCAACTGATGTTGAAGATATGTGACTTTTAAATACATTGTTCACCATGATGCTTAAGCAGTGAGTCAGTCAAGACTGGAACTCAAGCATATCACAGCAAAAACTTTATACCTACAGTGACATCAAGGAGTTTCACCTGAAATCAGCAACTGATGCAGAATGCTAAAACAGTCAACATAAAAATACTATAACATCATCAACATATGCACACAATGTGCCTATTACATTCCATTTGTCTACATCAAATAGTTTTTGTACAATCGTACTAACAAGATTCCCAGGTTGGATGGATGGATGTACAGCAATCACTAAAATTAGATCTCCACAGTGCTATATTTTTTACCTTTGAAATTCCCAGTCTGCTTATTTTTTGTAGCCTATCAGATAAAGCATTGCATGTCATGTTAGGGAGAGTTACCATCAGTAACGATATGTTCCTAAAGTGTCACTTCAGAAATTTGAAAACTGAAAATTTGAACATAACCTCTTATCAGTGTCTGTCTGATCTCTGTGGAGATGTGATTTTAATCAGATTGGATGTACAGATGACAAACAGTCAGGCAGACCAACAGGGCCAAATCAAGATGCCCCCTGCTTCAAGCAGTGGGGGCATACAAATAGTCATTTGTTATTACATATTTACTCCATAAAGAAGAACTAGTTTTATTTACGTTTATACATGTCCATAGCTAGGAAATGTGTAGCAGCTACAATCACATCTACACTTCTTAATTTCCAATTTTTTTTTACATGAATTGGCAGTAAAGTCACATTTTCAGCTTTCAAATAAGTTTAATACTTTTCTTTTTTCTTAAATGTGTGCCCAAATATTTCCCTCTTAATTAATAGGATCGACTTCTAAATGTTTTGAACAACTTGCATACCTTTAAATATTTTGACACATAATTTGTGAAGGGGATGCACCCAATGTCATAGAATTTTGCTTGTAATTTGGTGAATTCAGCCCCTTTTCCCTTTGCATGAATTCCCTGCTACATCATGAAATTAAGTATATATATACCAATTCCAACGTACCTGATGCTGAGCGAGTACTCTCCTCTCCTTGCCGCATTCTCACTGACCCGGATCAAGAAGCTACCATTGGGAAAACCATTTAATTTTTTTACTGCATCATCTCGACTCATTGGTCCAACGTACCTGGTGTAAACAAGTCATGTGACAAAGTATGTTTTGAAAAAAAAAATATATCATAGGTTAGTCCTTTTCATGATTAAAGTTCATAACATCCTAATAACATGAAATTCAAGCCTTACTTTGTGTAAATTTTAAAAAATCTATCTGAATAAATACATTTTATTGTTCAACAGTTCAACAAATATCACTCATGCATTTAAATTAGCTCTCAAATTTCTTCATTTACACTTAAAGTTAACTTAATTCAAGTAAATTCTAGTACATGTAGCTTTTTCTATCCAAAAATTTGATTGCAAATGCATCTGTTGACAATTAAGTTAGTCTGTTAGATGAGTCATATCTGAGCATTCAGTTTTTAAAGTGAATAAATAATATGTAGTTATACAGACCTGCCAACCCTTACAAGACTTTCTCTGTAAGGCAGTCAAATTCTTCCATAAGTTAGACCAATTTTCAGTAAGGTGCAATGAAATATCATGTACTGCTATTCTTGACTTTGAAATCATGCATTTGAAATGTTCGTGGTCTGATGCAGCAAAGGCAACATTATGTTCAACTAAACAGTTTGTAAGTACACTCAGACCCTAATAACATCCAGTTCAGTTTCAGAAACTGCAGTTCCAAACACCATGAAAGTCAATGGCTCATTACCAGATCTCTCAACTCAATGTACTCTTTTCTTTTTTTAAACCCTTTACCACATAATATCTGTTGCTCTGTAGGCTGTCATTACATATGTGCCAAAACCACTGAGTACAGTATGTATAAATAGAGCACGTTACCTAAACGATTCCATGCTAATAGGCTTGCCTGCAAATTTTAGAGCAGGGTGTAATATATGTTAAGCTCAACAGAGTTTTTAACCATTTTACCCTTTTTGTACATATCTGTTATCTATAGATAAGTTTAAGAGTTAAATCTGATCATTATGCCTATACAATTATTTTGCGCTTAAGAATTTTTTATACACTTTAAGATCCTGAGAGAATTCGTTCACCGTCTAGTCAGTGAAGCCTTGTGACCAAACATAGCTGACCTTTCTCAACCTCTAAATCTACTGGTTTGTTGTCTATGTCTGTATCACTAAATCATCAGAATTAGAAAAATTATCAAAATCAGTGTTGATTGCATCAATATTGGAGTATGTATCTGACTTAGTGAAGTCTTCATAGTCATAATTCTAATCATTCAAACTCTAGACAGTGCTGAATGAAGTCTGCAGCCACCATTTTGGATAAGGAAGAATCCAACCCAGTTACTTTCAATAGCAGATTGCGACTTTATCTTACATAGCAACCACATGATGTTACATCATGGTCATTTTCCTCACTGCCTATAGTTTCTAATAAGGGGTTTTCCCCCAAGCAAGTGCTATGAAAATCAGCTCAAAATAGCTGATGTTGACTGTAGCCATTGAAATGCTTTTCTATGAAGATGATGCACAGGTATTCAAATGCACTTGTATGTGAATTGGATAGAGACACCAAAACACACTTCTACTGAAATATGGTAGAGGCATATAAAAAGTGCTTACTGGTATGTGAGGTAAAGGGTTTTCATGTGGCATCTATCCAGACGTAAGCAATACTCAAATTGACTTGACACGATGTCCAATAAATGTAATTGTAGTCTTTCCAAGTGCAGCCAAGAATCTGAATATTCATTTTTATTATTCTGTGCTGATTGTTTGTACTTTTTAACAGGCTGATTGCCCCTTTCACCTTCATGAGTTTTCGTTTGTTGGATGACATTTCTAGATAATGCTACAGAGTAAAAGCAAAAGCTTGATCATGTAGTAAGACTACATGAATAACAAAGGCAAATTAAAGGAGCTGAGATACTCCTGTAAAGTTGGTGTGATTCCCTGACCAACACTACTGAAACTAATACAAAAACTTGGATCCGGACTAAACCTGGACAAGACAAAATCCAGACTTGACCGTAACAATCATATTTTCATATTTTTAAAAAAAATTTTTAAAGTCTGTAATTTAAGGTATGGTCAAATTGTACGAGTGGGCAGGTCTGTTTATATCAGAGCTCTTTATTGTCTCTTATTTCAAGTAGTATATTAAGTCATTTCACATTTCATAATAATAGTATATTAAGCAATTTTACATTGCATAATAATAGTATATTAAGTATTTGTTATATGCAAGATCATTTTATGCTACAAATAAATAAATAAATAAATACACAGCACTATTTTTACATACAATATAAACATGCAATATATAGATACAAGGACTGTTCATCAACAAATCTTGAAAATCAATTAAAGGACAAAACACCACAACAGATTTACTTTAACAACAAAATGCCTATTTTCAAAAGTTCCAGTTTACATGCTGCCATTTAAATATATAATTATATTTAACAAAATGCTCACTTTTCTTTTAGCAAAAACCAAAAAGAAAGATTCAGAATAAGGCTTAAATTTAGTACTTGGCTTCTTTTGTATTTGTAATTAAAGTTATACACTTTCATACAAGATGAATGAATGAATGAATGAATGGAAATCTCTATAACCAATAAATATAATACAATTATTATTTCATTTAAAACTTTTACCAAAGTAATGTAATATGTAATAAACTCTAGATCACTGAAACAAAATCCTATGATAAATCTAGAGAATGATGTGTGCCTGAAGTGTAATTTGGCCATTTAAACGTTCATGAAAATGAGTTCCTTTAATTCATCATCCCCACGTGCCATATTTATGTTTTATGAGGTAGTACCCTAGTTCTGAGCTCTGTAACATCAACATCATTCATGATACACCAAAGCAGGTGGTATTAAAGAAAAGGAGTAAGATGTAGTTCTATGGTGATACCAAATAATGTAGACTTTCTACTGAAGTTAAAAACTACAGTGGAAAAAACTAAATTGTTTTAGAACAGGTTTCTTTTAGGCCCAAAATTACCAGTTTCGGAACCGGAATATGTGTCTGGATTTTAGTCTTTCTGCCACTAGATCTGAAGCAGACTGGTCAAAACTGCATATGGACAGTTGAACCTTTGCAAAAAGTAGGGTAAGTTTGAGATTTGGTTTAAAAAGGGGACAAAACACGAAAATCCTGAGTCCAATAAGAAAAAAAACAAAAAAGGCAAATTATCACCTTTCTGCACCTGTTTGCAAATTAGCCAACTGAAAACGCCTTTTCTACAGTTAAACATCCGGCAAAATGAAAATCTCTTGGTAACAGACGCGTTTGGATGCAATCAGAAGTAAACCCCCAAAACACATTTCCTACCCCAATTTCAGGCAAAAATGAAAAGAATCTCTAGGGGAAAACGAGTTAACCTCAAAAAAAGTTTTAGTGAAGACTGAATCCAAAACATAGAAATAGTTAGGGAAAGAAAAATGGGAGTGTGAGATTAAAGCATAAGACAGGTTGCCAAGTCTGTGAAATGTGAATAAGAAATTATAGTGCTTGCTTGCAATGATGAATCTTGTCACTAAAATTGTTGACATATAATGAACACCCTATCCTGGGCCTCAAAAGATCATGCATCAGTGAAACACACTGCAGTAAGAAAGACCTTGTTGTAATGAACAAATCCTATGCAACCGGAGTTGTTTGCTATATTATATAACTACGGTAATGTATAATACATGTTACAATTATGAAGATGAAAAAGGTTCAAAGTCTGCAGCTACATGCACACAAAAATCTTCTCAAGTGGTGTATTAATGATATTCAAACTGTTGCTTGCATGGTGGAAACCCCTGATTACTAATCACACATGGGACGGGAAAAACTTCTAAATTTTTTTATAGTGTTCATTTTTCAGAACAGGAAATGGACTTCAAAAATCTTTTCCTTCCTTGTAATCACCACAAAGGACAGAAATAATGTTCATTTTTTCAAAGTGTTTGGTTTTCATAATAACAGTCTCACCTGGGATCAATAGGAAAACTTCATTTTTAAGGTGTTTAGTTTTCAGAATGGTAATTAAAAAAAGGACAGGAAAACTGTTCATTTTTAAAAGTAGTAGGTTATGGGAAGTAGTCACACACGAGTCAAACCAGTTTTCCACAGACCACAGTGTCTCACATGTATCCATGTATGAATGTATCACCGCAGACCCCGGCATCTAACAAGTTTTCATGCAATAATGTATTCTCACCTGTATCTGACCTCACAAAAACTTTTTAAAAAAAATTAACACGTAGCTTTCAGAATGGTAATACCAACTGGAACATGAAAAGTCTGGTTTCTCTTTTTTAATGTAGTCAGTCTCAACAGTAGTCACTAATGGAACTGAATATTCTTTGCAGGTGTTCAGTTAAGAATCAAAGGATGAGAAAACTTGTATAACTTTCAAATTTCAGAATAGTAATTTTTCATGGGATGGGAAAACTACATTTTAAAAAAAAGTAGTCAGTTCTTAATAGTAGTTACCAAAGGGATTGTATACATTTTTGCAGATGTTCATTTAAGATTTATACACACAAGACAGGACAAATGTTTAATTTCAGAGTCATCCAGATTTGAATAATAATCATCAATGGGACAGGAAAATGGTTGAAGGTAGGTATCAAGTTCTGAATAGTAGAGATACTCGAGACAAGAAAACTGCACACTTTTGGTGTTTAATTCTGATTAATAACATATGGGACAGGAAAACTATTTTCAAGGTGTCCAGTACTGAACTGTGGTCATTCTTGGGACAAGACAACTGTTTTAAGTGTTCAGTTCTGAATGGTAATTTCACATGGAACAAGCAGAAATTTATTCAATTCCTGAGATGTTGAAGAATAATAATTTACTTATTTCTTAATTGTTCTAAGGTCTACACAACTCATGAATAAAAACAAGAAGCTGGAAATGACCCGCATGTCGAGTTTGTCGACAAGCTTCGATAAAACAGGCAAATAAAAAACCTAAACACTGTGGTTAATCTAGGGTGTGAACAGATATATGAACAGACATAATCAAGATGCAAAAAATTCATTTTTAGCTGTATTCAGTTTTCGAATTAGTTTTTATATGCTGGACTAGAAACCTATTCCAATTTTGGAAGTGTTTTCTTTTAAAGATTCAACTACACACACATGCACATACACAATCTACAATATAGTAAATGGGAAGAAAATTACACTGGAATGTCTGCAATTGTTTGCAAATTTTTATTTCTTGTTTATTTCTACATGCCCTCACATGACTGTAGATAGCAGTGTATTAAAGCATATTTAATGTGTAATAATTGGTTTCCCAATAGCTTCTTCATATTAAACAGAGAAAGCTCTGCCTGCAAATTAGCAGAACTACAGGAATCCCTTAAAAATCACTATTTTCTTATCTTTTCCTTTTGAAACATTTCCTAGTGATTGACATAAGCCTTTTAAGTAGATGGTGAAACTTGTATAAAACTGGAAAAAATATATGGATTAAATTTAAAGATTTAAAACAGCATGTTTTATGTGAAATCTCCATAGGCAACTTGCTGGGTTTTGTCCAACCACCCAAACACTACTAGTCCTTATGTACTTATGTAATGATTTACACCTTGCTGGAACCATACTGGTCAGCAGTTAATTGGAATTTTGTTATGCAATTTTTGATTGACAGATGGCATCCATGACTGAGAGGTAAAAGGTTTTACCAGAAAGGGTGAAGGCTAGTGCAGTTTATTACTGTTAAGATATTTATCTACAAGATTTTTTTCCCAACGGACAAACTGAAAACTGTCACTTTAAAGATCAGAGTACATGTACATATATTCACCAGAAGCAAACAAAAATAAACTCAAGCTTCATGGCTAGAATTACACTCATATACTGCTAAACCTGAACCCATCAATATGTTTGCACTGGTTAATTCCTCAAGATAACAATTTTAAATGCCAACATACACTTCATTGTCAATTGCACCTGACAATGACTAAACACGACTCAACGTTGTATGTACTAATAATTACAGTTAGCACACGACTCCGTGTTGTTTGTACTAATAACTACATTTAGCATGTGGCAGATGCACGGTTCCAGAACACTAACTGACATAGAGAGGAACAAAAAAAAAAAAAAAAAATAGAAAAATGTTTTATTAGAACCTAAAGTTATTTTCAAATATATCACTGGAAATTTTGAATAATTCACAGATTAGCCAAAGGAAAAAACTTGGGAGATTTCTACAGTGTGTGATTTTAACAAGAAATTAGGATGACTCCACACCTGGATGTTACTGCAATGTTGGTACCTTTCATGAACTGTAATTGGCTGAGGACAATCTGTTAATTAGTTTGTGTCATTGTGTCATAGGACCATCAAGTCCTCAACAGTTGCCAAAATAAAACCAGCTTTGTCAACTGAGTAAGTGGAGTTATTACAGCTCCTTTTTTAGCCTTCTGATCTCACAATATTCTCTTTGCCCTATTTATTAGACATGACATTAAGCAGCCTCATGTCAGTCTAAACAACTATACTGATCTGTTGATATATTTCTCTTTTATTTCCAATTAAAATCAAAAGCTATATTCTGATTATTTTAACATGTATATTACACTGGATTTCAGTACGATCTGAGTTGAGCAAGACAGCCTTACTTTGTTGTTGTCCATTTATATTTGCTATTAATTTTAAAAAAATGGGATCCATGGATCTTATCGCATTATAAATGGGTTCATAATTATTTGGGCACAGAGTAATGAGGGATTGGTGTACATACCAGAAAGTGTTGGTGAAGCAAGTGTGTAACTTTTGAAAAGAAAATCTTTAATTTTGTACAAGCTGGTATGCAAATAAGGAGGCAGAGCACAGTCAATAAGTCTTTGGTTGAGTGTCTAGTCAAAATTCAAATTACTTTTGCTTGAACTAGAAAAGTGTTGAAAGCTCATGCCAATATGATGCACTTAAGAAGCAAAGTTCTAAGTCAAATTGAGGTCATAACTCCATAAACTTCTGTCTGCAAATGGTGAAACTGAACTTTACCTAGGTCCTCTAAATTTAAAGCTTCATACTAACTTTGATCTCAGTTGATCAAATGCTGAGCAGAAATGAAAATTTTGATGCAACTGCAGTGCAAATTTCAAAGTCAATCTAGGGAGTATAACTCCATACAATTTTGTTTGGAAATGATGAAAAAACTTGACTTTGATCTTCTTTACATGAAGACTAATACCAAATTTAGTTTCAATCCATTAAGTCCTTCAATGTTATCGAGTGGGAATTAAAGTCATGATGGATGTGATGTGGTAAGATGGACATATATGGGTTAACACTATATGCCTGTGGGGGCATAAAACCAATAACTGCAAAGATGCAAGAAATGCTACTGTTCTTGGAGTTATCGATGCCATAGTTATTGTCAAACTTCACACAGGGTTTACAAAAGGTACCAAAGAAGTAAACACTTCATAACTTTGAGTTACTAACACAAGGAAAGCATGAGAATATAGGATGAAGAGTTTTGCAGAGGACTGTGGAAATGACATTGCTGATTTATATACGTACCAATCATTTGGACTGATATCGTCTGAACTATCATCTGAAGCAGGGACATTAACATAACTGATTTTTTTCGGAGCACATGCTTGGGGACCCCCGTTAACAGCAACATTTGACTTGGGTTTGGTTGTGCCAGGACTTTTTATTTCCCACTGTAGGTAAGATGGCTTTCTGCTTAGCTGGGGAGTAAAACAAAAATAAAAAGATAAATGAAAACCTAAAAATGCTGTGCAAAGTAAGCTGAAGGAAACTGACATTTTTCTGGCCCCCATTTGCAGCTAAATTTGACATGCTTTTGTCATGCTGGGAATTTTTTTTACCACTGTAGGAATGAAGGCTTTCTGCTTAGCTGGCCAGTAAAGCAAAGAAATGGATGAAGAAAACTGGAAATGTAACATAAATAAACCAATGAAAAGTTATACTCTTGTGTGGGAAGAGCTGAGAAAAAAAGGCCACTTAAGAAATGATGGCAGTGCAGTGGTTCAGATTAGGTTTTGTTATTTTCTATTCAATATAAGTACATACCAATCATGTTTACTGACATCAGGTGAATTCTCCTGTGGTGAAGCCATATTTGGTTTCACAGTTTTAACATGTGGCCCACCATTCATTGAGTCACTTGACTTTGTTTTATTGCTCTGTGGGTGAACTGGAACATACGATGCTTTCCTATCAAGCTAATAACAAAAATTAAATAATGCAGATCATGCAGAAACAAATAAACATCAAGCTGTTACATGAAAGATGAAAAAATTGACAAAAGTGGCACACTGAAAAGGAAATATCAGAAGTCTTGATACTGTTTTCATCTAGTTAGTAGTACAATTACAATCCCTATTCTCACAATGTTTTGGAACACAAAACTTGAACACAAGCTCTAATTGTACCCCACACCCAATCCCAGTAGTCTATTATAGGATGCACGATGTGATTTAGGGATTCATGCTAATTTCTGAAAAAACTACACCAAAAAAATAATTTCCCCTACCAAAAAACAACAACAACCAAATGAATTATCAATGCACATAAATTTGCAAGTGCTACCTTTATTTACTTTGTTAAATCTATATGTTAAGAAAAATCCCCATACCCTTTTTCAAATGGAGAGGGGAATGTTCCCCCAAATTTTCAGATCAATAAAAGACCCTGCAATCGGATACAATGCTTAGAAAATACCTATGTTGCAGAAATTTTGTATACAGAGAGACAATGAGACAATGGAGAGAAAGAGACAGACAGAACAAAATTATTTCAGCACTAATAGTGTATCTTTATTCTAAAAAGACAACAGAAATTTAAATTTCATGGACTTTAATCTTGTGCTCAAGTATTATTTACAAAAGTTTTAGGATTCAACAGGCATATCTTTATATATGTTTCAAGATTATGGGTCAATATCTGATGTTAGAATAAAGAGCTAAAATGGCAGAAGAACTAAAATTTCATAACCCACCGAACTTCTATTCCATCTGCTGCTCCTACACTGCTGATATAATGACATATTTACATGTGTAAAGGGGGGAGGGGGCAGGACTTTTGATTTCTGACAAAATTTCACATTTCTGCAATGGGCATCATCTTACATGTTTTTTTAATTTTTTTTCTTTGGCTAATTGATTAATTGGTCCCAATGAAATATGTATGTACAAAAGTCAATGCATTTTAAACAAAAATCTGCTAAAAATGGTTACATACAAATTTAACCAAGAGAAAATGTTAGAATGATGATGTACGAATGACAAAGAATGCTATTACAAGATTTGGTGACAGTCGTAGCAGGAAGATGAAATATAAATCATTATTTGGCAATTCTCATCCTAAAATGAAAGAAAATCCTTAATGATTGTACAAGACAAAAATAACAATAAAATATCAAGATAATACTGACAGTGTTTGTGGCAGATCTATAATTTTTTTCTTCAGGAGTTTGATTTTAAGGATAGTTGGTTGGTTTTGCATAAAATGATCATTTGTTGGATGTTATTTGGTGAAAGTGTACTATTTTTTACCAAACCCGTTCTAAATCTGTGATTGACTAGTGATATAGTGCCACAAAGACCATCTGTAATGTACCCAGACATCTGAAAAATAACAACACTGAAGATATTCATCATGCATCAAGTTACAAAGCACATGTCATACATGCAATATGACGCTTTGGGGAAGAAGTTCAATCTGACTCCTCAGTTAAACCTCTTCTGAAGTGTTATTATACAAGAGACATTATAAAGGTTTGGCTAAGGCCATGTTTGCATATTTCACAGCTACATTCACTATACATTTGTGTACAAAAATGCATCCAACTGCAAATGTTAAAAACGTCAGATCAGCTGCTGTAATATACTCTGGCAGTTCAGGTTCCATGCTATTCGTTCTATTTACCATATATACTCACTTATAAGTTTGATCCAACTGCAAACTGCAATGACCCAGATCTGCCACATAATGCACTGGCAGATCTGACTCTATGCAGTTTGTTAGGAGTAATCAGTAGAACAACATAAACCCTGATCTGCCTGCATATTATGTGATGGCAGATCAAGGTCTATGTTGTTTGCAGCTGGACTCAACTTACACACGAGTATATACGGTACTATTTACTCAACTTTTGTTCACTAGGACTTAATAAAGTGAACAATACCTTCCAATATATGTCATCATCAGGTGGTATATGCTGTCAATATGGACACGGATTAGGACATCATACAACTTGCCTGATACATTCATGCGCGTCTTGAATAAAATTATCAACAACACCGACTGATAATTAAAAGATCATATATATTAGAATATTTTAATTTTTCCAAACTAAACCTCCGAGATCTGTCAACATAAGCAAATTATAAACGTGCACTATGAATTCACTAATTTTTATTGGGCATCAATTTTCTTTGATTCTGTGGTTGTTATATACCAAAAATTTAAAAACCCAATGATCCTTTTGTGAAAACAACAAGATCCCTTCCCCAATTCATGAATTTAAGTACCTACAAAAATATTATTTTTTCCAAAGCCACAAAATAAAAATGACTTCACTGCATATGACAAACAAGTTATTGTAAGAGTAGCGTAGGTGACTCACAGTCTCGTTGGCCACACGCTAAAACTACTCATCCAACCAAGAAATATGACAGTACACATACCGTAACCTATAATTATTATTCATCTGAATGCGTACATACAATTCTACCAGAGAATTAAGCAATGGAATATCTGGGTCTATGTTCTATGCAGTTGGGTGCATGTTACAGGTGGCTAAATATGCTAAACAGAATCAACATTAGAAGATCTTACATGAATTTTCAATTTGAAAGCCAAAAAAAAAAAAAAAAAAAAAAAAAAAATGGCAACATTTCAACAAGGCAGACCCAACAACTAAGTTATAATGTAGCAGTTCAAGATGCTCAAAAAATACAAACAATAAACCATCAACAACAGCACCAGTCACATAAGGTTCCATGTCAAATGTCACATGATAGCGACCATGACAACCATATTGCTGACCTACCAGGGATAAGTGGAAAGGTCAATGATTCTGCCGGAAGGAACACCATTCACCTGTGGGTTATCACTGCCATTAAGACGAATTTTTCCTGAAGTCGTAATTTGGGTTGTTTCATAGGAAGCCCTGTGTCGCTGTTTTAAAAAATTCTGCTATTAAACCTCACAAATGATAAAAAATTTACATACAGTCAGAAGCAAAACTAAGTAGAAATGTGTTCATTAAACACAAAATGCCCTGCCACAATGCCAGAGAAAGTGACCTAAACAAAGAACTTAACTAAGATGGAACAGATGAGAGGACGGATGGTTTGGTTTTGTGTTTTACAGCACAACAACACAAGTAGGTTATTTAGTGCTGAAGTAATTGGAATAAAGTGCCTTGCCCAGGGATACAACACAGTTGATTCAGGCTGATTTGATGGTAGGATTCAAATCTGCACCTTTTCGGTCCCGAATCCGGCATGCTAACCACAGCTACAGTGTCTCCTAGGAGGATGGATGGACAAGGGTTACATTATATGCATGTGGCACACTCTTGGCAGGGCATGCAAAATACCCTGCTTTATTGTGTGACACAACCCTGGAATAAATTACAAAATATTGAAGCACAGAAGTCGTTATTAAAAATTTATCTGTAATGCCCAAAAATTTGTTTCTGAAAAATCATTTTTTGTCTGCAAAAGTTATTGTTCTGTGACTAGGTTCAACAATAAACTGTCCAGGAATGGAGATAATGATCCTTTTTGGGTGTGATAAAAAATTCTAACATTTGCAACACCTAGTAAGGGTGAATTGACTTCTGAAAAATTTGAAAAATATGCCAAGAGGAAATTTGATATAATCCTGGAGAATGTTTGGTTTGATTTGGTGTTTTACAGCATAGTAACACCCTGAAGGTTATATCGTGGCAAGACAATTACAGTCAAGTGTCTTGCCCAAGGACATATTGGACATCATATTGGCACCATTTTCATTTTGGACAAACGACACATCATAAGTCTTCTGGTGAAATCCTCATGTCAATATTACCATCCATCTAGGTAGGGTAGTAATAACAAGATTTTCAAGATAGCCATGATATTTGAGGTCAGATATGTACCATTTTCGTTTAGAACCAACTAGAGATCATAAGAATTCTTTTGGTGAAAAGCCCATGTCATTATGACCATCCATCTAGTAGGTGTTGCGATATATCAAGATTTTCAAGATGGCCACCATGGTAGCCATATGGGTAGCCATATATCAGAACAGCACCATTTTCATTTAGGACCAACTACACAACATAAGAAATCTTCTGGTGAAAACCACATGGCGATATGACTTTCCATTTAGGATCAGTGATAGTGATTTTCAAAATGGCTGCTGTGGCAGCCATATAGGATGTCAGATCGGCATCATTTTCATTTAGGACCAACCTGACATCATAAGAAGTCTTTCAATGAAAACCCCATGCTGATATGACCATCCATTCAGAAGGAGAAACAATAAAAAAAAATCTTCAAGATGGCCACTATTGTGGCCATATTGGATATCTGAGTGGCACCATTTTCATTAAGGACCAACAAGACCTTGGGATGAATGTGTGTGTGTAAAGTTTCATTGCAATTCAATTAGTTTTGGAGGAGTAATAATAAAAAACTTGTGCTAATGGATGAATGGATGGACAGAGGATGATGGATAACTGACCATCCCATATGCTCTTCTGGTCTATGTCCATTAGGGCTAAAAAGAGCTGAAAAATGACAGAATCAGGGGTAATTCAACAAATACAGTCAATCCAGTATATAGTGGTCACTTGGAAAAGCCAAAAATGGCCTTTATAGACAGGTAGCCTTTATACTGAGTCATCTATCTGGACAAGACAAATTTTTTTGTTCATTATATTTGACCTAAACCAATAAAATAAACTCTGAACTATCAACAGAAAAAATGTGCCTGTACATTTATGCCTACCTACCCATTATATATAGAATTTGTATGTTTTGGGGACCATTTAAGGTGACCACTGACCACATTGAGTTGGTGATCACTATATGCAGGCTTGTTACAGGACTAAGTGATGGGAACTGGTGAATCTAACCACCATGAGCAGTTGACCTATTTATAGAAGTGACCAATAATAGTGGTTAGACTGTATTTAGATGTATTACAATAGTCTCTCACTATATATAGATTTTAGGCCTATATGAATTGTTCTTTATTGTGGTCATTCACAATAATGTTGTTCACGAGATAAATAAAAGTGGTATATTGTAAGCAAGGCTTTGTGATAATTAATATGGGTTTGTGATAATTGGTATGGGTTTGTAATAATTGGCATGGGTTTTATAATGCAGTACAAACATCGCGGATTACGGAAAATCCATGTTTCCATGGTGGAAATTATTCTGTCCATACTGTTGTCCATCATGAACCGGATATAGTGGTCATCATGGATGTCCATGTTCTGGGCGGATCAAGTTTTATTGTTCCCATTGGAAAGTTGTTGAAATATAATTATGTAATAGTGCATGTCTACTAGATCACATGGATCTTACCTGTTGGCTGAACTACAGTAGACAGAGTAGAATGCTCTTTTCAATTTGTACACAATGCCTTTTAATATTCAAAAACTTGCCCACTAAAATGCATTGACATACAAGTATTCCAAGAGATGAAAGATACATTTCTGAGCAAAGAATCCCACAAGAATATTTAGGTGCTTCAAAAAATATACAATGTTTAATGACACAGTGATTTTTAATAACCATGGCTAAGAGAGAGAGAGGTGGGGGGGGGGGGGGGTTAGAGAGTGAGAGAGATCCTGCTTTTAAACAAACAAAAAGAAAAAGAAATCACATGTAAGTATTAGTGGGTTCATACAAGAAGAAATAAGATGTTGACGCAATATGTAACATGACTGCATGGACTATTTGTTCAGTCCTTAAAATAAAGAATGCGAGAAATACTGTAATTTTATTTGTCATTTGCCCCCAGTCACTTATAAATTGTTTGCTTAACCTGTTCCCACACAATGAAATATACATAGCGCTATCCAATAGACAACCTTTAGTCCAGCCTCTGTGTAGTACTACTGCATCAAATATACATGTCCATGCAACACATTTTCTCAAGAACTAGACAAGTGTTTATCTTTACCTTAGACCTACTGTTTCTATGTCGACTCTACTAAGCACACTCTGCTGTATTCTTTTGCCATCAGTTCAAACAATACAACTCCTGATTTGGTCATCTGACGAATTTAATATTACAAAATGGACAGGTGAAAGTGATGAAAAATCATAACAAGTTAAATATTTTCAGTAGGAGATAAACTTTGTATGTATTATTTTCAATTGATGCAGTTACAACTTTAAAGAAGTTGGTGTGAATAAAAACAAAACATTTTGTCGCCAAAGAACATGGACAAAATGTATATTTAGACCGGGTTTAGCAATTAAGCCAACAATGTGAAATTACTGGAATTATGTCCATAATCACCCATATGGCGTTGAATCTCTGAGAACCAAAACTAAGTTTAAAGTCACATGAACAAAGAGTGGACTCCCAAGTTTAATTGAAAGTAATAATAATCCAAGGTTAAATGCCTGAAGATAGACATGTACACAGCACAGAAAAAAGGGTAGGGCCAGTTAGCAAGTGCTGAAGGGAAAAAGAAGTTTTTCCATATTGCTGTAGCAGTTCATTTCTCCTGGACATCCATCATATCATCATCTTTTGAAACAGAAATGCCTACTACATGTATTATGCAAACTTAGTTGTGAAATGAGTATCTGTGATAGATATGACTGTATTTACTATACAATAAATAGCCTCAAGTTTTGTACATTGGTTATGTTTTAGCTTCATATAAGCGGAATTTCTTCTTATTCATAGTTTTTTTTCTTGCTTAACTAGTACCGTATTACGCATAAGCTGAACATCATTTCTATAAATAATGCCTTCTATATCATCCAAAATTGCTAAGCCACGTGTTTGCCAAGCCTGTAAAATCTATCTATAATTCCAATATGTGGCTTTGTATTTTTATTGGCTTTAAACATGTATCCCTGGTAGAACTTCTTTATCTACTCTGAACTGGAGGTGGAAGAGGTTTTGAATTCAAAGCTTGTAAATCCCAATTATTTCCTGTTCATTGTGAACTTTTTGTATGAATTCTAGGGTCCTTGTTAATATTGTCAGTGTGTTCATTTTGAGTACTACAGAACCAAACTAGAAATAATAATAAGAAATTAAGAAAACCACAATAACAGCAGGTTAATAACCCAATTAATTATATTCAATCTTTTTTAAACACAAAAAGCATTGCTAAGCAGCATTATACTTATTCTGATAAAAGAGCAATATCAACATTTCTAAATTTTGTCAGCAGACGAATTCCAAAATTAAGATAATTGCAGCACATTTTTAAAAAAAAACATACTCTCTAATGATCAATGTAATTTTTTTTAGTGAAAATAGCTACAAGTTACGTTGGTTGAAAGTTATGATGCATAATGTCTCTCTCATTTTTGCATAAAATAAACTCATTTTATTACAAAGAAAGATGCATTTTTAAAAGAAGAAAGCCTGTCCAGCTGTTTTAAAACATGTCATAGCTATGTGCTTCTGTGACCGACCTCTATTCTATGCAATGTGTACTAAAGATTAATGGGGAAAATACAAATTGTATATGGTTTGTTCTAATACCACTAGAAACCAATTTATGCAAAAATACCACAGCTTAACCTCATTGTGTTTCTTAGTTCATATTACAAGTCCAAAATTTGCTTTTCACAAAGTAATATCCTATTAATTTTATAATGTTTGGTTTTGTAATAGCAAGAAACAATTTCATTAAGAAGTTAATGTTTCTTTTGAAACATTGGTGCTAAAATTGATATCGAAGCTTGACATCTTCCTGACTGACCATTGTTAACAAGAACAGTGGCTGCCTTCAAAGTTAGAATGTCACTCCTTGGCTGGTGTTCGATGATAGATTCACACAAAAAAAGACAAAGAAAGTAATCTTTTTCATGAAAATCACTTCGTTGACAGCCACTGACAGAGCTCAGCCTTCAATACAGTGTAGACGAATTCCGTGCATTTAAAACTGGACACTCTCAAAAAATCAATGTCATTTTCCAAGTCTCTAGGCGATTTTTCCGATGTATGCTCTGT
Organism: Margaritifera margaritifera; assembly: GCA_029931535.1. Classification (NCBI taxonomy): domain Eukaryota; kingdom Metazoa; phylum Mollusca; class Bivalvia; order Unionida; family Margaritiferidae; genus Margaritifera; species Margaritifera margaritifera. The sequence continues at coordinate 2,919,196 of JAQPZY010001641.1, forward strand.
CATGGACAGGGGTGAAAGGATATCCAAGAAATTTAAATCCTAGCATTTTTGTCTACATTTTGCACATTCGTCTGTATGCGTCTCTAGCTAGACCACTGATATATACCACAGACAATGTTACTACTGTATTGTTTGTACAGGTAAAGGCATGAAATTGACACCTGCCATGGTCAGGTTTATGGCGTTGGGGTTTCTCCCATCTGTTTGTTTAGTGTCTTGACTTGTGGAGCGAATGCAATAAAATCAACGAGGGGTACCATAAAATCCACTATGGCTGCAATAACATCCGTGATGGGAGTTCCACTAGAATGAGTGGAAATACACTAGGCTTACTGGACACTTACCAGACATAGTGGCCTTGCAACAGCCATAGTGGACACTTAATCCCTTGCCCCATGTCCACCATGTCAAGTAGGAAATCCGTAATCCATGATGCATGAACTCTGCTTGGTATGGGCATTGTAATAATTGACATGAGTTTTGTAATAATTGGTATGGGCTTTGCAGTAATTTGTATGGGCATTGGACTTTGCAATAACTTACATGGACTTTGTAATAGTTAACATGGGTATTGTAATAATTGGTATGAATTTATAATAATTGATAGGGGCTTTGTAATAATTGATAATATGGGCTTTGTAATAATTGACATGAGCTTTGTAATAATTGACATGAGCTTCGTAATAATTGGTATGGACTTTGCAGTAATTTGTATGGGCTTTGGGCTTTGCAATAACTTACATGGACTTTGTAATAATTAACATGGGTATTGTAATAATTGGTACGAGTTTATAATAATTGGTAGGAGCTTTGTAATAATTGATAATATGGGCTTTGTAATAATTTGTGTGCTTTGTGCAGAACAATATTGTGATATGGTATATTTTAAATTAAATGAAAAGTACACAGTTATAATAAGCCAAGAACTAAAAAAGAGAGAAATAAATGTCAATTTCAAAATATCCCAGCACAATGAGACATATGACCAGAACCTTATTATATTATGGACTGCATTATACTGAGGTATCATGGTACAATGAGGTTTTTGTAATGAAAAAGTATATTAAGTATGGGTTTTTTTAGGTTTAAAAAAAGGGGTTTTCTTTTTTTAAATCTGGAAGTTTGCTATAAGAACAAACATTACAGTGAGAGACTACAGTATTCAGAAATGAATTCACTTTTGTTAATTAGAAATTAAATTTCCATTACAAACATTTTTGACCTAAAAAGAAAATGAAAATAAAGTTAAAACATTTCAAAACAGCATATTATTTATGAACGTAATAAAATTAGAATATACCCAAATCAAATTATTTTTAAAAATACAAAGTTTGAAAGTTGACAGAGTCATCTGAAGCAAGGAAATATTAAAGAAACTTAAAATAATGTCTCATAAAATACTGAATGATGTATATACAAGATGACAAAAAGGTTTTGCATTTCACTTCAAATTTATGGGTATGATGGCTTACTATTTACTTATCCTGGCATAGAAGAAACTGTAAAGTTCACATCTATCTTCAGTCAAATAATGTCACACATAATATGCTCATATTTATTGTGTCTAACCAGTAACATGAGAATAGTTTCTAGGAATAATTAAAAGACTGCCTGCTATGTGTGGTAAACACATATCAGGGTGGTTACAGCCATTCCATTTGGTGTAAGTCTTTTTTTTACAGATGATATCACTTAAATTATTGATGATTTTTGGCACTTGGTCATACTATCACAGATCTTTCTGCTCTGCCCTCCACCCCCTTATTATAGTCTCTGGGCTTTTTGATTGGTTGACACTAAATGCAAGATACAGGAAGGTTCACAATCTTTTGCATTTTGGTAAATTTTTGCAGTGGAAAAGTAATAAATACAGCAAATATGTCACTTCTCATGAAGATGGCATAGCAGTTTTTTTCATTTTTGTTAGCTGGATAGTTTATCATAAGAATATAATATTAAACATCAAGTGGACGCATAAATAAATCTGCAACATATACCAGTATATTGTAACTGGATCAAGTCAAAAACTGAAGTATCTATTAAAACTAGAGAGAAAGACAAAGTCAAAAGAGGGTCTACATCAAAACATGGTGTCAGAAAAGGGACTTTACTCTGTCCAAAGTGAGACATAACCCATCAAAAGCACATCTTTGTCAGACAGACAATGTTCTAACCAAATTCCATCAAAATATGTTAAATGGTTCCTGAGCTATGCTGACTGCATACAACATTCCAAGTTTCCATGTGGAGACAATAATTTGCTTGACAAGGACCATAACTGGAGCAGATGAGGCAAAACCCATAAAGGCACACACAAGTCTAAGAGATGACATTCATATCAAATTGCATCACAATATGTTCAATGCCTCTTGAGCTATGCCAGTAACAAGCAACATTCCATGTGAAGATACAAAGTTAATTGTCAAGGGTCATAACTCTATCCAAAATAAAGCTGATGAGATGAAACTCATAAATGGCATATCTATGTTTATAAGAAAATGTACACCCCAAATTGCATCAGATTGCTTAATGGTTCCTAAGCTATGCTGGTTACAAGGATCTGATGTTGCAGAGATTTAAAATTGATCAAAACAGAGCAATAACTCTGCCAAATTTGAACCTGAAAAGATGATACCTTTCAAAGAAACAGCTACATGTAAGAGACAATACACCTACCAAATGGGATCCAATTATGTGTAAGGGTTGCGGAGCTATGGTTGTTACAAGAAGTGTGAACGAATGGATGGATGGTCAGTCAGGGCTCTAATAAATAAAGAAGCAGCTAATATAAGACTTACTTTTGAATCATGTTCTGTAACTAAATGAGCAGGGAACCAGCCTTCTTCATTCCGTAATCGACCCTGCAATAGATTCCATATGCATTTGTTATTCCATAACAACCTCTGCTAATTCTTACATATTCTAAAATAAATTTTGTTGTTTTTACTTTTTCTGACAATTAATTAATTTACTGTTTAAAACAAGAGTCCCTCAAAGGAACTGACACTCTACCAGCCAAAAAGAATTTCCAGGAATTGAAGATGAGACCATTTCTTCCTTTAAACTGCTGAGTATTGAAATCATCTCTGAAATTATTCAGCAATAACAAGTGTTTCAAATTAGCTGCTGTGGATGTCAGATTGGCACCATTTTCATTAAGGACCAACAAGATATCGTTTAGGACCAACAAGACATCATAAGAAGCCTTCTTGTGGAAACCCCATGTTGATATGACTTTCCTTTTGGCAGAAGTAACAATAACAAGATATTTATGATGGCTGCCATGGTGGCCATACTGAACATCGGATTGGCACCATTTCCATTTAGGCCCAACTAGACATCATAAGAAGTCTTTTGGTGAAAGCAGGTGGCCATATTGGAAGTCAGATCAGCACCATTGTCATTTATGACAGACTAGACATCATAAGAAGTCTTTCATTGAAACCCCCAATGTTATATGACCATTCGTTCAGGAGTAGTGATAAGATTTTCAAGATGGCCACTGTGGCAGCCATACTGGATATCTGAAGAACCAACCAGACATCGTAAGTCTTTCAGTAAAAACCCCATGTTGATATGACCATCCATTCAGAAGGTATATCAATAACAAGATTTTCATATTGGATGTGCAAGCAGCACCATTTTCATTCAGAACCAACATCATAAGAAGTCTTTCAGTAAAAACCCCATGTTGATATGATCATCCATTCAGAAGGTGTAGCAATAACAAGATTTTCATATTGGATGTGCAAACAGCACCATTTTCATTCAGAAATGACTAGACATCATAAGAAGTCTTCTGGTAAAAACCCCATGGCTATATTACTTTTTGCTCAGGAGGAGTTTGGATAAAAATATTTTCAAGATGGCAGCTATGGTGGCCGTATTGGAGATCAGATTGGCACCATTTTCATTTAGGACCAACTAGACATCATAAGAAGTCTTTTGGTGAAAGCCCCACATTGCAGGAGGAGTAGCGATAAGAAGATTTTCAAGATGGCCACTGTGGTGGCCATATTGGAAATCAGATCAGCACCATTTTCATTTTGGACTAACTAGACTAATAAGATGTCTTTTGATGAAAATCTCATATCAATATGACTTTACATTCAGGAGTAGTGACTCCTAGTAGTTTATGATGAGTAGCGATAACAAACTTGTGCTAACGGATGGATGGACAGCAGACAACAGACCATCCTATAAGCTCTTCTGGTCTATGACCAATAGAGCTAAAAATGAGTCTATGACCAGTAGTGCTAACACGGACATAATCTGTCATGCACAGGTTAAAAAAATTTCTACTTTCTACAAAATATTCCATCAATCGGACTTTCTCTAGAAATGTATCTGTAGACAAGTACACACATGTAATACTTCTGAAACAACCTTCAGGTTGTTTCTACCTCTTTTAAACAATGCAACCACACACCCACCTGCTCGTCGCACTCAACCAACTGGCTGAATTGTTCAAGCCAATATCCATAGCCTGTTTTTGCAACATCTCTCCCCCTCCTTCCATTTCAGAGACACGTCCCTGTGTCCTTGTTAATTCACTGCATAAATCTCCACAGCCCAGGCCAAAAAAGTTCACAAATAACGAATCTTATTTGAATGTATAATGCAGCTTTTTTATTGGTCAGAATAGTTTAAGATCTGGGATGGGATAAAGATTTATGATACATGAACCATAAATACAACTGTGGACCCATCACACTAGCTGTGCCATCTACTACTTAGGCTACCTGTATAAATGTCCACAGTCCATTCCTATGACACTTACCTTCCACCATTCTTTGTCTGTGTTGTTCAGAATGTCAATGACAGCATCTTTTGCAAAAAGAAGTGAGTTCCTCCCACCCCCTGGGGCTGGTATACCTTTGTACTCCACTACTGCTTTACTTCGTGCTAATAAGAAATTAAAAGAGTTGTGCAGAATATTATGTCTCATCTGTTCTGTGTGCAATGATTCATTGCCCATATAGTGGTGTGATGATTAATCAAAATAATCAACGACTGGTTTGAAAAGTCAAATGACCAAGCATTCAATTACGATTTTCCATAACCAAATATAAACGATTAATGGTATTGGTTTCTTTTAAATGTTCAAGTTAGTGGGATGAAATCTTCCAGGAAATACAAAATATGCCTTCTTTTATTTAATACAACCCAAGTGCTAATAACATGGGGAATGACAAATATGCCAGTAAACCATTCTACTTTACAGGATACAAGCAACTTTACCATTACCAAACATGTGAAAATGACATTGTCCATGCAAAAATATTTGAAATACTTCCAACTAATTAAATTGATTATTCATCGATTATAATAAGCCAATCATCAATCTTGCAATTTAAATAAATCCACTACCTGACAAATATCCGACTTGATAAAAATTTTAGTAAAAGATTAATGTTGATGTCACTGTTGCTGCCTTTGCGGCCATAAAAGTGATACCCACATTTCAAAATACTGACCTTACCTGCCTTATAACAAAAATGGTGTTATAATGAAGGGCCCTATAGTGAGAGAGTTCTGTATCAAACTCAGATTAAGCATATTTGTATATAAAGCAAAGTATGTAGTCAATTTGCCCTTAAAATCACTTGTATTAATCACCTGTCTTAAAGGTATCACTATGCTAATTATGTTTCCTGCACATTTCCTTCAGTTTTCCATATATGTGATAAGTTCAAATGTAATAAGACTATCTTACTTATGTTAGTCATTAACTTCGACATATTATATCCAAAAATCAGCATAGATTATGTTGTATTTTCTGGAAATAATTGCATTTGAATGAAACAACTGGAATTTTTAATGCAAATGACCTTTTTGGAACTGGCAGAATCATGTTTACTTTGTCATCCTATGTAAAAGCCCTGAGGTTCAACTCAATAAACCTTTTACTTTCTGTTTAGGCTTTAATGCTGCTTTCTACTGAATGCAAGTAACATTCTTTACTACAATGTAAATCTTAAGAAAACTCTGAGAAAAAATTATTAATGATTTTCTTAGGAACTATAATAGAATGTAATACAGCTGACTGGCTCAATTAGTGTAATGATGACAAAAGTTGCATCTATTTCATAAATCTACTTTTTTTGTCTCTCTGCAACAATGAAACAAAGCTGCATAGTTTTATTGCATTTTCTCCAGTGTGGTCTGCTCCAGACTACAATTTTATCATACAACCAGTAGTCTCAGTGGAGTGTCATGTGATGCCAGGTTCAAACACAAGGACTCACCTGCCATACTCATAAAAAAAAAAATTAAGCTTCCTTGACAAGTTTGAACTAGTTTGAATGTATTTCTACAAACAAATCATTGTTTCATTAGTAAAAACCAATTTTACTCAGTTTTGGTATGTTTTTAAATAGTCAAACCTGTCAATAGCAGCCACCCATTGGAAAAAGCCAAACTGGCCTTGTATTCAGGTGACCTCAGAATGTAGGTTCACCTTGTAAACTTAGTTCTTAACCAATACTATCACTTCAATACCATTATTGTTGTTATTACTATTATTATTACATTTATTATTATCGTTATTTCAGGCAATATGAATGAATCGTTCATAAATTCTGGTCGAAAAGGGTTTCATTCATAGATTTCTTCAAGCTAATCCTCCATCCATTGTTCATATATTACATTTTTTCTTATATAAACAGTAAGAAGGTAGCTAGCTCAGCTGCTTGTATATTGCAGCTGGAGTCAACTGTCTCAGAAGTAACAAACCTAGGCTAAATATAGAAAGTGACAACCCAATGATTGATGGGTCACCTTTGTTTGCTTAAAGACTTGTGATGCCGTCAAAGTTAAAATACTGTTCCATGATATATTTACTATCAAATGTGTTTTCATCCTCACTTCTGTGTTTTTGCAAAATTTGGCATAGCATTCTTAAACAATTTTGAACCAAAAGAATATTGTCTATGAACTAGTGACTATAGTCAATTATCTATTCTGGATTAAAAAGAGTAACCTAATGATTAAATGCCTGTTAACATTTTCAACTCAAACATGGATAGATATTTAATAACGATCTGGTATGTACATTGTAACTAACTGTTCCCTTTTCTCAGACCACAATGCATTTTGCACATACTGATCTAAGCAGACTTCTACATACTATTATAATATTTAAAGTAACATTATTTTGTTGGTTTTTTTACTTATAACAATTACAATCCACTTATCTGACAGAAATGGGTAGTATTTGAAAGGTGAATATGATTTTCTGCATTATAAACAATATATAGTAAGAGCTATCCATGATCTTTGATCCCCAAACTATTATTATGCTGTAAACATGGACAGAAATCGTTGAGAGGGTAAAATTTGATGAACAAAGCCAATCTGGGGTAAAATTAGTTTTCTATTAATCTTTTTGGTGGGGGCCTATAAGAAAGCCAGTTTACCTTGAGTATTTACCCAGTAAAAAATTTAGAACCAGTATTGTGACTTTATTCAAATTCTTAAAATAACAATGAAGAAATTAGTTATTTAAAGTTGCAGTGACAGAATGACTTGAGTATGATGAATATAAGCAACCTAAGGCATGTTTACATATCAATTCACATGATACACCTTTAACTAAAAAATGCCTTTTTGACAAAACAAACACTTCATTTGCATGGTCAATATGGGGACCACTTTACCACTGTTTAGTTGAAAATACCTTGGTGTTGACTGCGGAAAGCAGGAAACCATTTAATATACAAGTTTTTTAGAGGACATTTCATATGGGTAGGGTGGGGAAGGATTGGGAATAACTGTTGAGGTGATCGCTATATTAAGGTGACCAATTATGGCAGGTTTGACTGTATTTAAATGTTTTGGTATGGGTGAGTTTTTCTCCTTCGGATGCATCCACATATCAATTTTCATGAGTGTAGGTAAAATATAATCCCAGATACTGAGGGTATTGAACAGATGGCTGAAAATACTAAAGTCATTCAAGTGTGAAAATAAGGTTACATTGACCTAGCTTTGGTATGGTTGAGTTACCATGTTACCATCCTTGAGATGCCTCCACATGCCAAGTTTAATGTGTGGGTATAAAATGGGTCCAGGATATTGAGATTGTAATGAACAAGCAGCTGAAATTTTTTAAAAAAGTCACTCAAGACTGCAAATTAGGTCACAGGTCACAGTGACCTTGTTTTGGCATGGTTGAATTACTTTTGTTGAGATGTACCTACTTTCCAATTTTCATGAGTGCTGGTGAAATAGGGTCCAAGATATTGAAGGTGTAACAAATAAAAACTTGAAAATACCAAAGTCAATCAAGTATGCAAATTAGATCACAGTGACATAGTTTTGGTATGGCTGAGTTGCTATCATCCAGATGTATCTACATGCCAATTTTCATAAGTGTAGGAAAAATAGAGTCCAGGACATTGAGGGTATAATGAACGACAGCTGAAAATACCCCCCCCCCCAAAAGAGAATTAATTAATTCTATGTTAACTGATACAATTAGATTAGGATATAATTTCTAGTACCTGTTTCTTGTATAAAGACAGAAATTTCTCTTTGCATGTTAATGTAATATATCGATACAAGATATGCATTAAACATCAGGTGGTTTATTTTTGAGACGGCTTGCTTTCGTGTGCAAACATAGGCACTGTATGGATTATTTTTTTAGACAGATTAAATCTGAGTGCAAAACATCATAGGCATTGGAGAGCTTATTTTTGAAAGGTCGGCTTAATTTCAGACTTTTAGAGCATTTCATGCCGATTTCAATGGTAAACTCTTGTTTCTCGATACATTGTCAAAAAATTTGGTTAACTGTGGTCTATTTATGATGGCATTTTCAATATTCTTACTACTTGTCTCATGTAAAGAACAGATAAAGACTACCATATATACTCGCATATAAACCGGGTCCAAATGCAAACAACATAGACTCTGATCTGCCATAGCATAATGCGCCAGCAGATAAGGGTCTATGTTGTTTGTTCTACTGATTAGTCCTTATAAACTGCATACACCCAGATCTGCTGTCACATTATGCAATGGCAGATCTGGGTCTATGCAGTTTGCCGTTGGTATCGGCTTATACGTGAGAATATACGGTATGTTGTCACAAAGTCTATTGACAACAATGCCTAAGATGACTTCTTGATATGGATGGCAAGTTATTAGGTTTGCTCTCATCATTATCACCTGAAAAATTATCTGTATAAACAAGGTTCTGATTTACAGATCACAATTAGAAATATACTGATCACTATTTCAATGTCACATCCTATTAGCCTGTTCACATACAGTCAAAACTGTACAGTGGTCACCCTGGGGGAAGAGCAAAAAATGGCCTTAATAGACAGGTAGTCTTTATGTAGTTGGTTACATTAGTGTCTTGTCCAGGACATGTGATTGTTCAAATTCCTGCTAAATTGAATGAATCCCATACCCAATGAAAATCAAAAACCTCTAAACTTCATTAATACTAAATAACTCAATCTTAGCAGGCAAGTACTTGATTTCTAGATCAACCGCCACAATCAAGCGATTGATTTCTAGATCAACCGCCACAATCAAGCACTTGATTTCTAGATCAACCACCACAATCAAGCACTTGATTTCTAGATCAACCGGCACAATCAAACACCTGATTTCTAGATCAACCGTCACATTCAAGCACTTGATTTCTAGATCAACCGCCACAATCAAGCGCTTGATTTCTAGATCAACCGCCACAATCAAGCGCTTGATTTCTAGATCAGCCGCCACAATCAAGCACTTGATTTCTAGATCAACCGCATCAATCAAGCGATTGATTTCTAGATCAACCGCCACAATCAAGTAATTGATAAGTGACAGTTTGCAACTAAACAATGAGATGCTTTCATTGATTATAATTGCTTGGTGAGGTTGTGTGTGGGTGCCACGTAGTTTTCAGTATTCTTTTGTAATGTCTCTTGTATTAAATGTAGATCTATGCATAAAATCAGAGCCATTGTCACAACACATGATCACTGCCACTATAGTGATAATGAAGACAAACAAGAACTGTAAGTTTTATCCTTATTCTTTAAAAGTTTGGACTGTTGTAACATATGATTCAGGGTCTAAAATTTCCCCTTACAAAAATGGCAGAACAGAAATTCATCCTGTGTGTGAAAATCCTGGAGATGAAGAACTATAGGTGGGCAAGGATTATCATGAAGATGCAGAGGCAGTATTTAGAATTCTGAGTATAAATAAAATAAATCATAATTTTACCTATAAAATATTGTATATACTTGCTTACAAGTTGAGTCCAACTGCAAACAACTCAAACCCTGTTCTGCCGTCACATAATGCGCCTGCATATCAGGGTCTATGTTGTTTGTTCTACTGATTATTCCTAACAAACTGCATAGACCCAGATGTGCCAATGCATTATGTGATGGCAGATATGGGTCTGAGCAGTTTGCAGTTGGATTCAACCTATAGACAAGTATATATGGTAAACTATGATTTCTCAACATACAAGACATAAAAGATGCATAGTCTTATACCAAACTGACAGTTATATACTGAAACTAAATGTATTTGGGCCCATATATGATGACCGCAAAGACTGGTATATACAGAATATTAATATGGCAGAAAAGTGGAAGGAGTGAGTGAATTTGACCATTATGTGCATGTGACCATAATACATATACTGGTTTAACTGTATTGCTGTATCAGGAAGAGTCCAATGCCTCAATATTTACACATTTTTTTCTTTCTTGCAAAAGATTTAAGTACTGTATCAAATATAATATAGGCATTTCTTCTCATTTTAAAATTTGGTTAAATTATAAAGTTCATACCTAGTGATCTTGGTGGGACAGAAGGAACTGAAAAGAAAGAAGACAAAAGAATGCATAGATTGCAGGAGTTAAGTATGAATGAAATTATAACTTTCAAATGATTACATATAGACAAGATTTTATTAGATAAACTGCGTTAATATATTCTTAACATGGCTATTGGATGCATTTCTTCTGAATAACTGTTATGATAATTTGAGAACTGACCTTGGAGAAGGAAGAATATATATACACACACCTCACTCGATAACTACTGCACAACTGCGTCCAAAAACAGACTACAGCTCTAGTGAGTTACCAAGGTACCACTGTAAAATTAATAAAGGGATGGACATTGACATTAAGGAGGGTAAATGGCTGAATACTTGTTTTATAATCATGTATATACTCTCAATGCCTTAGCAAAAGTTTTGCAATGTATATTCAAAAGATCTCCATATGTAAGATCATTCTCCATTTAGAAGGAATTCTGCCAATAGTATGATGGAATCAAACTGAAAATATCTTTCTTTGTTAAGTTTTCATTGTTTGTACAGATCCAGAGTTGTTTTTCAAGGACTTTTAAAAGTAGAAACAAGAATCCCTTGAACGGACTGATGCTCAACTGGGCAAAAATAATGTCCTGAAATTCAAGATAAGACCATTTCTTCTTTTTAATTGATGAGTATTGAAATCATCTCTGATATTCTTGAGCAATAAGATTTTCATATTAGCCACTACGGTATTCATATTTGATGTAAGATAGGTACCATTTTCATTTAAGACAAACTGAATACCATTAGAAGACTTTTGGTGAAAACACCATGTTGATCTTATCATCCATTCAGAAGAATTAGTGACAAGACATTCAATATATTCATTGTGGCAGCCCTATCTGAGGTAACATCAGCACCATTTTCCAACCAGATATCATAATTAGTCGTCTGGTGAAAATCCCATGTCAATATTACTTTCCATTTAGGATGAGTAGCAATATCAAGGTTTTCAAGATGACTGCCATAGTGGCCATACTGGATGTCAAATCAACGCCATTTTCATAGGACCAAGTGGACATCATTAAAAGTCTTCTGGTGAAAACCCCATGTTAATATGACTATCGATTCAGGAGTAGTGATAAGATTTTCAAGACGGCTGCCACAGTGGCCATATTGGACATCATATAGGCACCATTTTCATTTAGGACCAACCAGATATCATAAGAAGTCTTTCAGTGAAAACTCCATGTTGATATGATCATTCATTCAAGAGGCAAAGTGATAACAAGAATTTCAAGATGGCTTTCTCTGGTTGCCATATTGGATGTCCAAGCTGCTTCATTTCATTTTGGCCCAACCAGACTTTGGGATATATGTGTTTGTAAAGTTTCCTGGCAATCCTTCATGTAGTTTAGGAGTAGCGATAACAAACTTGTGCTAATGGACAGACAGATGATGGACAACAGGCCATCCCATATGGTATATGACCAGCAGGGCTAAATATCCATGTAATTAGTATCCCACTACAACAATGGGATGCTACTCCATCTGGTAACAACCCATGTTGTGTGTCAATCCATGCAGCCAATTTTAACCCATTTTATTTATTTATTTATTAACCTATTATTTTTTGAAAATATATGTACATAACAAAAATTCTGATTTTAAAAGTGATATGTTTTATTCAGTTTTAATTCATCCAGACAAACTCATTTTTCAAGGTTGTCGGAACCATCTTTTTATTTATTATTTGACATGAACTTTATTTGAGGTGAACTGCATAAGTTCTATCAACTTATGTGACCATGGTTTATACAGCCACAGAGAGTTGTTTATCAAGTTTTCAAGGACTTTCAAAAGTTTTCAAGGAGTATTTTGTCTTATCAAAACTGAACTTTCTTCATGTTCCTTTGTTTATTACTGCATTAATACACTGTAGGTATAAAAGTATTTAAAAAAAGGACTCTTCAAGGATAAAACCAACTTTCTACATATCTGAAGAATTTTCAAGGCAATGCCTCAAACTCAAGGACTTTTCAAGGTTGTCTGAACCATGTAACATGCTCTCGATGACTCTGATGTAGGTGCATTGTTATCTTAAAGGCGGAGGATACCAGAGAATCTGGAGAAAACCATAACCCTGAATGGACATACCACCTACACTTGCATGATGGAACTGAAGACTGTATCCAGGACTGTGGAAGTACAACGTTGAGTGCATAACAACTGTCCTCTCCAGACTTCTTCACATTTACTTTGTGAACTAAAGTCTGGAAATTTCACTTTTAAAAAGTTTTCACAGAATTTCAATATACACTCAGCTCAAGGTTTGTATTTTTACTCAAAATTACTTCTGATCTAGTACAAATAGGTGTAACTCATCTCACTGCTTGCTAAATGTCTAAAAGTTAATATTTATACATCTGACCTTGTGAGTAAAGCACATAATAAAGTGTGAAAAACCGATTTAATGATAAAGATATAAAACATTAAGAATCTACTGGAATGGTCAGAGGTAAATATTAATAATTTCTTACCTTTTTCTGGTGGTGGTTTGCCTATGCATTCCTTGTGCACGGCTTTCTTTGTTTCTGAAAGACAAGAAACTTTTCTGCATTACATATGCAATGACTGAAGGTATGGAAGGCGTGTTTTATTGTGAGGTAAATAGTATTTCCCCTAATCCTCCAACCAGAATTAATTCTATATTCATATACTATAAGCCTTAAGTAACCATACGATTTTAAAGGAGTCATCTGCAAAATTATATCATCAAACTCAACAAAACTCTTCGGCAAATGACAATTGACCAAGTGCAATATATTTCATATACTTCCTTCAAGCAAGTTTTTTAAAAAAAATATTAAAAGCAGAAGTGTGTCCATACAACTATCATATATACTCGCAGTTTAAGTCGGATCAAACTGCAAACTGCATAGATCCAGATCTGCCATCGCATAATGAGCCAGCAGATCAGGGTCTATGTTGTTTACAGTTGGACCCAACTTATAAGCGAGTATACACAGTAGGTTGCCCCAGACAATATTGTGTGATTGAAGAAATGTTGTTCCTAGATCTTCTTGATACCAAGCCTCAACTAAAATTTGGTTCTAATCTTGATACAATTCATCGATACATAACAATTTTGCTGTTTATAATACACATATTGGAAAATGAATACCAACTATACGATAGTTTTTAATTTTTAATGGCCGTAAATAATTATTTGTTGTTTCCCTCTTTATTCTTTATGTGCATCATTATGTATCGTATTGCAGGTAGTGTATCACAATATATATTGATACGTAGCACAGGCGTATCATTTCACCCCTATTCTAATCCATGAAATCTTACAAGTTAATGAGCAGAACTGACATTCATGATACATGGAAAATTTTCTACATTAAACACAGGCTTTGAACTTTAAAACTCAAACTAAGGCAAAATCTTGTTAATATAAACTGTAATGCCAAATTTAATTAAATCCAAGAAGTGCTTCACAGGATCTGTTTTAGTACACATAATTACAGGATTCATGCTAATTTTTAAACAATTGTGCGAACAAATCAACCAGGGTTCTCACATATTTCTGGAGACAACAATTTCCAGGTCCTTTCCAGGATTTTTCCTGGATGAAACTGATTTTTTCAAAGTTCACTTAAGACCCTTACTGAACAGAATCAAAGTCATTTTGGCTTAGAAAACGTGCATTTTCTAAAATCAAAAGCTGTTTCAATTTCGAAACTCTCCCATAACATCTGAATTAGACATATGACCCTGTACTAAACCACAGGATGTATCAGCAGAAACAAGAATAATTATTGAATTTCATATAAATTTGCATGTAACTCATTTAAATTTATAGAATGAAAATGTTAACTTTACTCTGCTTAAGTGCTTACCGGTATGTTGGTACGAATACAGTTTTTTAGAAAAAGACTGTTTTAAATTTTGACAGATTGACCTTAAAGATTATTTACATTTGACGTATCACTTATATCTGGTCAGTGCCCTAACATCTACTTTCAATGCAATCTGACTATGGACTGTATATTTAATGCGGTAATTGTCAAGAACACCCAGAGCATGGGATTCTGCACTGAAAAATGCCTCAACAGTCAGTAGTTTTCTACTTATTTAGCAAGGTCTGATAGCAAAATTTATTGCAAAGGAAAAGACTTTCCCTTTTCATTTCTAGAATAGACCCTTCACTCAAAAGCTATTAGGTAGAGATGAAATTTGTGATGTATGGATGGATGCAACAGACTACATAATACTATATTATTATATACTCATTTTTTTCTCCATTAACTTTGCATTGTCAGAATCGTGCAGTATTTCTCCATACTGCACGGCTTCATACTGCACGACACGTGTGTCTAAAAATAGTATCGCGTGTTAGGAACTACTTTTTATTGTAAACAAACAATGTACGCAAATGTACCAGACACCAGAGCTTTGCTTTATTAGATTTGTCTCTGGATGAACTAAACAAGCTGTTTGAGAGTAGAGATGATAAAGCTGACGATGTGGATGAATTCACTGAGTCACAAAAGAATCTTTCAACCAAGCAAGTGACTGAACGTGATATTCACAATGTACAGCGGTGGCTTTATGACAACAAACGTGAGGCATGCAGTATTGAAAATATCATTCCGATCATTTAAACACTTATTTAGCCAAAATTCAGACTATGAACCGTGCTCTCTAGAGTCTATAAAAAAATAGCATAAAAAGGCATCTTATGACCAAATGATATTCTGTTTCTCTCAGAGACCGTCAATTTTACAAGTCAGTCCAAGCACTAAATTCAAAAAAATACAACTAAAGAAGGCGGGTTTTTGTATAAAAGCAAGTGCCTCGGAACCAAGAAGCCACGATAACGAAGAAGCCTTATTTTCCGCTGACAAAATGGGCTCTCACACCCCATCCGCTTTGCAATTTTGCCGTTTTTTGTTTGTTTTTGTTTTTGTTTTCTTTTTGAGAAATTTTTTGGATTTATTATGACAGTACATATAAATATGTCATCTATAGCTGGTAATAAGAATGGCAATAAATGTACTTACTTTTCTGCATCTTGAATTTCTTCAAAATGTACTTTCTGATCCACGGCGCGAAATTGCACTGCAATCTAGACCACGTTTCCAATCACATTCCAAAGGAGAATTTACTGCACTCCAAAATGAAATGAATTTGATATTCCCTAACAAAAATATTTAATCCTGCATCTTCTTGAGAATTTCACTTAAAATAATTTCATATTTTGTCCACCTTATGATTCCAAACTATCAATGACAGGACAGTAACACATGTGTAAGCTAGCTTGCTGTCGAGGCCAGTCTCTCTAGCTACATGTACATCGTACGTAATAGACCCAGCTAAAAACTAAAAGAGCAGAATTTAGTTGAATCGACAGAAAAACAAAATCCCTCCATTCCAGATCAACTGGGAAAGTTGTTTCAAGGCGCAGTCATTCACAATATGACTCAAAATTTCAATTTTAAGTAGACCAAAGTGAGATTTCTTTTTGAAACAAATCACTGAGCGAGCGTACTCTACCAAGTTCAAAGGTCACTGGGCGGTGCCATGTGCGCATGAATACTGTTACTGTGTATTGGTTTAACTTCGGTTATGTATTTACTTTAGAATATAGCAGAAATTCAGTTATTTTGTTTCTTGTAGTGTGTTCTTTTTCTTATTCAGCCTTAGGTATAAAAGCAAAAATGAGTATATAATAAAAAGGTTACTGCATTTGTATGCGAAAATATGAACTCGTTTTTTCTGAGCTATACTGCACTCCTGACGTCGTGCAGTATAACTCAGAAAACTTGTTCATATTTTCCCATACAAATGCAGTAACCTATAATTCCCGCTCTATAGAATATGGCAGTGAAAAAAAAAAAAATGGGATGAAACTAGCAAAACTAGTACTGGCCAATGTTAATGTATCTGAATATCTTTCCATAATGGGAAGTAATCCAAAATTCTCCAGTGTTCTAAACTGCTGCTTCAAGTCAGATGAAAAGCAGAACAATGCCAGACATTGGATCAGTTATGCTTATTATAAAATCTACTAACCTGGATTAAAGTAGCCTTGAAATATCACACCCCTGAAAAGAAATCAAAATACGTGTTGAGAAATTTGTTGACCATTGCACTGAACTGAAGTAACAGAAAGAAACAAGTTGACGAGCTCACAATCGCCAAAATATTACACAATTCAGAGGAAGAAACACTAGCTGCAAAAATATCCTTCTATTTTTTTTTCTTTCCTTTCAAGCTCAAGTCGCAAGGACATAATATATTAGTCAGAGTCTATTCTTGGATGTGCATATGTGGGTTAGCTGTCCAAGAGGGGTACTTTTTAACACAAACTGTGCCAAGAGATTCAAGGGAGGGGGGGGGAGGAGGAGGGACAAGGGGTGGTGGGGGTGGTGCTATCCAAGAGATGGACCACTGTATGCAAATGATGTCCCCCCCCCCCCCCCCGACTCTACACTAAGTGGATCAAAATTCCAAAACCACTGTGTACATCTAGGGACCACCTCCCAAACATTTTCCAAAGATTGAAGTCTCTAACTTAAACCATGTATGTACAGCTGTGTGACATTACACATGCATACATGCATGAGTGGGCAGAATCACATAATTCATATATTTTCTTTGAACTGTGAAGGAATAACGATTTGCAGAGAAGAGAATGCTTTACAATGGAAATGAACAAGTCATTTGAGTGCTATCAATTACGACGAGTGATTGATGTTTGAATTATCGAATTTTAACAGTAGTCTAATAAAGTAGTATTCACAATTTTTACATATGGGCTAGGATCGTGTTTCAGTAAAGTTAACGCATTTAACATTTGAGTTCTACTGTTCATCCGGTCTTATTGTTTTTTTCCCCAAACATCACAAGTAAAGAGTTGCTGGTCATGGCCTGCATGTTGAACCCACCCCTGAAGTTTTGGTAAAGTGGTGTTGTACTATGAAGAAGTATCCACATACCAAGTAACAAAAAGTCAACCATGCTTAAGAAACTGACCACATAAAATACTTCAGCATGGAGGGTGTGGACCCCTGGAAATGTGGGCATGCACACGAACACTAAAAGTGACTGCTATGTCAGACTTCAACCAAGGTGGGGCTCAATAAAAATTAGAAGTCTCCAGACAAAATGCTTGGAATTCATTTATGTATCAATTTTCATGGTTTTACAAAAATGACATTTCTGTCAGTATTTAAATTGGTTGAATGAAGGGATCCTATTGGTTCCACAGAAATATCATTATAATTTGTTGGGTCTTTAAATTCATGGTTTTCTGCAAGCACAAAATCCATGAAAATGAGTACCGCATGAATAATAGTGAAATCAATATAAACGTAATTGTCTTAAAAAATACTATGCTATCTATGATATTTAACATCATGCTTCTTTAAAGGATTATTTTTTATCATCAGAGTAAAAGGTTAAGCACTGAGTAGATTACCTCAACTATTGAACAAGTTGAAAAAACATCCAACTGACTGAAAACCAACTATATAATAATAAAACTGGTGATGGAAGCAATCACAAAAATCAGCTTTTAATGTTTTTTTTTACTCTAATCCTCAACAACATTACATTCAGGATTTGAGACTCCTTCATTGTCATCTATTCATTCTCATGAAACATCCTACCAAATATGATCACCTGCCCTCAATTAATGAAAATCAATGTTTAGGTTACAAGGAAAAGTCAAAATTACAAATGAAAATGTGACCTTTCACCACCCACCCACCCACTTCCACCTAGGTCTTCATTCAGAAATTGAAACTTCTATTGCCATATATTTATCCTTGTAAAACACAATACCTACCAATAATCAATTGGTGTCGATGGATTTCGGGTTACAAGGAGTGTCTAGCGACAGAGGGGCAGACGGAACAAAGATGCATGGACAGATGGACAAGACCAATCGCAATACTTCACAAGAAAAATAACAACAACAAAAAAATGAATATTTATTATGGATACTGGTACCTCAAAAGCTTGCCACAACAATCACATTCCTTTGGTTCACTAAATGTGTACATCACATAGTTGGGGCCAGCTGCTGGCTGAGAGTTGTCTCTGAAATGTAACAATATTGTCATATTTTTTGGGGTATGTTTAATATATTTATCACAGGACATAAGTGCTATGATGTTTTGTCTCATAATTTGAATATATTATGTATGTAACATATAATGATGTCACAACAGGTTGATCACATGACATATGTGTTTTGTGTTTCATGTCATAATTTGAATATTACACGCATAGGTAAAAGCAAAATTCCAAGGTATTCAAATATACTTCAAAGTAAATATAATTCACTTTCCTCCATCAAGTACTGGATATAATATCAGTATTTGTCATGCTATACAATATTATTTGTAATTTTTCCTAAACTGCAACCCATCAAAACATCAATTAAAGCTGTTTTTGTGATTTTCAATACTACCATATCTGATGCAACATCTACACATGAATTTGTTAAGTGCTTACTCCTCTTTCTTTATCAAAATGTGCATTACTAAGTGCACATCTTAATCTGAGCATGCCTAGAACATTATTATCTTCCTGGAATTTGGGATACCCGTGTCTCTTTAACACTTACCTCTGTAGGCCAAATCAATGTTAAAAATTAATCTTGGTATATTTGCTTTTTCAGCGTGATCATATTGTGAAAGTGAATCCATCTCCAAACTGGAGAGCTCCCAACACTGCTAATGGGATGTACATTATGTCACACAGGATGGGGACATTGACTGTGGCATGGTTGATGTGCACTTATTATAGCAACCCCAGTACAGGGCATATATCCCCTGGAATTGTCACAGTTTTACATGGTCACTGCACTTTTTCCATATGTTACTAACTTTCTTTATTAAAGGATGCTATAAAGTATATATGAAATAAAAGCCAATAAAATTATCTTTCTAAATATGAATTACTTTGTATTATTATTTATTTGTATTTACACTTTATCGCAGGTTGAAAAGTAAATTACGGGTAATTTACGCTTCCTGTACAAATCAATAGTTCAGTGACTTGCACGTAACATATGGTTCATTTGGAAAAGTATGCGACCGGGTTAACGACTATGAATATTCATGAAATATTCCAGCCAATCAGAATATTGAATTATGGTTAGTGCAGAATTTGAAGAATTAAAATATCACAAGCCATGCTGAAGATATTTTGATGCAAATTCAATTATCGATCATTACAAAATATCTGACAGCACAGATGCATTTAGCAGGAAAATTGACATAGGAATGCCAAACATCATAGCAATATCTATTAAAAAAAATAGTTACAACATTTTAAAGAAGAATATTATTGGTCTCGGGTCCGTCATCGAGCAACACAAACCAGGCATTATATAAGGCTAAATATTCTGAAAATGAATCGATTTTTGTCAACTTTAAGTTACTGCAACTTTGGTTCTAGTAGAGATATCTTGATAATTTAAACTGTTTTGAAGATGTTTCAATGAGCTTTTTACTTTGGAACAAGTTTCATTCATTTATAATATCTTTAAAAAAACAGACTGGGGTTGCTACTTATTATGATAACATTACAAAAAGTTATCCAAATATCAACTTTTTGATGGCATATGTATGACCTGGAATACAGCTGAAGTTCATGACATGAGGCTAACACACTATTCATTATCAGTATTGCTTTGGCCAAAGAACCTTCTTGTACTACACTGCCTCTTAAGTGAATGATCAATTAGCAAGGTATGTTACTTGCACCTATAGAGATTTTCATTTTAGAATGACCAGGCTGTTTGAGGTACAGTGAAACCCCGCTATAACGCGATATTTGGGGTCCATAAAATTTGATCGCGGAAAAAGCGGGGTCGCGTTATTGCGGGGTTTTACTATATATTACTTTATTCAGAGAACAACGTATACACGTCTAATGCATAGCATGAATAGGGTATCAACACCGTTTACTATCTGATATCGATCCGTCTTTGTTTTCCCACATGACAACCCTTTGATTGAGCCACGAGTATGTTCAGTGCCAAGTAACAGAGTGGTTATTTGAACTCTCTGTGATCTTGCTGCCCAAGCTCAGTCCCTACATAAGCACCCACATATGACAATCTTTGATCTTGCTGCCCAAGCTCAGTCTCTACATAAGCACCCACATATGACAATCTTTGATCAACCACCGCATTGTCTGGTGCTTGGTTGTGTATGCAGTTAAAGAAGAAACGTAAGTCGGCTATTGCTTGCGCAATGATTGTATACAGGATGAATTTAAGTCCAGCGCACGTGTTGGCGGCTTACGTTTTTTTATGTTTATTAAATCGTGAGAATCTTTTATCAACCACAACATTGTCTTATGCTCTGTTGTGTATGCAGTTAAAGAAGAAAAACATGTCAGCTATTGTTTGAGCAATGAGTGTATACAGAATGAATTGAAGACAAACACAAAGAAAACTTACCGACTTTACTCATGGATCAGTAATTAGTAACATTTCTTATAATGTTTATTTTGGCATAACACTTCAAGAAATTGGTGAAATTGTTAAATTTCAGAAGCCATGCCGCGATCGAATTCATACGTGATCTCTTCCCCAAAATGATAATAAACTTTTTATACACTATTTCTCGTACTTAAAAAAAAAAAAAAAATTCCGTGTCCGAGAAAAATACATGTACATGTATATAAATTTCAGGAACCACGCGACAAATGTATTATACTCGAATTCATACGCGATCTCTTCCCCAAAAGGATACTGTAACATACACATTTTATACACTATTTCTCGTACTTTGAAAAAAAAATTTCATGTGCGAATGAATACACAAAATTTTGGGAGCCACACTACGATCGCGTTATATCCGAATTTGCGTTATAGCGGGGCGCGTTATAGTGGGGTTTCACTGTAAATCTTACTCTCAATAAAATCATGAGATCCAGTTTGAAAGTTCAAGGGAGAAGTGTCTGAGCCATCTGGAGTTTTTCCTATGCACATTTAAAGAAATTTTGCCCAGACCTGCAAGGCATGTTGAGCTATCCTGGGTTCTGGAGCTATAGAAATTTAACTGTATTTGACTGACATTGGATAAATAAACTTACTGTGCTAGGTGAAGTGCATCAATCCATTTCCTTTTCATCTCCTCTGTTTTAGCAAAAAATGTGTAGGCCATCTTATTGTCTTTTTTCACCAACTGGAAGGAACAGTTCCACTGCAACAACAAGAAATATTAAAACTGAAATATACTTTACAGTACAACAGACTGGTTACTGTCTATCAACATGAAGATTGTTGAATTTACAGATCTGATAAAAGACACTGTGAAGCCATAGTAGCAGCAGAGTGTTTACTCTTTCCTGCACCCCCCACATCAAAAACACCAATAAACATATACTTTTATTAAAACTTTAAGTAATATCTTATCCCCTGATTTCCTGATTTAATGTAAACCCAGCAAACACAAGCAGTAGAGCAGACATTGTGTAATGAAAGTTCGGGATTTCTGACATTGATCTGCCACCTTGTCCAGGGTCTATTCTAGGATGCATAATAATGGAATTCATGCAGATTTTGATAAAAAAAAAAGTTATGCAAAATCAACCAAATGGATGAAAATTGTGCATTTTATGTTCAAGCCCAACTTTTATTTCTTCATTAAATCCCTCCTATATTCAGAAAATTCCTGCTTATTTTCTTGAAATAGACACTGCATGACAAAGCAGAAAATGGCTGACTTGTTGATTATTGTGTCTGGAATCAACATTTTGTAAATTTTAAAAAACTTTCATAAGAATATTTATTGGGACCCAGTCTACTCAACACATAAGAATAGCAGTTATCCTATACACCTGCTTATAAGTCAAGACCGTTTTGCTTAAAATTCAATTCATACTCAGTAGTGGTAAACTTCTAAGTGCAAGATGCAAATTATTTTATAAATCTATGATTATTGTTTAAAAACTAGCTGTATAAAGTTCATATAAATACTGTCAGATATGGATATAGACTCTCCAATGATAGCTCAAAAGCAATGGGGTACATTTACTGCAGCATCAGTGAGGATGTGAGAGTGTAAGGGAGACTCAAATTTTCTATAACACTTAGTCTAACAGTTGGTGGGTGTGGGTGCTAGTGACTTTCGTTGATACATGAAAATTATAATCTCCTTTGTCCTACAGAAATATTCATATAATGGATTTTAATATTGATGGATATTAGATCTTAAAAAGTCAATTAAAGTTAATAAACTGATGACAAGCTTTAATATAAATCAAGTTGACATGCTGTACTCACTAATTAATGCATCAGTAAAGTCAGAGTGTTCTCCCTTTCAGTATCAAAACACAGTAAGCAAACACAAATGAACTAAAGCTTCATTGCTAGAATTACTCATAAACTGCCATTGCCAAACCCATCAAAATATTTGCACTGGTTAGTTTCATCAAGAGAACAATTTTAAGTGTCACCATACACTTCTTCATTGATAACACATGCAAATAACTGAGTACGACTCCATGTTGTTCGTACTAAGAAACCTAGTCAGCACATGGCAGTTGCACTGTCCTGGAACACTGCAGCTGGATTATGAAAAAAATTGACAGAAAATATGGCATATGTGTTAAGAACAATCCACAGATTAGCCAAAGATAAAAACTTAGGAGTTGTCAACGGTACATGATTTTAACATGAAATTAGCCTGACCTATACCCAGATGTTACTGTCATGTTGGCACCCTGCATGTATTGTAATTGAATGAAGACAATTAATTAGCTTGTCATCATGTATTCAAGTTCTCAACAGTTGTTAAAATAAAGCCATCTTGGCTACTGAGTAAGCATTTAATTAAGTTCTCACTGAAGCACTCACAGGCATCGCTCTGACAGCTGATAGACTCTTAACATGTTTGAATAGAAGAGGGCATATCACATTTAAAACAATATTTTTTCGCAGAGATCATCATGAAAAGTACATAAAAATCAATACAAGAGATACAGAGGATTAAGCAATAAATTCAAGCTTATTTCGAGGTCTCTCATCCTTAATAATAATCTTTACTTAGATAATATGACCGAGGCATTTCATGAAAGAAAAGGCAGAGGACTGCAAACAATGACACAAGCTAATGAGATATTCAAAGAAAATTGTACTACATGTACCAATATTGTAACAGTACCAGACAGTAATTAATAAGCGCTGGTAGCAGAAACATGTTGCTTTATACTAAATGACAAAATATGAAAATGTTGGTGCTGATGGAAGCTAGGAGGTGGGTGGGAGGGAAGTGAAGAACTTATAACTTCAGCTCAGGTGGTATAAATGTAGTAACTAAATATGTACCAGAGATATAACAGGTAAATGTGATGACATAAATAGTGACTAAACAAATCTCAAAGTTGCCATTTTGGACTTTTGTACCATCTTAAAATATATTTTGTCGCATATTGTGTAATTTATTTAGAATATTTTTTTGTTATAGAAAATCTGACCAAAATATAAGATTTTTATTTACATTTGCAAATTTTATGACGGAGATTCAAAATTTCCATGCACTGACGACTGTCTTCAATGATAAAACAAGAGATATATCAAGCTTTCATTTAACAATCTAGCTCTATTTTTTTCATGTGAAGCAAACTGGAGCCTATTTTTGCCCTTTCGATAAGTAAACAAGAATCTCTTGAAGGGACTGATGCTCTACTGTCCGAAAAGAATTTCCTGGAATTCAAGATAAGACCATTTCATTTTTTTAATTACTAAGTGCTGAAACCATCTCTGCTATTCTTCAAAGTAGCTGCTGTGGTGGACATATTGGATGTAAGATTGGCACCATTTTCATTCAGGCCAAACCAGACACCATTAGATGACTTTTGGTGAAAACCCCAAGCCAATATGACCATCCATTCAAGAGAATTAGTGATAACATGATTTTCAGTATGCTCATTGTGGTAGCCATACTGGCTGCTGTTGGGCACCATTTCTTTTTAGGAACAATGAAATATCATAAGAAATCTGTTGGCAAAAACCCTATGTCAGTATGACCATCAATTCTGCAGAAGTAGCAACAAAAGATTTTCAAGATGGCCATCTTGGTGGCCATACTGGACATGAAATTGGCATCCCTTTCATTCAGGACAAACGACTCACCATAAGATGTATTCTGGTGAAAACCCAATGTTGATTATGTCTTTCTATTTAAAAGGAGTAGCAACAAGAAGATTTCAAGATGGCTGCCATGGTGGCCATATTTTATGTCAGATTGGCACCATTTTTCATTTACGACCAAGTATATATCATAATTATTCTGGTGAAAATCCTATGTTGACAT
This sequence comes from Margaritifera margaritifera, assembly GCA_029931535.1. Classification (NCBI taxonomy): domain Eukaryota; kingdom Metazoa; phylum Mollusca; class Bivalvia; order Unionida; family Margaritiferidae; genus Margaritifera; species Margaritifera margaritifera. The sequence continues at coordinate 2,944,327 of JAQPZY010001641.1, forward strand.
AACTTTCAGTTTAGGAAAAGTAGCAATAACAAGATTTTCAAGATGGCAACTGTGGTGGACATATTGGATGTTAGATCAGTCCAATTTTCATTTAAGACCAAATGGACACCATAAGAAACACCATGTTGATATGACTTTACATTCAAGAGGTGTAGCAATAAGAAGATTTTCAAGATGGTGGTTGTGGTAGCCACAATGAATGTCAAATCAGCACCATTTTCATTTAGGACCAACTAGATATTACAAGAAATGTTTTCGTGAAAACACTATGTTAATATGATCCTCCATTCAGGATGAATAGTAATAAGATTTTCAAGATGGCCACTGTGGTGGCGATATTGGATGTCCGAGCAGCACCATTTTTATTAGAACCAACTAGACCTTGGGATAAATGTGTGTACAAAGTTTCATGTCAATCCTCCAAGTAGTTTAGAAGGAGTAGCAATAACAAACTTGTGCTAATGGATGGATGAACAACAGATGATAGACAACAGGCCATCCCATATGCTCTTCTGGTCTATGACCAGTAGAGCTAAAAATGTGATACAATCTTGCCTCAGCGTTATAAGCAGACTCATTTTAGCATGCTAGAACAATAGCGATATATGGTATGCAAATTGATTATTCATTTCATTTGTACATTACACAATACTTTTAATTTAAATCGAATTTAATAATTATAAAGCATGAAAATAAATATTACTCACCACTGTGTAAAGGGTCAATCAATGTTACTTACCGTGGCTGTTTACTAGTAAATATATTACTTCCATTTTCATGCAAGTTGGCACAACCTGTATTTGTATTATATTTTGTGTTTACTGAAAACAGTGTTTAATGCAACACAAGTTTTGATTAGATTTGTTTTTGCTCCTTTTGTAACCCAGATCTATTTCATAAGTGACATTTCCTGAGTGATCTGCCAGTGCAGGTAAAACCTAAAGCTGCAGATTGTAAAGACGGCACCCCTTTGTTTTCTGTTGACTACACCTTTGGATAAGCCACAAATTTGACAATGTTCAGTGTTCCAGTAGAGTCACATATTGAGCTAACTGTGGGTTATTGTTTTGTGCAATTTTGATAACTTCCTGTGATCATGCCACACAGTTGACATCTGTTCAGTTGAAGCCACCCTTTTAAGGTTTAATTTTCCCATTTTGGTCATTACAACATGCATTTGGTCATTATGAACTAAAATGAGCACAGAAGAAACTATACATTGTGATTAATTCTAACTGCTAGTAGTACCTATATTATATTACTATAATTATAAATACCGGTAGATAAATATATTTAATCAAATGCCTCTAGAACCAACAGTTTAGTTTTTGTTTGTTTTTAAAACTTCACCAAAGAGCCCCATTCCTGCCAACAAATTCTAACACTCAGGAGGAATTTCCCAATCCCACATTAGTGCATCTGATGGATTGTAATATTGCCTGGAAGGAGTCTGGTTTTAACTGCTTTTATAACACAGTTTTGACTATAGCAATACATATGAAATGGGACCTAAGTGCTTTTCCCAAGGACACACTGAGGCAGCTAAGCCCGATTGGCCTGGGGTGGGTATTGAACCCGCAACTCTTGGATTATGAGTTCAATGCTCTACCAACTGAGCTACCATGGCTTCCGCCTAAAAGAGACCCTGCATTATTCGGCTACAGATCTGGATCTACCTTTTCACAGCTGAATGTGTGTAATTCACAGATAAATATGTTATCCTGGATATTTTATAGGCATGCAGAAAGCACATACATTAGCACAGAATTAAATAGGCTATTACTATAAAGTGAGTATATTCAGTGGTGGAGAAAGTTTCATAAATTAGCAATCTATGAGTGAGATCGCAAAAATAAATAATGTCAAAATTTATTATATATTAAAATGTCCTTTGATTTGCAATCTCTAAAATACAACTACCATATATATTCGCAGATAAGCTGATACCAACTGTAAACTGCATAGACCCAGATCTGCCGTTGCATAATGCGCCGGCAGATCGGGGTCTATGCAGTTTGTAAGGACTAATCAGTAGAACAAAGAACATAAACCCTGATCTGCTGGTGCATTATGTGATGACAGATCAGGGTCTATGTTGTTTGCATTTGGACCCGGATTACACACGAGTATATACAGTAGTCAAAATGTGTAACCCACCTTTATGGACGCAAATGCTAAATGTTGTGTGAAAAAATATTCCATGATAAGGTGGTTTCCAACTTTGCTTTAGCTGATAACTTATTCTTGGTAATATGTATGATATAACTTTTTGATCAGTCACAAAGGGCTTTCTTATCCTCGATTTTGACATTTAACAAGTCTGCAGAATGTTATGTCACACCTGCTCTGCCAAGGCATATTCCAAAGACCCAGAAAGTCACTGGAGCATGAAAAGCAGTTCAATGCAACCTCCTTTTGCCTGCAATAAGCAGTACCCTCTATGATAAATTTATACACCCATCAAGTTTCAGACCTGGTAGACGAGTTGTTCCCTAAAGGCAATAAGCATGCAATTGTCAGAAAAAATTGGCACATTTTTAAGATATCAGCCAATATAAATTCAATAACATGTCCATTATGCTCTATATTACTAGATGGCATTTGTGTATCACGTTATTTCTAAACTGGTTCTCTGTTTTCGAGGGCTTTGTTCACAAGTACAACTTCTGAAAATGGAACAAGACGACCCATAGTATACACAGGCCATCTACAGGATGAATGCATACAAGACACCCTGGGCATGAAATTATTACATTTAAAATATCTGAGGATAAATCTGTCAGCAAGATCATTTGAAGTCTCTTTGATTCATGGCATGCATCAATATAGAGTTCATAAAAAGTACCTAGATTTTGAGGAAAATCAAGATTTTAGTGCCGAATATGTACAGTGTCCATATAAATGTAAAATTTCTCTTGGCCCAACATTACATTAGAAATAAATGTACTCTCTTTATGTTATTGATGTTATATTATTTTTGACTATGCTGTGATACAGACAATTATAGAATCCTTGTCTTATATGTTAACTACATGTACAAAATGGAAAAGCTGTATGTACAAGCAATAATCCATAAACAGATGGATAATGGATGGCAAAAAGAAGACAAAGGACATAATCCACTTCAACATTAACAAAGTTTAAACAAACAATTTAGCTATTTTGTAAATTGCCAGTCACTACTAAATCTTACACTAAGAACTTTACTGTGATTTCTTTGTGTTATTATTACGTGTACAACTACTGACCTATAAAATTATAGAAAGGTTAAAAAGACTTGTCATGCAATTAATAACATCCATACCAGATTCCAGTGAAAAAATATGCCCATTAGTAATGAAATAACCCAAAAATAATAAACTTCCACAAAAAAAAGGGAAATCCCGTCACCTAATATTAAATCACACCCCATGCAGAAAAACAATACCAGTAATGTTCCTGATAATCACCGCAACACTGAAAGTAAAGTTTATTACCATGCCCTCTTTCTACTGTATTTTTTGTCATATAAATTGCTACTTTGTGTTTTTAATAACTGACCTTCAACTAGTACCCTATATCGACTTGTATGATGAAAAATAGTTTACTTGACTGAATTGGATGTAGAAACGGTAAGGTGGATGGTCTCATATAAACAATAATTATTAATCGTCAGAATTATGTCTGATATGCCACTCTGACTTGTATGATTAAATGGAGTGGAAAAATAAAAAGTATGCCCCTCAATAATTTTATTTGCACCGACTTATTACCCAAACGATACAACAATCTGACATCTACGTGTATTTCTACCTGATGATTTTATGTGTGTAACTAACTGATTCAAGTAAAAGCTTAACTGAATATTAATTTTCAGTTCTCAGAAACATAATAATTTTATAGGATTTAATAGCATGCCAGTTCAATCCTGGCTAAACAGTGCTAATTAGAAAACAGTTCTGCGGAACAGGATCTCTTACTGCCAACCCAAACAATGATTTATCCTCCTTTTATATAGAATTTTAACTTTGACACCACCAACACCTTAACTGATGCCAGAACAGTGATATTTTTTTCTGATTATGTCTCACCATGCTGTCATGCAGGTATGAATACAAGAGAAGAATATGTAACTCAAAGTTTTTGTGATGCAACAGAACATGCTTGCAGTGCAACTGACCCCTCGGAAAAATAGAGAATGCTCTGACCAATAATTTGCATATCTATTTCTTGAAAACCTGCATTGTTCGTTTTGAAAAATATCAGTGATTGAAACAAGACTCATTAGGTATATAGTGAAAATTTCATGAGGCAGAGAAATCTCAAAGTTATAATTAGATGAATTTGTATATGTCATAAAGTAAATTCTCTCTATCTGCCCTACTTTATAACAGTTCACTCCTTGCAGGCAATCAAATGGGTGAGTGGTCCATTGGAATCTCTGCTACAGATAGCTGATTTGATATATGCCACCACTGACTGAGGGGTCAATTTTCAAAAAAGTTGGTAAATCCTAAAGGTTGAAAACAGTCATTAGTTTCTATGATCCGAGGCTGCAATGATGGAAATGCTTATTTCTAAAGTTATCCCCTTTTTTTTCATAGAATACAAGGGGTTAATAATAGCTACCAGTTGGTTACTGCTTTGGAATGAGACAAGCAAATTCCAGGAATTGATGTCGCCCACTTTTCATTGGCCTGATTAATATCAAGCTACCAGTAAAATATGGCTGAAATCCAATAATAATTAAGGGGGTTATTGTGCAGAAATGAAATGAGTGTGTCTGACAATCAAGGGCTATCACTCTACTAAAAATTGCCGAATTGTGACATTCAAAACCCAGCCAAAATCACAAGAAAATCAAGCAGCATACTGAATTTATCTGAAATCCAATAATACTTAATGGAGTTATTATGCAGGAATGAAAGTGGGTGGGTCTGACAATCTGGGGCTATAACTTGCTAAGCGATGATGCAGAAAACTGACAACTAAGCTCAGTCAAGGTCTCATCAATATCAAGCCACATTCCAAATTTGGTTGAAATCAAATAAAAAAGGGACTTTTTTGTGCAGGAAAGAAAACATAGTTTGTACAGACCTAGAGAGTTGATTTTCAAGGACTTTTCAAGGAGTTTATGAGGGCTTCCAACAATTTTCAAGGAGTATCTTTTCTTACAGAAACTGAAATTTTAAAATTGTTACTCTGTTTATCATTGCATAAATTGGAACAAAAGTAGAAGAAAATACACATAACTAACTAGCATACAACTACAGCAAATGGATGCAACTCCATTTGGTAATTACCCATGTCTTGTGTCATTTGATCCACTCGATTTTATCCCATTTTATTTATTTATTCATTATTTTGGGAAAATACAAAATTGAAAAAAATATATATATAAATTTTAAAAAAAAAAAATGAACGTAAAAAGTGACATTTTATTCAGTTGTAATGTTTTGTATTCTATCTGAGAAATACAAAAAGTTTTGTGAAAAAATTCAAGCAGTTTTTCAGCAAATTCAAAAACTATTCAAGGAAAAAATCAACTTGTTAAAAATTCATGGACTTTTCAAGGCAACCCCTCAAATTCAATGATTTTAAGGTTGTATGACTATGAACCATGGAAAATGGGTTGGTCTTATATAAGGGGCTTTAACTCTGATAAACAATGTAGAAAAATCATAATCAAACTCAACTAAGGTCTCATCAACACTAAGAAGTATGCCAAATTTGGTTGAAATCCAATAATAATTAAGGTAGTTGTGTATAAACAAAAGTGGATGGGATTGATAATCAGGGGCTATAACTCTGCTAAATGATAATGAAAAACACTGATAAATGAGCTCAGCCAAGGTCTCATCAGTATCAAGCAGCATACTGAATTCAGTTTAAATCCAATAATAATCATGGGATATATTGTACAGAAAAGAAAGTAGGTGGGTCTAACAATCAGGGCCTATAACTCTGCCACATGATGACATAGAAGACTGACAAGTGAACTCAGCCAAGTTGTTATCAATATCAAGCTGCATTCTAAATCTGAATGAAATCCAAAACTTTGTAAAGAGTCAGTGTGTGGAATGAAACTGGGCGTGTCAAATAATAAGAGGCTATAACTCCACTATATGATGGCACAGAATGCTGACAATTTAAGTCAGTCAAGATCTCATCAATATCTAGCTACATGTATATACAAAATTTGAAATCCAATATTATAGGAGGTATTGTGCAGAAATGAAAGTGGGTGAGTCTGGCAATCAGGGGCTATAACTCTACTAAACAATGACACAGAATGCTGACAATAAAACTCTGCCATGATCTTGTCAAAATCTAGCTGCATATCAAATCTGGGTGAAACCCAACAGTGATTAATGGAGTTTAATGCAAAAATGAAATTGGAAGCAACAACCAATTTAATGTAACCCCCTTTTCTACCAAAAGTGGGGGACCAAACAAAATTGTTTTAAATGTGAAATATGCTTTTATAATTAGAAATCTTTAAATGAAACAAGGGTACGCCCAGCAATATCATTAATATGACGAAACTGAAGAGCAAAGTTCAAAGTCATACAGGTGTCATAACTTTGTTAAATTTTGTCGGAAAATAGTGAAAATTGAACTTAACCTATGTATTCTTAATGCAAGTACTTATACCAAATTTGGTCTAAATCCATGAAGTCCTTCAAAAGTTATTAAGCAGAAATAGAATTTGCCATGGATGAAACATGATGTGATGTGATGTGATGTGACATAAATAATAATATAGATAATGTATTCATAAGAAACATGCATTTATCATAATTGGATTGCCCTGCAAAAGAAAATTCAATGCCACTCCATTTTAGTAAATTACATGAAGAAATATGCAAATTATGTCAAAAAATGTATTCTCTTGATCACCAAAAATTGCTGTCAATCAGCAATTCTGAATTGAAAAAAAAGTCACAAAAAAGTTTCAACCGTACCTCAAGTTTATGCCAAGTACTGGATATTTCTGACCTGAAAGACTGATGGACAGACAGACAGACAGATAGAAGTAATTCTCATAGCCTTTGACTGTGAAACTGCAAGTGCTGATGGTGTGGTGTAGCATTTGTATAGGTATAAATAAATGTACAATCTACTCTTGTTTATCCAATGAAGTACATGTATAATGTCCCATTACAATTTATCATAATGAAATAAATTGTCAGATAAACAGTTACAATGGAACTTGAGAAAACCAGGATTTAACAAAACTGGTTTCAATGTGTACACCAGCCTACCGGTTGGGCCTGATGTCTTATTCTTTATCTCAAATTTTAAAAAAATACTCACTTGTGAATATGTCAGGAGTTATGGTTATGAACAGTTTTCTTATGCTCTACTGTGTTATTTAGCAGTCTTGTAAAGTACATTCATGCTCATATTCATGTTCTGCATACCAAATTCACTGAAATTTTCAGTGACAGTGGGTGAACCAATGATGGAGGGAATGTATTATGCAGTGTAATATTTATAAATGATGGGGGATACAAGTGTACAGCTTACAATGATGGTTCTAGCCCTCAGCATAAGTTGTATTCTGTACCTTCCCATCATTGTCATTCGTGCACTACATTATGCTGTGGGTGCCCTCTCTCATTGGTTCACCCTTCATTTTTGACAATTTAAGTGATTTGGTATGCAGGGTGTGATATTTGAACAAATACATTTCAGAGAAAGGTGTGAATGCATTTGAAAGACTGCTTATGAAGGTTAATCAACAGTTAAATACATGTACAATGATATTTGTTTTAAGGTCAGATAATTGTCCTGTGCAAGAGGTGACCAGCCAACCCGGACGAGGCAAATGCAGAGTCTGTGGGTGAACAGGTTACACAGTACAATTATTTGATGATAAAACAAATATTAATGTTATTTAACTGTTTTAATCCTCAGTAAAACCCCTACTCTGTGAATTTTTTATTTTGATTTTTTTTCTTCAAATTTAACTGAGTTTTGTAAGGAGAACTGTTTTGACAAGGCCATTCACACTGTAGTGCATTTATGTTGCAGCACATTAATTGTGGAACAGATATTTTGAATGCGAAGAGTCAATACACTATGTGGAATGGAGATTAAATTGATGGAGTGAAAATGGACTGATAGAGAAGAAAAAGCTGATGTTCGAGAGATTTCATTAAATGTAAGTTAAATATGATGTTGGCAAGTCTATGTTCTTCTGGACATAACAGAAACAAAAAAAACATGACTAATAATAATATATATATATATATATATATATATATATATATGATTGAGATTCATCAGTTTCATGGAATGAAATGGAAATCATTTTTAGGACCTACTGGTTGATTCTACTTTGCATGGATACAAAAAGTAATGAATAGAGAAAAAACAGAATCCTCCACCGAGCAGACATTTCATTAAACATATAAAGTAACTGACGGGGTATATGTAAACTGCTTTTCTAAATATAAACTTTGTGTTCGTAGGATCATGTAAAGAACATTATTGTTATCATCTATAATTGGTCAATTTCCCTGTCAGGAATGAAATTATTGTATTCATCTCTCTTATACCACTCATTTTATTAAAACTAGTATTGATCATCACTCTAGAGAAATAGATTTTCTATTTGCAATTAAATTTCTTTACTTATTCTGGAATATTGACTATTGACATTTAAAGCAGCTTGTGTCTGACATTTCCTTTTTTCAACCCAAGTTCTTTTATTACAGTGTTATCATTTTGTCCTCTTTTTAGCAAATCAGGTGATGTGCCAAAGCCCAAGTGTGCTATTTTTAGAAGTGTAGATTTTATTTAAAATGTACCGTAAAGTATCAGAAAATAAAAGTACGGCAAAAGAGTACAGTTATCAGCAAATAAAAGTAATGCAAAAGAATACAATTATTAGTAAATGCAAGTGTTAAGATTAAGCAGTCTTAGTACTACTGTAGTGGTCCTAACTTTATAGAATAACTGCATGGGCTACATGTTCGGCTTTGTTTTTGTTTGTTTTTTCATGATTGCAAGGCATTGCTTAATAAATTTACCAGCATCATATTTGTTTTAAAAATGATGCAGAAATTAACAGGATCAGATGGATGAATGGTTAACTTGTATTTTTTCAGTATTTTGTACCCTGATGAAGATGCCACATTCAGAACACAAAAAAACTGTTGGCTACACTTGTATTTTTTAAGATAAAATTATTGAGAATACTGGTGGATTGTCGAGTTGAAGTGCTACTACTTTACAGAACATCAGATGGAAGAACAGAACTCCAGTGATATATTGCTATTCATGGCTCCATATACTATCGAACACATTCTGCTCTAAATAATTTGTATATTTTTCTAAATTTTATTTTCTTTATATGTCACTCGAGAATTTATATTAACATTTCAAAAATTATTTGAGAAATTTGATTGTGATTTCCTTTTAAAAGCATTTTCTGCTATTGTTGCAAGTATTACCATCAGTAAGAGGTGTGCGGTATAACCAGTATACCGGTTTACTATGGTATTTTTTTCCTGATGGTACGTACCACGGTACTTTCTCGCTGTACTGGTACTTTGGTAGTTTCTGTCAGTAAGAAAAATGTCTTGAAATTTCTGAGTAAGCTGGTTACAAATTTAATAATATTTTAAGCATGTTTTAATTTTTCATGAAAAAATAATTCCCAAAATTATTAATGTTTTTACAAAATAGTTGTATTTGTCACAAATTAATTTATAATATTACTAATATAATTATATGAACCTTTAATCAGATGTATGACACGTATGCAATCATGACAGCCAAACATGATGTTGTGAAAGATATTTGGGCCAAATCCAACTTTTGGAAAAATTTCAGATTAAAAAAAGAATTAAAGTGTTGGTCCCTAATATAATTGTGGTATACAGTGGTATGTTCAAAAATACAGTGGTAAAAATTTTTTTTTGTGGTACCCAACTCTACTATCAGTGGAACAATATCCATAGACGACAACTACACTCTGGTCTAATCGTGTACCTAAATCTGAGTTGCCTTCTTGACATATAAACACTGACATTAAAGGCCAGTGGACATGACCATGAAGTTTGTTATTATTACATGTATTAGTAATAAAAACTATATATGGTACAAGAAAATGGACACTATGCAATAAGTATAGAGGGATTGAAATTGCTTTAAGCCAAAAATTAGGCAGAAAATAATTGTGTCATGAATGGATAACTTGTATATTTACAGCCTTTTGTAACCAGATCAAGATGTCAGAGTCAGAACATAAGATTGTCTGATAAACTTGCATTTTTAAGAATAAAAGAACCATTTCATGATGTAAAAGCAACACAGCACTCCCTCATTGTGAGGCCCTTCATAATAACACAGTTTCCTGTTATAAGGCTGGTATTGTCATGGATCCCATTTCATTAAATGGTGGAAAAATTATATGCATCATGTACTTCATTGTAAGGTGGTCTCATTATAAGGCGGTATAGTCAAGGCTCCCATGGACAGCATTATATTGAGAGTAATGTAGTTCTTTAAATGGAGACTGGATAGAGCTGAGTAGACTGCAGAGACAGATTTTCAAAGGAATTTATACTGACAGGATTATCTGTGGTTCTGAAAAAGCATAATATTTAAATGGAGTCTGTGTGACAAATTTTCTATTTAATTAAAATTTTTTATCGCGTTTAATAAATCCTTTAATTATAAAATTAAGTTAGACACAAAGTAGCTTGTATGTGTTGTAGCACTTTATATTTGTTCACAGTACACTTATATACTAGAGACAACTGAACACTATAATGCTGTTCATGGGAGATATAAAAGTGTACCATCATGCCATGGGCGAGGTCACCTTATACTGGGGTAAAAAATATATAAAAATATAATTTAACCAGGACAATGGGATCCATGGCCATATCTATGTTATATCTGGGACAGTGTTATAATGAGCTGCTTTATAATGGGGGACCACTGTATGCCCACTCCATTAACATTTGTTGAATTAATGAGAAATGGAATGACAATGCATGGTTGAATAACAAGACCTAATAAGTAAAACAGGCAACAGGGGGTCAATTTAGATGCCCATTGTCCTGTAACCTGTGGGATTTGAAGAGAGCCAGTTAATACTGACAGCCACAGGCACGCAGGGTAAGTCGATTTTTTGCAGCGCCAGTTGATTTCCATGTGAGCTGCCCCTGCTGGCTAATGGAAAAATCTGTGTTAAGTTGACCCCTGAGGCAATTGGAACTTGAAGACTTTAATGGACTTACCTAAATATCAATAAGGCAATATATATGTGTTAGCTAGTATTTTATCTTTATGTTTTATCTTGACATTTTAATATTTTTTTTAATTAAATACTTTTTAATTAAATCATATAGCCATATATTTCAGTTATAACAAGAATCAGTTAACTTTAAATTAAAATAATTTCAGCTGGAGCTGAATGTAAGACTTACCTGAAATTTCATAATTCCCTATGAGATAAAGTGAAAAAAGGCATCATATAATTTAATCAAAATTTCCAACTCCTGATTATTTTCAGTTGATAATGGTGAAAAGCAAGAAAAATACTGACAATTTATATCTCCTAATTTTCTAAAAATGTTCAACTGCCCTACACTTCTTTCATTAAGAGATGACATCTGGTGTCCTTTTTGTAAAATTACATGGCACACAGGCCATAGTTATGGCATGCAGTGTTAATGAAAAAGTTTCTAACAGGCTATAAAAAAACTCAAAACAACCAGAAGAAAAATTCTTAGTAAATACAATTTTTCATAAGGTTCAGAGTTCCAACCCTTTTGTTTGGTTAATGAGATTTTTGAAGTAATCAAAAGAATAATGGAGAAAATCTGTTCCTCCCCAACTTTGTATTATGGTATGAATAGATTCAGATTAGTGCAGTTAAGATTAACATGGTATCTCTATATATTATTATCAATATTACTAATTGATAAAAGCTCTATGTGGGTGGATCCAGGATTTTTTCAAAAGGAAAGAAAGTTTAAAATGGGTAATTCATCATACACAAAGTGGCAATTTATTTCTGGACTGAGAAGTGTTCTGTTTTTTTTTATACCAAATCTCCTCTAAATCTGCCCCAGGCTGTATTGTTTTACTACACATATGGGGGAAAAAAAGAGAGATAAAATGAATATTTATTGACAGAAGTAAGTTGATCATATGTGAGAGCTGTCCAGGGAAATATACACTGTAGTGGATCCAGAAGGGATTTGTAAGGGGGATAGGTAAAACTAATTCTAATTATGTAAAACTACCTACTACTATTGCATTGCTACCCTTTTCTGAGATGCTAAATCGCCAGTCCAAACTAATTATTTCCTCCAATTAGTAATTGGAGGGTCAGAAAAGAATAGAACACAATCCCAATCCTATGCCTTTGTCATATCCAACAAATGCCTTTGTCATATTCAACATATGCAATATACTCCTCTTTTGACTTGGACTGAAACACCAGGACATCAGAATGGGGCGGGAGAAGAGAATCTTTGCAACAGTAGCAGGTAAGTATTACATAATTCAAATTCCCCCAAAAGCTACATTTTAATAGCAGTAATACAATATCTGCTACTATTGCATTGCTGAATTTACCAGTTAGGACTGAGGCTTATGACCTCAAAAAACAAAACTGGTGTGAGAAAAATACCTTTACCCTTATTGTATGAGTGTACCATACAGAAAGCAGGTTGATGGCTTGGAAACGTGTTGTGCTGTCACAACTGGATCCAACAAGTAAATGCCTTTGTTCTGGTGTGCCAAAGATTGAAAGTAAAAAGGATGAAAAGGTAGAGTGAGACCTCAAGAAGGCATCTTCCATGAGGAGTGATTAAAGCAGGCCCAAGATACAGCAATAGCCCTAACATCGTGGACTTTAATTCGCATGAAAGAAAGATCCACTATTGGTGAGGGACTAATAAGCTCCGTTGATAGTGAGGACAATCTATCTGGAAATGGTGGTGGACGAAATATCAGAGGAACTCTTGAGAGAGAGCAAGAGGCAATTCTGACCCTTCCTTCTCTTTTTACCAAAAAAAACTTTAAGGCACTAACTGAGCAGAAAAGTCTATCTTGATCATCCACAACACAGATGTGACTGAGACATGAAATCTCAATAGGAACTGGAGAAACTGAAGGTAGTTGATACTTGGCCAGAAAACCAGCTTGGCAAAGAAGAGAAAGTGAATCATAGTTACCACTGAACTGTAAACAACCTTTTCTACTGACAAGGCATGAATTGTACTCCTTGCCCTCATCGAAGTTAAGAAGAGCAGGAAGACAGTTTTAAGGGTAATGTTCTTGAGGGATTCGTGGTACTAATTCAGCTCCCATAGTAAACCTATGCAAACACTATGGTATTAATAATTGAATAACTTTAAATTTCTTAATGCTCATGATCAAACCTGTATTTATCACTACAGACGTATCCTTGATGACAGCTTCTGTGTAGAGTAAACCATATGAGCCATGGCATTTTCTGGATCTACATGTGTTTTCAATTCCGCACCAAAGAGTCAGGTGCTAATTTCAGTAATGAGTTTTCCAAACTCAAGTCTGTAAAAGGACCGAAATTCCATCAATAAAACACTGTCTCTATTTTTTTCAGTTACAACTAGGATAAACTCTCAAAAGATTCTTTTTACTAAAATCCTAAATTTCATTATCAACCAATCCTGGCCAGCCAAACCCATATATACTCTATTTTATGTTCACCTATTTTTAGACTGGTTTCCATTCTTCCATATAATTAGTACAGTGAATTCTGAAGAAAGCTTCACTCAGTGGTTCAAAGACCACATGAAAGGTTCCATCTAGGCATTAATTAGCAAGATACCAGTCTCTGAAGCTCAAAATACCTGATGAGATCGGAAAGATGAAGTTCTGAAACAATGGCAGAAGCCCTAGAGAACCTGATAATTAGAAAAGGCTGTCCCCTATTTGCAGGGCTAAAAATTAGCAGTAGTCCGATATTTTGGGCTAGTAAATTTCCTGTCGGACTAGTAGTTTTCATAATTTTAATAGTCCGATGGCTAGTGAACCTTCAGGTGTCACCGATCAGCATTTATTTACACTATCATACATAATTTTCGAAAATCTGAATGATTGGACGATGTCCAAGTTCTCTCAGAGCTAATCGTGTAAATCCCTGAGATTCAACTGCTCTTCTAGAGGGCTAGGACAAACGAGGATTTTACAAATTGTATTTCAAAACGAGGCTGTATAATCAGTTTTGTTAAATTTATAAGGTAAAGTTATATGTCAAAGACTGTTAATATTTAAAGACATACCAAATGTTATACTCACAATTTCTGAGAAGAAAAATCATATTCCTATTGATTTCATGTGGATAGGGCTCGATGTAAGGTCATTTAAGTTTGCTAGGTCTGGTAGAAAGCAGCTATCTTAGGCAGACACTGCGTGGTTTGAGATGAATTACAACTTTTCAATAGGCAATGCGCACTGACCTCACACACCAACATAAATGTAAAAATATATAAAATGGGGTAGGAAAGTTCAGAGGAAACTTGGACTAAAAGACTGTAAATCAGACTTATGAACTTGGAGACACATATTTTGTTCAAAGGTTCGTATGTGTTGTGAAAACCCGCACAATGCATAGTCTGGTATAATGAGAGATCTTCTCACCCTGCTTTCATTGTAGCACAACAGGTACTGCCTTAAATTGTCTGTATGTGGAGTTACGATATTAATGACTGGTGTGAATGAGGTCTTTGTCTTTAACTCTTATTAAGTTATTTATTTCTTTTTCTTTTTTTTTCCCGGATGACAAGGTTTTAAAAAATGTTTACGGATGCCATGTTAAACTAAATTTCTTGAGGTACAGTCAGCCGAGTGGTCTAAGGTGCTCGCCTTTACAGATCACCAAGATCTCACCTCTGTCCGTGTGGGCTTGAGTCTCGGCTCGGTGGGTCAGTGGTTCTTCCTCCACCAAATCTATTGGCTATCATGTGCTGAAAAATGGCGTTTAACCCACAAAACACAAACACAGCTGAGACTGCCCATCAAAACAGGTTCCAAATAGAGATGCATGTGTACCCCCATTTCACCTGGGGTACTCTACAACTGTTGTGTTATCCAAGACAATCATAATGCAACAACGCCTTAGGAGACTGACATACCCTTGTTGGGCTAGGAAACATTGCCCACATTTCTAGGTGGTTGGTATGAAGGGTAGATTCTTCCTGAGACCAAAGTCCCTGTAGAACTAGTTCCTCTGACTCCAGATACAATCCCATCCAGAATCTGATGTGTCTGTGTACAGAAATGAGTCAGGTTCCTGGGTGTGAATCAGGACTCCAGTTAGAAACTGGTTAGGATCTAGCCACCAACTCAGGTAATGCTGAAAATTGGATCCCAGGGGTATCCAAACCAACAGTGGGTTCTTGTGTGGTCTCCAGTTTGCTAGGAGTAGGAACTGGAGAGGAAACAAATGAAGTCTGCTGAGGGGAACTGATTCAGCAGCTGCGATCTGAGTTCCCTGGAGTGAGAAAAAAGGTAAGCCGACAGTGAAGTCTTGGCCAAAAGACCTTCTATGGGGGATAGAATCTGGGTGATCCTAATGGAATGCAAACTATCCCCTGAATGGTGAGGAAATTCATCACCATGTACATGAAGTCATCAGAAGGGACAAGTTCTCCAGGCTGGGGATTAGACCCAGATGAGTCACAATCAATCAACAGAGGGACAGGTCTTTCTGAAGAAGATCTCTGAGGATGCTGTACATCAACCAATCAAAATACTGGATAGGGACCCCTAAAGACCTCAAGTACACTATTACCCCCATCACCTTGGCAATGGCTCTGGGGACCGAGATAAGGCCAAACAGAAGAGCCTGAAATTGAGATACCTCCTGGCCCTGACAAAACCGTAAGTATTTTCCTGTGGGCCAGTTAGATGAGGATATTAAGGTATGCATCATGTAGATGTATGGGGACTATCCAGTCATTGGCCCTATGGTGTTCCTGACCAAGGCAGTAGTCTCTAATCTGAAATGTTCTTCCTGAAGAAATTAGTCGAAACTTTCCACCTTCTTTTCAAGACCAAAAGATCAGGAAACAGAAACCTGGACTTTGGTTGTTTTCCACCCTCTCCACTGGACCCTTCCATAGAAGGGTGTATGCTTCTGCCCTTAGATGAACCAGTTTTTGACTGGTGAAAAGAATGAGGTCCATAAAAGGGGAGGTTAACCTTTCTTTATTACGGAAAGGACCCACAGAATGCCCATGAATGCCTGAACCTAGCCTCCAAAAAGATGGCTAGTCGGGCACCTACTTGGATGCTGGGGAAAGGAAGACATAGGTGAGGGTGCAACTCCCTATGACACAATACTTGGGAGGTCTGCTCAACTGATCTGGGTAAGTGTGCTTTTTTGCCAGTTTAGGTGGGCCAAGAGTGGTGGCCTGAGACTGGTGATGTTGATCCCTCAAGTCTTGCAACACCATGGCAGGGATTAGACATCTAACGAGCATCTCCACATCAAGCAGTGCAGTCCTCAACAGGTCTTTGCTGTGATCTAGCAAAACCTTTGAAGACCCCATATGGCACCTCTAAGGAGGTGCAGCAACTCTACAGAGACTGCAATGGCCACCAAAAGTGCATGCATTGATATTTTAGCCACAGCCTCCAACAATTGATGTAAGGCTGCTGGAGACAAAGATTCCTCCTTCAATAAGATGAAGGAGGCAGCCAAAAAGAGATCAGCATATGAAGCTATTGTAACCAGGATCCTAACCTTGAGTTCCAAGCCCTCTAAAGATCTGACTGGGAGACAATCCCATTTCCCAGCCAATATCCCCACAGAGGAAGTACCCAAATCCAAGGGGGTGGATTTACAGGGCCAAGCTGAGAATATACCTGGTAACTAGAGGTGGAAACAACTGGTTGAAGTGTAAAAGAGGGGACGGACCACACCATCTGCTGTCTGGCAGCCTCTTGGCCCCGAGAAAACTTCTGAGCAAGCTCCCAAACCATTGCTAAGTGTGGGAGCAATAGAAGTTCTGAATGAGAATGGGCCCCAAAAAGTCTCTAAAAAATGGGTCAAGTCCTAGTGTCTTTAGCTACTGACGGCTTGGCATCTTCGCGTTGGCAGTGCTCTCGAGGCAAGACAGGACTATCCTTCCTGGTCTCCATCACTGGAGAAGCGGCTAAAATGGGATTATTTTGTCATCCCATAACTGCTCATCGGGTAGGGGAAACAGGACTAACTCTTTGATCTGTCCTCTTTGAAGAACAGGATCGATGGTCCCTTCTTGATGATTTAGGAGGAGACTGGTAGCCTGCCTCGTTCTGGTTGAACAAGCCCACAGGGAACAGAGAAGGTCAATGGCCTGCCCCATCCAGTGTACCTTGGAACCAAGATTCAAGATGTAATGGGGGAAAGGAAGACTCACCACTGGATAGTGGGGGTCCCCAAACCCTGTGGGTATTAAATGGGAGCATAGGGATGGGGGGTACGATCATTCCATCCCCTTCCATAGCCAGGCAAGCAAAGCCCGAGTCCCTATAAGGATTAAATGGTAACATGGAGAAAGGGGGGTACTGACCGAATCCCCATCCCGAGACTGTCAAGCAAAATCTGCTGTCCAGTTGCTTGAAGAGCATCACCCGCTGACCAGTGCTCAAAGCCTGGTGCCCAGTGACTACTGCCCGGTACCTGGTGTCCAGTGACTGGCAACTGGTGCCTGGTCACCAATCAAAGACCAGTCTGTGATGATGACTTGATGGAAGAATCTGTTTGGAGAGCTAGAGTCAGCATAAGATCTGTTAGAGCAAGAGTGCTGCTATTTCCTACCTTCAGGAAGGCATAATTTGGTCTTACTGGACACTGGCACTTTTCCTATCTTGAAGAGGGTCAAGGATCTGTCCCAAACAGGAGCTGACAGCATGTGTTCAAATGTCAGTGACTATAACAACACCAAAAAATATGTTTGTGCAAAAAAAGCCTAAAAGATAAAAACGAAGGCGAAGTTTTCATTGAGCGTCCTGACACGTTTTAGCACAAGAGTCCAAGGAAAAAGAGGAAGATATTCTGTATGTTGGATATGACTAAAGCATCAGACTAGGATCATGTTCTATTCTTTTCTGGCTCTCCACTTACTAATTGGAAGTGGATATAGCTTTGACTAGGGACTTTGTTTCTCGGAAAAGGGTGGCAATGCAATAGCAGCAGGTAATGTATTTGTGCTATTAAATAGTGCATTTTTCAGTGGAAAACCAAGACAGTTTACCATTTTAAGCAAAAATAAGTGACCTTCTTCTCAAAATTGAACCTCTGTAGAAGAAAAGACCTGGATCATCCCCTACTGTGACTTGAAATTAATGAAACACATGCAAGGAAAATAGGTATAGAGTTTAAACATAATAGAAACTCTATAACAACAATAAAATAAATTTTAAAAATACAATAAAAAAAACTAATTGTTGGCTGTGTACTAGATTTGACATAATACCTGCATGTCTTAATAAGAATACACACCCCTTTCTGGGCAAAACTCTCTTAAAAATATCCAATATGAGTGCATGTGTCTCGATCCAGGCCATGTATGAGGAAAGTGGCTGCTAACAGTTGCCTAGAACACAATAATTTTTGTGGAACTTACTACCATTTAGGCATAGTCACACCTTACACCTTAAGTATCATATGCCCACCCTGTGTTTAATAGTGTCCTATGTAGGTACCAGCTGGGTATGATTAACTCTGGAGATTATTAACCAATGGGTCTCAATAACCTGGACCTTTGGTCATAGTACATGACCCTGAACCAAACTTACTGTGCATAAATCATTATTTTCTTATTAGACTTTCAATGGCCATGACTGCTGACCTTTAGACCTCAGAACCCACAAGTTTCTTTATTACCCTATGTACAAGTCATCCACAATGTTTAGTCACGGAACTTACTCTAGAACAAAAGTTATAATGCAAAAAAGCATTTTCTTATTTCAGTCACAGTGACCTAGATCTTTGATATTTTTACCCAAAGCCCAACAGCCTTCTTCTTTATCCAAGTGTAAGCCATCAACAAAGTTTGGTCCAGGTCTGTGATGTAGAACTAATGTTATCATGTGGAACCATTTTTCTTTTTTCAGTCAATGACCCGCACCTTTCACCTTATGACCCAAAAATTAATATGCTTTTTCCTTACCCAAAGTGAAAGCCATCCACAAAGTTTTTCCCAGGTATGTGATGTGGAACTAATGATAAACTGCTTTTTTTTTCAGTCACAGTGACCTTGCTTTTGATCTTTTGACTCATAAATCGATAGGCTTCTTCTTTACCCCAAGTGCAAGCCATCCAGAAAGTATGGTCGAAGTATGTGACACATAACTAATGTTACTGTACAGAAATCATTTTTCTTCTATCAGTCACAGTGGCTTTGACATCAAAATCGATGGGTTTCTTCCTTAATCAAAGTGCAAGCCATTCACAAAGTTTGGTAACTGTAAATGGTGGAGAATTCAGTTTAGTGTGTGGAAACAAAGTTGGTGACAGAGGGACAACATCATAGCATAATAAGCTGTGCCTTATGGCAGGCATATACAAATGGATCTTACTGGTACATGCATTTTATTCTTATATTAAGTTGATTACCTGCATATATTTACACGTTGGAATAGTGAGTTCTACTCATGAGTTCTCAAATTGGATCCTACTGATGAATAATAATTATATGTAGCTTAAACTATGTATTACTATATCTAAGTTAGAGAAAATTTCACTACAATCATGTTAAAATGAAATATAAATTGAGAAGAGCAGAGCATTTGGGCAGAAGTATGGCAATAGTGTTGTACAAAGCACCGATTTTCACAGGAATCAGGAGACATCATGACAAAGACTACTATAAACACGTGCTGTGTCCAAGTTTGGCAAATATATTCCCCCACCCACTCCAGTTGTATATGATCTGTATATCCTCATTCTTGCTACCTATGTAGACTTGTCAAACACAATGAGTGTCAAAACACAATGCATAATTAACAACAGGACACATATTTAACATCTGCACTTTCAAATACAGTATAAAGTTTATAACAAACCTCATGGAGTATCAAATTCATTTTTCAATGGTTTTCATCTATATGTACAGTACTAGGACTTTGGGAAAATATTGGTTGAATAATAAAATTGTAAAAGCAATGTTCATCTGTTGTTAATTGTGCATGTCACAAATAATATGTACTATGGGTTTGAATTTACCAGACTGGGACACTGCACTTATGCTGATTCCTTGAATTAAGCTGACTTTAAATCAAGCTTCTAAAATCCTACACATACAAACAAAACAGTCTCAAACATATTGTGAGTTAAAAGTGCCATCACTCCATAAATTCAAATAAAGAGAATCAACATACCTTGTCTGGCTTTCTTTCTCTGTCTTTGCTTGTTGAAGAATCATCCACTTTATACTCTGCTAATACTATGGCTTCTTTAAAACTGTATGTCTCACCCTGAAAATATACAGGTGTGTGTGTTTTTTGTTGTTTTTTTACGAAGTATGTCATGACAATAGATATCCCAAAATCTACTTAAGACCTTTAAAGCCTATGCACAAAATGCAACAAAGTATCCAAGGACTCTGTCAAAAACAAGGTTGCCATACAGAAGAAGTCTGTTCTAGCTCATCTAATGCTAACTACACTCACCCATAAAACTACTGTTAAAACTTCCCACAACACCTATAACTACTGTTAAAACTATCCATTTACCCCTATAACTACTGTTAAAACTGCCCACTTGCCTCTATTAACTACTGTTCAAACTCCAAACTTACCCCTATAACTACTGTTAAAACTACCCATTTGCCCCTATAACTACTGTTAAAACTCCCCAATTGCCTCTATAACTACTGTTCAAACTCCACACTGACCCCTATAACTACTGTTAAAACTCAAAACTGACCCCTATAACTACTGTTAAAACTCCCCACTTACCCCTATAACTACTGTTAAAACTCCCCAATTACCTCTATAACTGATAAAACTCCCCAATTATCCATATAACTACTGTTAAAACTCCAAACTCACCGCTATAACTACTGTTAAAACTCCCCACTTACCCCTATAACTATTGTTAAAACTCCCTAATTACCTCTATAACTACTGATAAAACTCCCCAATTATCCCTATAAATAATGTTAAAACTCCAAACTCACCCCTATAACTACTGTTAAACTCACACACTTACCACTATAACTGTTTAAACTCCCCACTTACCCCTATAACTACTGTTAAAACTCCCCACTTACACCTATAACTACTGTTAAGACTCCCCACATCCTTATAATTACTGCTAAAACTCCAAACTTACCACTATAACTACTTTTAAAACTCGAGCCTTACCACTGTAACTACTGTCAAAACTCCCCACTTGCCCCTATAAATACAATGAATTCATTTTCTTGGGTAACCATTTTCTGGTTGACTTTTATGAAAAATGTCATTTTTTTCATCAGAACTTTGATTTGA
Organism: Margaritifera margaritifera; assembly: GCA_029931535.1. Taxonomy (NCBI): domain Eukaryota; kingdom Metazoa; phylum Mollusca; class Bivalvia; order Unionida; family Margaritiferidae; genus Margaritifera; species Margaritifera margaritifera. The sequence continues at coordinate 2,965,804 of JAQPZY010001641.1, forward strand.
GGATTGGGAAAGAGGTCCTATAGTTTCTACACAATATCATGGTTTGTTGGGTCTTTAAATTTGTTGTTCATAGCAGCCCAACAAAAAATAGTCAATTCCCAGTATACCATCATTAGCCCATGCTATGTAGTAAGCCCATTTACCCAACTTTGGGAAATTTAGGCAAATTTTGGGAAGGTTGATCAAAGATAACAATATTGCCCTCACCACCACCACCACCCACCCACTGCTTATCTGTTTTATGACTGCCACACGGACTCATATAGATACAACTGAAACCTGTCTATACAGAGCACTCAAGGAACCACACAAATTTGTCTTTTATGGATAGGTTTCCTTTATTTAGAGGTTAAAAATGATAAAACAAGAACCACATGTGGGCATAATATCATGCACCTCGGTAACCGACATATGTAAGTTTATGAAAGCACCATATATGTATAAAAAAATGTGGAGTGTAATGAAAACTTTGAAGCACTTATATTGTCTATTTTGCCTAAAAGAAAATAATATGGTTGTTTCCAGTTTCATGCTAAAAAAAAAATGAAATGATCAGTCAGAATAAGATTTAATTTGTACTCATTTTTCCAACTCCATTTTCCTGTAAGTGTTCCATAGTTGCACGACTTAATTTTATTGCTTCGAGACAAGACCTTGTCAGTATTACTGAAACAAAACGATGTTATACAATAGACATGCAATCTCTATATCATTACTTCAATAATTTGTTTAATATAACTTGCTGTAAATCTGAACCAACCATATTTAGCAAACAGCATGCAAAGGTAGGGATTACTGAATCATGCTTTCTAGTCTATGTCCAGTAGGCACCAAAAAATACTGGCAAAAATAGTTAGAGTCTTAATGAGCATGATGTCTAATACCTGTGAACTAAGTAACATGCAATCAGGTCACAGCATTCAGAAAGTCTGGAAATTGTTTGTTTGTTTATTTAATCCTTTTTTTATGGAAGGACAATTTATAGGGTTAGCATCTGGAAAATTGGAGGGTCTGGGTATTTGGATTATTGACAGTAATTAAATTTGGATGTGTCATGAGAAAAACATCTTGGGTTATAGTAAAAAAAAAATTATATATAAACTTAAAATAATTTGTGATTAATGTCATTTAATATATATAAAATAATGTAAATACATGTAATAGCACAAAAAAAACAACAAATGTTTCCGACATTTTAATATGGCAATACAATTTTTTTATGTTAGTGACTTTGGTTAGGTTTGATCCACAATGAAAATAAGGTGTCTTGCCAAAGGACAATCCATTCACCAAGATTGCATACACTAAATTGTTTTTCAAGATTTCGTAATTTATTTAAGCTACTTTGAGTGTTACTGTTATCTATTTTATATATTTCTTAGCTACAAATTACAGATAATTCAATTTAATCCCATGTGTATTATTTTACTGATTTACACACTTGTTTTATTTAAATGTATGAATCCTGTATTCTAAAATTATTGTAAAAAATCTGTTTTAAAATTTTTCTGTAAGGGGTAGAACTCAGCATAGCCTCAAACTCGTCTCAATAGTCTTATCATAGGTTACTTCCCTTGTTTAAACAGGCAACTTGGCAAGTACAATATTTTTTTTATTTTTATTAATGGTGACTATATTTAATGAGAGATCAGAATCATTTGTATAAACTTGAAATCCCCCTGTGCCAGGATATTTCTGTCAAATTTGGTAAAATTCTGTTGAGTGGTTCTGAAAAAGTCGTTGCAATTTTATACTATTTTTAGTAATTGTGACCATATTTGATGGCAAATCAGCGTCATTTGAACAAATGTGAAAGATCTTCATGCCAGGATGCTTTATTAGAAAATATGTTCAAATTCTCTTAAGCAGTTCTTAAGAAGTCATTTAAAGGTTTTTCTCTTTTTAGTAACATAACTGATGGTGGATCGGCATCTTCTGAACAAATTTAAAAGAGCTTCATGCCATCATGCTTTGTGTCAAACTTGGTCAGATTCTGTGCAGTGGTTCTTAAAAAAAAGTAATTTTCATTTTACAAGTCACCAATGAGAAATTAGATGAACACATTACACTAAGGAAATAAATCCAGCATATGACATATTAAAAGAACACAATTTACTGAAGAAAAAAGTCACTAGTTGGGCATTACATAAGAACAAATGAGCAATATCATGTGGTCACACTTCTGCATGAACGCTATATTTCACCTTTTGTGATCTACATGTACTTTGCAGGGCAGACCATTTATTTATAACTGCAACAGAAATACACCAGTCTCTAATTTCACAATTCACATGCCCAATGCAATCTTGAGTTACTATATGTACTAATGTACAATAAAATAAATTGATGCAATAATATCAAACAATGAACAATGATCTGAAGAAGAAAAAAAAAAATTACTATATAATGGAAACAAATTTTGTTGAAAAATAGTGTAAATTAAATTTGACCTAACTCATCTTAATGCAAAACCTTACACCAAATATGGTTTTAACTACAAGTTCTCAAAAGTTTTTGAGCTGAAATGAAATTTGTGAAAGAGGGACATATGGAATGGACAAGGATAACACAATACCCTCTTTATTGGTATGCAGGGGATATAATAAACAACACCTCCCCCCAAAGTGTTAATCTTTACATCTGTTACTGTCCTTTCCAGAAAGTCATACTTAATGTCTTGCTACATGTATCGGATATTGCAAGTGAGACAATAATTCTGACTATGTACTACTGTTAACTGAGTAAGTGCATATATCTGGAATATTATTCTATTATTGCCTTCTCCGAAGAAACTGTTCTACTACAGTGTTGTCTGGTGTGTATAGTACTTAAGTTGAAGGCAAGGTCACTATACCCCACCAGAAAACACTATAGGAGAATAGTTCCAAGGGAGAAAGCAAAAATTGAATTAGTATTATTTCACATGATGTAATGTGACATCATATGATGTTGGCACATGGAAATAATGCCAGCTGAAACAACTGTATTGTGACTGTTGCCAGGTAGAATATCCTGGAGTCAAGGGGAAATGCATACTCTCCTAAAATAAATCTTTGGAGTTAGCCAACCAGAACATAAGAATTGATCATGTGATATACTATATCATATCACTTTACATTTGCCCATTTAAGAAGTAAAGTTGTAATGGTTAGACATTAATTTGTAAAGGTAAAGGTGGACTGAAAGGTGGTGATGGTGGACTGAAATGCTTGTTACTAAGTTACATGTTCCTGACCCTATTTATTTTGGGGTAAAAATAATGCAAGCACAATACCACATGTTGAATATAATGTTAAACATAATAACAACAGAATTGGTCAAGTCCACCTTTAATTTATCTACAGTAAGTAAATGTTTAACATTGAGATTAATCAAGGTGTGGATGGACAGATGGACAGACAAGCACACAGATGCCAAAGTGAAGGCTATGTTGCACTTCCACCAAGGCAGGCTTGACAAAAATTAACAGCAGACAAAAAATTTAAATGTACATGAAGTCTGGACAAGGGATGAGATCTGACTTCCCTAGGTTGGGGATTAGACCCCGATGACTCGCCATAAACCAACAGAGGGGTAGGTCCTTCAGGAGATTATTTCTGGAGAACCTTTTCGATCAACCAGTCATCAAAATAAAGAACGATGAGGATCCCTGAAGACCTCAAGTGCTGCTATTATCCCTATCACATTGTAAAGGCTCTGTTGACCGAGGCGAGGCCGAACTGAAGAGCCCGAAATTAAAATACCTCCTAGCCCAGACAAAATCTGAGGTATTTCCGGTGAGGCAGGAAGATGGAGATGTGAAGGAACACATCCTGCACATCTATGGAGACCACCTAGTCATAGGGTCTTATGGCATTCCTGACTGAGGCAGTAATCTCTGTTCTGAAGTGTTCTTTCTAAAGTTAAGGCGGAAACATCGATGAGGAATCAAAACTTTCCATTTCTTTTTCAACACCGAAAACATCTGGGAAAAGAAACCCAGATAATGGTTATTTGCCACCCTCTCAACTACGCCCTTCTGTAGAAGGGTGTGCACCTCTTTCCTTAGATGAACCAGTTTGGACTGGTGAAAAGAAATAGGGGTCCATGACAGCAGAAGATGTTCCCATAAAGGAAGCCCATACCCATACAGCAGGTCGCTCCTTGGGGACAATCTTTTGGGGTCATAAAGTGGAAAAGACCCACATCATCTGTGATGCCCAATCAAGTCTCTGAAAAAAGGGCTCGTTGGGCACCTACTGGGATGCTGGGAAGAGGAAAATGATGTAGGAGAGGGTGCAACTTCCTGGGACCAAATGCCTCCCTTCTTAGGGAAGGGGTAGGAGTTCAATGACATCCTCCCCTGGCCGTTACGACCATATTGTCTAGTGCAAGCATTGAAGAGATGCTTGAGACAATGATTTCTCCTTCAAAGTATTGAAGGAGGCAGCCAAAAAAAGCTTGGCATGAGAGGCTATTGTCACGAAGGTTCGAGCCTTTAGTTCCAAGGTTCCAAGAATTTCACGGGTATGATAACCCAGGTCCCAGCCAATTTAGAAGCACCCGAATCCAAGGGAAGGGGTGTGGGGTGTGGGGGAGAACTTAAAGGGCCAAGCTAGAGAATGAACCCGATAACCAGAGGTGTAAACCGGTGGCTGAAGCGTAAAAGGGGGGACAGATCACACCATCTGCTATTTGGCAACCTTTTGACCCTTGGAAAACTTGTGCGCTAGCTCCTGAACCATTACTGAGTACAGAAGCAGCAGAAGATCTGAATGTCAGTGGGTCACAAAGCCTCGTCAGAATCCTAGTGTTCCCAGCTGCAAAAGGTTTGTGGCACAGGTCTGGGGGGAAGGAGGCAGAAGTCCATACTTCTTCGACCTCCATCACCTGATCCAAGAGGTGGGAAGGAGCTGTAACCTTGATGGAGTTCATTGGGAACTCATTCAAGTCTACCACAATGGAAAGGGCATCTTTGAAATGGGATTTTTATCATCCCATAACTGATCACAGAGGGTAATGGCACCAATCCTATCTTTCCTCCTTGATGAACAGAATCAATGATTCCGTCTTGTTGATCTTGTTGGAAAGTGGTGGTCTGCCTCCTTTTTGTCGGATAAGGCAGGAAGGGATGGAGAAGGTCAACAGTCTGCCATGTCCAACATACCTTGAAATAAAGGCAGAAACATCCATGTCTAAGGGGGGAAAGAAGATTCTGGTAGTGGGGTCCCAAACTCCATAGGGAATATATGAGAACATAGGAAAGGGGGGGGGGGAGGGGGGAAGCCAATCTGATGCCCTTCACTAGACAGGTGAGTGAAATCCGACTCCCTGTCCCCATATGGACTGAGTGTATTACTGCTATTAAAATATAATTTTTCCCAAAACCACAAATGTTGATACCCATGAAAAAAAAAGAAAAAAAGAATCACAAATGTTGATACCCATGGAAATAAATGAATTCAAAGTAATTGGACCTAAAATGATAATACTTAATGAAATAATTGGTGCATGACACAAAGATCACAGTGTCTTACTTTTGCTAGCCATGAGTAGTATGTAGCCTTTAAGATGAAACAGTGAAAGTACACACAAAGTTTTATGACTATACATGCAATGGTTTCAGCGAAATGGAGCTACTGATACAAAACACTAACACTGAAGGCCACAATACTGACACCTAAGGTCACAACATTGACACCTAAGGGCACAACACTGACACATATGGCCAAAACACTGACAATGATAACAAAACCACTGCTAACAATGGTGATATAACTATCTCTGATCTATTAGGACATGTGACAACAAAACTATTTGCTGATGCAACAAAATACCTATGTCGAGATAACTGTCTGATCTATGGTTAGCAGTTGAGATGATAAAACCAGGACTAATGCAACAAAAATGAAACCATGCCAAATTCTGTCACCTGAACAAAATATGTTAGACACTATGCTGTAATGCAAATGCATGTATTTTCAACCAGAACAAGAACCATTTCCTTACAAAAATTCATTAAATAACTGGGAGTACTAATTAATGAATGAAGTTATCTTTTTCTGGAGTGAGAAGCACATTCAACACAACTCAATTTTGAATAAAAATTCAATATGAAAATCAAATGCAAAAAACATTTAACTCTTGCCATTTAGTAAATACTGTACCAAACATTCTGTTGAATGCAGCAAATGATACTTTAATTTGTATGATGTTTCCAGACTTTATCACGGGTCAAAATCTTAACACGGAGATTGCTGTTGGTGCCACAAAAGTGAGGCCTATATCACTGTCTGTCTTTTGCAAGCTAGCCAAAAAATGAGATGAAAATCATAGATCAAGAATCCCAGTCCTTCAGATCTTTCCAAAAGACAGAAGCTGTTTGAATCCTGGCAGTATGTGAACTTGAAACCTGATGGTCGGCCATCTAGCACTGTTCTGAGCAGATGAGTAACTTTTGATGACATTTAACTATTGGTTTTAATAGTTCCTGGCCCCAAGTCAAGCAGATTCTGAAAGTTAATGGTACTTTTGAACACTGGATGCTTGCCCCTTGTGATTTTTGTTTTTATTTTTGCTTTTCTAAAAACACATGAAATTACATGCATCAGAAACAAAGAGGTTAACAATTTCTCCAGTTATTACAAAAATCCCCTTCTTTGTACAAACTGCCAACTTTTCCATACTTGTACAAACTGCCAACTTTTCCATACTTGTA